>JAUCNO010000045.1:13716-52487 GCA_032353835.1 Enteromius viviparus
AGAGAGAGAGAGAGAGAGAGAGAGAGAGAGAGAGAGAGAGAAAGAGAGAGAGAAAGAGAGAGAAAGAGAGAGGGAGGGAGATCCCTTTTAGCCTCGAATCCTTTAAAGAGGGGAAAAAAAGGAGAAGGACCCAGGAGTAGGAAACCTCAGATTTGGCAACTTAAGTGGAAAACAGGTTCTGGATGCAATTTTTATTTGATAAGACAAATTTGGCCTTGTACTATAATGTTTCTGATGCATACGAGACTGGGGTTTGAAGTGTGATGTCTAAAGCAATGGCTCTCAACTAGTGAGTCTGAATAAGAAAATAAATGGAACTCAAACCTTTTTATTTTTAACAGCCATTGTTGATATAGACTGTGTGTCCAATCAAACAAAAAACTAAATATAATATTTAGGAGCAGATTTGTCATTAGATAGACGTTACACTTGCTGTGTGACATCTTGATGACCAAGTCTACACAAAATAAAATAAACTGCGGACATAAATAGTTTGTGATGACATTAAGGTGTAAATTATAACAAATCCTATACAGAAGATTCTATACACACAGACACACACATATATATATATACACTTTATGAATTATGCACAACAAACCATATTGGTATTGCATTGAGTCACCACTTAATTTTCTTAAAGAAACACCAGTTGAAACTACTAGGCCAATTAGTGGACAATTCAAATAAAGCTAATCGAAATAATCAAAATTAATGTACGATAAAAAAATAACTGTAAAAGATCACCACATAAACGACTGGAAGATACGGCCTGGGCTGCTGCTTTTTTGTAAAGTTTGTGTTTTGTCTGTCTAAATACTATGCTACTGAATATTTCCCTCCACATGATTATCTCATTATAAATTAATGGCTTGCATGCTGCGATGTGTTTGCGCAATGCCTAGTTTGCGCTAACTGTTTATCTGCTTTGCAATTACAAAAATAAAGCATGGGATACAGCATGTCTGGCCATTATGATCGTGAGTCAACTTGTTGTGGCATTTAAAAGTCAAGCATATATTAACAGCTTGGGCGGCGGGTGGAAAGTGAGAGCGACTCTAATGAACAACACGTATACGGTACGCTACTGTAATCGCCCTGACGATCAAGTTTCATCCTCTTCATTTTACAAGTCTCCGCTTACAGGTGCTGACAGGCCACGCTGGGGTGATTTAAGAGAAAGAAAAATGGATTTTATGGCATTATCTCGTTATATCTCTCTCCCCGTTCTCTACTCGTACTGTAAGACTAGCCTCTTTGTCCTTCTCCAGAGAAGGATACTTGGACAAGTTCAATTATGCGAGGAGAGTAAATGCAGAGGGAACGGGAAGGAGAGAAATGCAGAGTGAAGGAGAAGAAAAAGAGAATATCTAGAGGGAGAAAAAACAGGCTAATTAGGAGCTGGAAAATGTATTTGTTATTTTTTTTTTTTCTCCTCCCTTTTTTTTGTTCCCGAGGGAGTATTTTAGAGTTCTATTTCTTTTCAACAAGGGAGGTGGAGGGGAAAAATGAAAAGAGGATTATGTTTCTTAAGACAAAAATCATGACATGCACAGAAAAAAAAAATGGATCGTCTCACAACAAAGGAATTCTCAATGCCCGTATTATCAGCAGAGTCTGTTTAGCCAGCGTCAAACCGGACTGTGCAAACATCTGAATTTACAACTCATTTCATCTGAATCTCAAAACACCAGCCAGCCCAAAATGATGGGTAGTGGGAGGTTGAGTCTTTTTCCTTTTTCATGGAAAAAGGCTTCCATCTCCAATCAAACCTCGGGCAATAACACTCTAATGAAGTGCATACTAAAAGGGCTCATTCCAATCTCCTTACTTCTGACACCAAGCGCACTTGAAAGGCCATCTTTAGAGAAGCGGTTCTGTAATGATAGCGGCGGATAGACTGGACGTGTAAGAGGCATATTCATTCCTTTGGCTTTAATTGGAGAGCTCGCATGACTGACTCAGAAAGGCTGCTAGCCCGGTTCAGAGCCCCCGAGCCCGAGCCCAGGGGCAGCCAGGCAGAGCTAACGCCCTTAGTCAGGAGGAGGTGAGCGCTAGCACAAAGCCAACATCAAACTAGACACTCGGGCTAAAAGGTATGAGCGGAGGGGGGAGGAGAGGGGGGTTGTCTGAAAAAGAAAAAAAAAAAGAAAGTCGATGCTTTTAAAAGACAATTAATGCACATTGATTTCTCTTCATCGGTTCAACAATAGACATTCCAGAGCATCTGGGACCTTGCTTGTTTTATTCGAACGCAATCTGTGGCGCTTCTTTGAGTATTTGTAATCGTTTCCTCCTCAATGGCGCCCACCTGTTGCCGACATTCCTGCATATTGCCAGAGTTATTCGCCATGTATCGAGTCTCAGCTGTAGAATAAACAGTACTATCCTCTCTGCCGATAAAAATCGTCAACTTTCAAGACCTGTCTGCGTGGCTTTAAATGATTCAATGGTTCGAAAACAACTATAAAAAACACAGCTTGGAATTATCAAGGCACAAAAGGGTGTTGAGGGGAGGGGGGGTTCAGGGGGGAGCGGGCAAACACCATCTGCTATCTTTCACCGGAGACTTCTCTCTCCGACTTCTCATTCTCCTTTGGCTTTTTTAATACCTTCGAAAATACAGGAATGGAAAAAACCTGCATATTTGTCATTTCCGATTGTTTACCTTTTTCACGGCAAATTGATTTTTACATCTCCTTTTCCTGGAAGCGTCTAGGTGCGGGCCTGCCAACCCCTGTTTCTCTGTTTTATGGACCTAGCCCTCTGGAGAAGTTTTAAAGCTTTCAGTTCAGAAGTCATTTAAATGATACAATACCGCTTTTGTCCCAGGCACCTCTGTTTCTCTCTCTCTCGCTTGCTCTTCAATCACCCAAATTCCAGCATGCATTCTTTTTTTTCCCCCTCTCTCCGAGTTCAAGACTGCATGTTTAAAAGAATCTCTTTTTTTTTTTTGTCATTTCCTCACATTTCTTGAATTTGACTGTGTGCCTCAAAGACGAAAGGAAGACTCATTGCATCAGGGCCATGTGATGAGGACGTGGGGTGACGTACGGCTCTTCGTTTTTGTAGACGTTTGATTTTACACACACTGTCACGGACGCATTATTGGGTCGTTTCGGAATCAGCCGTTTCGCTGTGAATTGTGTCTGGCGTGTAGGACACAAGTGGAGTACTGAGACCAATTCTATTGCTCAGACTTCTGCTTTAATACACCATCTGCGTGTAGGCATAAAAAACGCAAGAAAAGGACAAAACTCGAAACGATAGTTAAGACTAATCTGCACAGTGAATTTTACAAAAAAATAAAAATAAAAATAAATTAAAAACATTTAGGCCTCTTAGCTAACTTTAAGATATGATTCCTTTACAATATCAATAACTCAAGATGAAAAATCTATTTTTTGCATATTTATGTTCTCGTTCAGAAAAATATGCTATGCTTTATTACTAAAACAAACTTTTACACTTGAGTTTTCTTGGGTTGGCATGCTTACAGCTTAGCCTGTTGCTTTAAGAAACGTTCTCGAACAAGATAGCACAATAATATCATGTTTTGTTTGCGCATTCAGAACGAGGGTAGGATTTTCCATGATGTATCTTTAGTCTGAGAATTTCGATTTAGCCAAAAGTGATCCACTAATGTGGTTTTCACACATTTTATGTAGCCAAAATACAAATCCGACAATAAAGGCAAGCCAGATGCTGCACGCGAAACGCAACCATCTAGTATCCATATGGATTCTCTGAAGGCCTTGATGGTTAAAAAAAATGGCATAGGCTCAAAAGCTGTCACCCTTCAAGCTGTGAAGCCTTTTTATTGTGTATGTGTGTACAACTACAAAAAAGCGAGGGGGGAAAAAAACAAGGGGATTTCTTTTCCCCGAGACCCCTAAAAGCAGATCTCAAAAACCTGTTGAGCTGGAAACATCACTCAACCCCCAGAACTTCAGCAGAGATTAAAAGGCTAAATGGGCCGGCATGACTAAACATTTCTTAGTGCAGGGACATGTTCAAAGGCTCTTGGGAATTAAAATCCTCATCAATGCTCCAGCAGAGACAAATCCTTATTTATTTGCTATAATAGGACCACGTCTTTCCTAAGCAGCGGGAGGTGATAAACTCCTCACTTTATTCTTTTCGTCACGATCAAACACATTCTGGCTACTGAGAGCAGTCTGCTTAGAATGCATGTGGATCTCCCGAATTCTCCATTTAGAAATGGACGAATGTAAAAATGTGCTTTTAGTGCTTTAATTACTTCCAGAGGACAGTGCAAGGTGGTCCGAACACCTCTGGTGCGTAAATGCACGATTCCAAGTGCAAAACTGACTTTACTTCAACCTGGTTCCAAATACACAGTTTTGGGCAAAGCTGCCTAGCTAATTAAAATAATCCTTTCATGCTTGTCGGATGAATTACAGTTGTATTTATTAGAAAACTGTTACATACAAATAAGCACAGAGAGCACACAATTAAAACCTAGTTAAGTGATTATGTGGGTCTGTTTGCATGGAAATGGAGGTTGAATCTGTACGCTGTCATAATTAGGCTAAATAAAATTAAAATGATATTTGCGGCGCTCACAGGTACAGCTGGGACCGGTGTCATGGAGGTCCACTCATCGCCGGTGATTGGATCAAATTGTTGGGCGATTTACAGCACCATTCCCCCTCAGTGTCAACCAATTAACATTTCCTTAACACCCCGCACCTCTTTGAAGTTAGGTGTCTCCATTGTAATGGGAGGTTTGCAAGGTCAGTGTCTTTTATGGAAGCTTTCCGTCATATTTTTCTCCTCAGCAACGACATTTAATTGTATCTTCACATTTTATACATATTGTAAAGGTGCATTTTAATTCGCTGTATAGCATTAGGCCTAAACGGAAAAAGACACAATGTGGCTATTCACAGGCCTGAAAAACGCAGTCAGGACGCATCGCTCTGTCTTGATCGCAATGGCCAAGAATTACAAACAAAACACGTACAATGAGTTTACAGAAGCACAAACTAAACGATAAGAGACCCACAATGCTTTCAGCTTTCAGTTCTTCCACACACATATGAACAAACACGCACACACAAATCTCAATCACCATTTCCCAGTATACGGCGGTCGGTAGTGGTGAGCACAGCTGGCAACGTCTGGAGGCGTTTTGAGTCTGTTTACATTTCCAAAACACTGAAAAATACTGCAGGTGCCAGAAGAGTAATAAGGAACCAGGTCACAAAAAAGGATTGTTTAAACTCTAACAACTCTCGGCTCTGTGTGTCTCTCTCGTTCTCTTTTCTCCTGGAACTTGCTCTCTCTCCACTCATTTTTCATCAGTCGCACACCACTTGCCTTTCAACGAAAAATAAGGCGCCGTAACAGTGCTCCAGCAATAACAGAAAAAATGAACTGAGAAGGAGAGAGACTGATGTAAAGCATCAGTTCAGTACAATAAGTCCTGAAATATTCAAGTACACCAAATCTAATTGAAAACTTTACATTATCCCCCTTTTCACTGCGTAAAATGTATAAAAAAAATATAAAGTATATGCATATTTATATTTATATTTATACAGACACATTTTCAAAGTCTAGTTAAAACTTTTTTAAAAGACTTGTGCGCTATTTATTCATTTTAATATGAAATAAATATATATATATATATATATATATATAAATAAAGTGTATATACATGATACAGTAGTTATATATTAAACATATACATTTATTCAAATATTTAGAGTTTATGTATGTCTGTGTATATTTCACATATTTCTATACGCACAAACACACACTATTATTTATTCACTTTTTTTTTCACGTCTTTAAATCAGATTGATTTGACACAGTTTCTAAGCAGATCACAAGAGGCTTATCGCACCCAATTTGAAAACGACCACACCACTTAATATTAAAGTAAACCATAGTAATATTTACCAGCTTCTCCACGTGGTCTTTCTTAAACCCCCCCATTACGCACAAACACACACTCACCAGCTGCACTTAAGTTTTTCCTTCCCTTAAATGTAGAAAACAACCAGGAAAAACATTTGGATTTTGTTCAGCTTAATCAAAACAGACATAAAATATCCCAGAACGTTGACATCATTTCAACTGCTTCCCCAAGGCAGGCAGAAAAGGGTCTGCTCGAAAATTTGACACAAAGGCACATGCTGTGTAGGATGCAATTACAGTGATTGAGTGTAATTTACCCGTGTAAGATGAAACCGGCCAGGCAGATGGAGGAGAAGCCGGAGACCGTGTTCCAGCCAGTCGGCACATGGTTGGGATATGGAGCACAGCTTCTCACCTTTGAACTGACTAACATTTAGCGTGATGACTTGCCATGCGAACACGCATTCCACATTATCATAGGTCGATGTGATCGTACGCATACGCATGTGTGTGTGTGTGTAACGTGCATCTAAACCTGGTGATATATTTGTGCACAAAAACCTGTGCGCAAAAGTGTGTGATTTGTCAAAACTGCATTTCTTCCATGAAAATACACACTAAATACACTCCATTGAAAAATAAAAAAAAAATTGTTTCCCAATGTTACACCACAAAAAAAGGCTTGTAATCCTTTGTGCTTGTCCACTTCTTTCCCGTGAGAGGAGGAAGGGAGGAAAAAAAGTTTAGGTAGCCTTCAAGACGTCTCAAGGCGTCTCGTGGCCCTTACGGAGACTGACTTTACACGGATTAACATCTACACCAATTGTTGCCTTTTGAACAAAGTAGTTGAAAGGGAAATCAAGAGAATTACAGTCTGCAATGGGCAGTCACATGGTGGTGCAGCCAGGAGACAGAACCCTGAGAAAAGTCCAGAAATGGGGCAAATCAGAATGTAGAAAATGTGTGGAATTTAGTCAGGGTTAGGGACCATCATCAAGCTAGACACAAATCCCGGATAGAACATGAGAATCTCTCAGAGCTGAACTAATTGAACAAATCAGGCAAGGATCAAAAGAATAGGAGGAAAAATATTCTGGAAAAAGTGAAGAAAAAAAAAATTTCTTTAACTGTCCATACAAAATACTATACAATAAATAAACTAATTTTCAGCTTTTTTTTTTTGTGAAGAATGTGCATGCTGTCTGTATTTTCATTTTTTTAAATAAGAAATAAGAATTAAGAAGGATATTAGGTTTATTATTAGTAGTAATATTAAAATTACTTCTATAAATTTAGCATGTTATCATTTTTATTATTCATTTTCTTGACTCTAATATTAAACTCATGTCCATGCATCAGAAAACTGGAGTTGTGAAACTGCTTTAAGTATTAAAAAAGAGAAAATATACATCTAAAAAATGTGTGCATGTTTTATTCATCAATTAATCCTAATTAAGCACAAGCTTTGTTTGTCTTGTCAGCACTTTCAAAGAACATCTGTTATTATATATCTGGATTTTACATTACAGAGTGTTGACATGAACACCACAGGGAAATAAATAAAGCCTGAAAATAAGACACATCTTTAGTAAAGCATGAATTTTTACACAAGAAAAACTCTCTAAACTTATACCAGCCCATCAATAATAGACAGTGAGGCATGCATACGTAATGAGTATAAGTGTGTATGTACTGTAGTACCAGCATTGGCCAGTTTGAATCAATGCAACTGTACATGCACAACCCACATTGGAAGTGCATGGGGCAGACCTGGAAGAAGAGGTCAGAAAGTGCTAAAATAGGACAGCCCAGGGTCAACTTACTGTTCACACAAGCTCAAGCTCACAAATCAAAGCAGTTTTTCCACTACTTAATCTTAAGGGTCGTGACTCGCCATGCAAGAGGAACTCGGTCCACGGCCTGCTGGCAACTCTATAAACATTTAACAGCCATTTGCAGCCATTCACAGCCACACTTCAGCCATGCGTGAGTCTGCCTCCCGGCTGCCCCAATACCTGCCTGCCAGCACCCTTCCTTTTAAGCTCAATCGTTACTGGAAGTGCCTGCCAGGAGGGATAGTGTGTGTGTGTGCGTCAGTTCCACTTCCACCTTACGGGCTTCACCTCTCTGAGCTCATTCACCAGTGTGTGTGTTCTTTTAACAGGAAAAAATCTGAATGGAACACAAAACTGAAAAGTGAAAGATGTACTGTAACCGTCAGCTGTGTGAAGTTGTTCTTCAACACATCGACATCCATCTGCATTGTGGGAATTTCGATGAAAGCTTAGACTCTGAGCACATAAGAACCTATCCTGCTCACACACTCTCACCCTAATGGAACAGTATCTCATCTGCCACAGAGTGTGAAACCAAATAAGAAGTCTGTGTTAAGCAGGAACCTGAATTCAAAAGGAAGATCTGCAGTCACTGTTTAAAGTTTATCGCCACTGGCAGTAGTACAGAGATGGGCACACTGCTACAAGGAGCCGTTCTGCACCTTTTCTTTTCGATTCCTCCTTCCTCCTGTTCCTTTGAAAGGTAACAAGCAGCATTTAGGCAGGGAGTGAAAAGAAGTCAATATCCTCTGGGGATCCAAGTGGATTACAAAATGTCACTTTCTCACAGTAGACGGTCACAGAAGAGCGCGCACACACATTCTCACACGGGCAGACAAACAATAATACACACTCACTGAGAGACACAGTAGTGATTCTGTTTATACTCACACAAACACACATACAACCACATGGTACCAGCTGGCAGACCACTGTTATCATCTCAGTGTCCTGGTAACCATCAGTCTGGCAAACAAACGGTGTTTCCTAACATTTTTTGTTTTATGTGGCTCCACAGCTCCATCAATAAGATTTGAGTATCAACACTAAGCCAGATATTTCCTTTTTGAAATCATATTAAAACGGAGTATCATTTATAATTACAAATAAAGTTAAAAAAAAAATCTTTATTATATTATTTAGCATTATTTTAAGATAATGTTACATTAAATGAGTGCTGTGCAATGATTAATCATAATTAATCACATCCAAAAAAGTTTTGGTATATTTACACACACACATATACACAAGCATAAAACATTTTGTGTATGTGTACATGTATGTGTATGTATATAAATATACACAGTTCACATATTACACAAAGAAATCGTGATTAGTCATTGCCCAGCAAGATGTACATAAATAATATTATGCACATAAAAAATACATTTAATAAAAGCTTTTTTTAGTTTCTTGATGATAACTTCAAAAAATAAACGGACATGAAATTGGCAATAATTTTAATCATATATATATATATGAAATTGGCAATTATTTTAATCGTATATATATATAATATATATATATATATAGAATTAAAATAATTGCCAATTTCATGTCAGTTTATTTTTATGTATGTATAATTTTGCATTATCATCTAGAAACTATAATTGTTTTTTTTTTCACTTTGAACTTTAACCATAATTTAAAAAATAAACTATTAAAAGCTAATTTTAATTTTAATTTTAACACATTTTTATTTTTCTTAATTTTAAATTCTATAATGTGTTTTATACATGTGTGCGTATTGCAGCTTTACAGAAACGCATGAATCAAAATCTTCTAACGTTCTTAAGTGCTCTTTGGGAAAATCACTGCCCTTAAGCCAATCAGAGAAAGGAGACGGTCCAAATCACACAACTTCCCTTACAGTGCGAGCGTGCAAGTGCACATTACATATCATCCATCACAGAGTATCAAATTCTCACATCTCATACTTCTCCTTTACTGCGTCTTCAGACAGCCTTCCAGGAACAGTGTCATTTTTAAGCTTTGCCAACAAGTTGGAACACTTATAAAGATCCTGCGACCGCTGCACTGGAATGCCTGCAGCTGGCCGCTGCACATGTCTGCACAACAGAGGAGGAGAAGACATGCAGCAGAACGCTACATTTCACATCAGAAATGTCTTGAGGGACTTCTGTGTGACGGATATGCCAGCTTCATGCTTGGTGAGGTCTCCGCTGACCTTGTTTCATGTACAAGCCGCCTTACGATCATTCACCACATAGCTGAACGTATTCCTGCAGGATATCAGATCATGTCAGCGGTGATACAGCAGGCTTGCTATAAGAGACATTAAGCTTTACAGCTTAATCATTATGTTCTATTACAAATTATTTACATGACGTTGTGTGCGTGCACACGCTAAAGTTCTCGTTGCACAAAATAATTCATAATCTGCAAAATTCTTCAGCTCTCTCAATAGGCAGAAGTCAATTAAATATTACGGTTTTCTTTAAAAGGAAGAAAGGAGAAGCAAAGTTCACGTCATCTAAAGGAATTCCAATTAACACCCTCCCACGCAAGCAATTAACTGTTAAAATAACTGATGAACAAACTGAAAATCCCTGGGAGTTCAATACGCTGCTTTTCTAATTAATTCCGGAATCTCCTGCATCTTTTTTATAATGAAACACCATTTGTTGTTTGACAGCACATCAATGCCTGAACGGGGCCAAATAAGTGTAAATAAAAACACGGCCCTTGTTTTGTCTTGCACCGAATGCACTTGTGACTTCTTCTTCGAGAAAAAAGAAAAAAAAAAAAGAAAATTTCTGCTGTCATAGTGGAGCAACAGAAAGAGATGTTGGACATTAGAGAATGAAGCTGACAGCTGTGGTCGTTGTGTGTGTGTGTGTGTGTGTGTGTGTGTGTGTGGAGAGACACTTCTCAAAGGGGAGCTAATTAATAGATAGTGCGCTCAGGCCTCTGTCACAGTTTTCCTGTCAGGTCTTGCATAAGGAAAAAGAACCAGAAAAAAAAAAACAAAAGAAAAAGGGAAAACTGAAGAAAAAGGGAGCGTGTGTACTGGATTTATTGTTCTGCAAACTACGAACATCAGAGACGGCTTTGAATTTAACCTTAAGACTGAGGTTAGTGGCGCTGACGCAATACCCCCTGCCATTTGATAAGACGTTCATTACAAATTGTAAATGAAACATAGCCTAGCTAAATACGAGAATGGAGAGAGGAAAAAAAAAATCACTTGTTACATAGGAAGACTGAATTATGTGTGGAAAGAGATTGTGCGCCATTAATTTAGTCATAGGTATGTCTTTTCTTCACAGTGTTTTTCCTTCTAGTTCTCGGACACTTGGTGTAGAGTAACATCAGCAGTGGCTCTATTAAAACAGTGTGTATAATGAACTACACTGTTCATCTACTTTATGTCATGCGCTTGCCCAATCCGCCTTGGGGTGAACCTTTAACCTTTTTGAATTTAAGTCTGAGTCCCTAACTACATTTGTACATCCAGTGCTGTTTGAGTGTACTGATGTGGCAGATTTCTAACAGGCAAACAGCTTTTGGTGGATGATATAGCATTGCTAAGATATTCAAAGTGCTATGGGGTTGCTGTAGGGTGTTCTGTATGGTGTAAACACCAAGGTCTCATGCCATAGTGACACAAATGCCACTCACTTTCTTGGGGACAAAAGTTTAAAAGTGCTATAAAGTGGCATTTTGAGGTGAAAAAGAGAAAAATGAAGGGAAAAAGATGGGAAACTTATAAAATAATGTTACACACACCAAAGGCCAAATGACAAAAGTGCAATGCATTGCAAAATAAAAGGTTCAAAAAGTAAACTTTCTATTTCCGTTTACACTATTAAATGTGTTCAGAATCCTCCTTCAACAAAGTGTTTGTACCAGTAATATTAATGAAAAACAGCGTATACCATTTCGTTCCGAAATTCTCGAGCTGTCAATGATGAATGATTTACAGCGTCACTTTAAGATTTAAAATGCTAAGCATAACACCTAAATTATAATGTCACAGGTTCACAGCGAGATTCACAGCCCTGTCAATCCTTCCCCCAGAAATATTCAGCAGAGCTGCCAGTGAAAGCCAGACGCTTATTTGCACATCTCAGACTGTGTGTAGTTGAACACCTTAGATAGCGGAGGCCATCGCTTTTGCATTTTCCTCCGTTTTAATATAGTGCGATAGCCATCGAGAAACAGAGCACTGATTTTACAAGCCCTAATACTGAAGCGCTTTATCAGCCCAGGATCCGACTCTTGTCAAGTGAAACTGTGATAAAGTCAGTTTCTAACTACACCAATCGATGAAAGTAATTTATTTACCTCGGGTAGGCAATTTCAGTTCCGTCTTAAGATGGCTGGAGCGAGAGAAAAAGAGAGAAAGTTTGGCTTGGCAGGGCTTTGTACCACGGCGCCCAAGATTAATATTCCTCTCATGAAACGTTCTCGGACATGTGAGGCGACTCCATAAACCGTGCCGGGGTTAATGCACGGTGCTAAATCTACACCAAATCTCAAGCAAAGCGAGACGGGGGAGATGCAGTGGCGCTATCGCTCCCACCTTTTCCCCTCACCTGACACTCCTGTGGAACCTGGGAGAGGCAGACGCTATATCAAAACCACCACCGCACGCGATACGCCTCAATCAGAGGGCCTTGTTCGCTTAACTGGTGTGGTCCTTAACTCGACTGGGTAAAATAAAAGCCACGTAGTAATCAATACAAATGTGGCCACTTAATGCTCATGCTCAGGTGCTAATGAATATTCATTTTCTTTGTGCTCTAGGCATTGGTTGCGGTTGTAAACCCATCACCAGAAAAGGGCAACCCAAAGGTGAGTAAATCAGAGCATTACATAAAAACGAGTGTGTGATATGTGTGTGTGGCTCGTATAGAGAGCATGCGAATTACAGACTGCTCCAAGTTTCAGAAAAACCATATAATCCCAGCAAGAGCATTAATTCATCACGTCTTGCATGCTTTCCTTTACGTCTCTCATGCGTGAAGAAATCTTTAACCAAGACGTACGTTTTTGCATTTCTATTAAACACAGCTAGCCATTCAAAGAAACTACAGTACACGAAATCCCTCCCTCTTTCTCTTTTTCTTCACGGCCCTGGATGTCATTTACATGAATCGGATTGCTCTTGCCAACCTCGAGTCAGACCCCATTTATGACGCCCTTTATTTCTGCAAAAGACTAGCAGACTTCCTGACCCCCTATCTCATTTTTCTCTGCGGAGGTTAGCGCGACGGCTCAGGCATTCTGGATGAGAGAGGACGAGTCTCACAAGGTGGACGCTAAATCTAACCACAAGTTGGTGCTAGGACCTGTTATTAAAGAGTGTTTAAGTTTGCGTTTGACTGACAGGGTGGCTCTGAGTGAAAGGGTTTCTGCCGCTACAGCTGCTGTGGTTTTGTGGACTTGACAAACATAACCCTTTCTTTTCACTATTGTTTTTTCCCCTCTTTTCTGCCGCTCTAACTCCAATAACAATGCTATTTGGGGTGGCTGAAGCAGCTGCGTATTTGTCGTCGCCCCCTTTCTCTTCCCCTCCCGTTCCATTGTTTGTGATCTCACTGTCTGGGACAACCGGTTTGATCCCCTCTGCGAGGGTAATTTGCCAGTAGCCTTCTGTTTCAGAGTCCTGATAGGGATGCGCCCCACCTGCAGAAAAAAATGTCTAACATCTATTACAAGGAAGCTTTTATTAGCAAACATATAAAAGTAGCTTCCAATCATATAGATATTAAAAGAATGTGTGTAATCCTGGCAATATTTGAGCTCATGGGAGATGTAGTTACAGTGCACTTTCATTGTGTAGTCGGCACAGACGATGGGATCTGAGAAATAGCCCCGTCCCATCCTGGCCCGAGGAGATCTCGCACCGCCGGCGGCATTAATTAACTCCTCATGCCTGTCAGAAGTAATAGAGCAACGCGTTTAGACACATCAACGGGGCGGATGGTCGTAAAGCGAGAAAGTTGGGCGAAAAACAGAGTAACTAAGCTCTACGTGGTCCACTGCTGAACCAGCAGCCAATGAGTCAGTCGCCTTGTTAAAACAAGGAAGGGTTCGGGTTTCACCTCCACTTCAAAAGCATAATGCAAAAAATCAAAACCTGGTCCCCTTCCAGGAACCATATAAAGGTTGAGTGAATCTGGAATATAGTTTGGGGTGGATGGGGTGATTTGGTCACAATATTAAAATAATTTGCACATATGCACGCAGTAAACCCTCACAAACTAACACTTTAATCCCACCCACTTTAAAGCTGTCAATCAAAATTGCCCTCTTTTTCACCTACAGCTCCACCCTTCCTGATGGGCGGGCCAACTTCACAGCTCTACTGTATCCAAAAACAAATCCGCCCGAAACCTGATGCCGTCCGCCACTAAGGACACAGACGGCTTGCAGACTCGGAAATTTTCAGGCTGCTTTGTTCGCAGTTAGTGTTTCCTACGTAAATCGAGCTTGGCCCTGGCATCCTGAGGGGGCCCTCTTTTTAACAGTACACAGACTCGAGCGCTCAATTAGACTTCTGTGAATACACTCACAGCCACACTGTTTACCATCATTTCTCAACATTTTAATGGGATCCAGTACAAATTCAAATAAATGAGCACTTCATATGATGACTCCAGGCCTTCCTACTGTTTATCTACTACAGCCTCCCTTTTGACCTCGGTTCCACTCGCATCAGTCAAGATGGCTCAACAAAAAGGATGACCGGCTGGCCTTGGGCCAGTGTGAGGGAGTTTCAGGCCAGTTGACCAAACTATGCATTAAATATCACGATTAATCTTTAGCATCCACTTATGCTTTGAAACCTTTAACACTTGGTTTTGATTCTACATTCAATGCTGCTGCTGCAAATACATAAGCTGACAAATTGCAAATGATATTTGTAAAGACCAAAAATAATAACGTTTGCAAATATTTTTAAAGAAAAAAAAAAAAAAAGAAAAAAAGTATATATATATATATATATATATATATATATATATATATACACATATACATATATATATATGATAAATAAATAGATAGATAAACCCTTTTTTTTAAATCAAGAAAAAAAGATCATATGTAAATCACACACTACTCACATTTGCATAGTTACAAAAGTGACTTATTATTTAGCAATATTTCTTCTTTGGGTGAAAAAAATTGTAAAGTCAAAAAATGATTATTATTTTTATTATTAACAAATTTAAAAAGACTATTCTTTTTGTTGGGGCCAGTGAAAATGTTGCCATGGGTGGAAATATTACTGCTAAGTCCTGGTTAGACAAATAAATAAATAAATAAATAAATAAAAATCCTCAGTGTGTGGTCACTTTAAGAAAACTAGTGCTCAACAAAAGCAAAGCTATAATTTATACTCGCCTGCCGGACAAAGCCTGGAAAAGCTGGTGGAATGTTTGCGAGCTGCCTGGATACTCCTGGAGAAGCAGGGCTTCTTATTGACGCAACGGCTGAGAAAATAACACTGGCTTGTGTACCAAGCCCATGGCCAAATATCCTTTTATCAGAGAGTCTGCTTAGACCCCAAAAGAGATGTAGGGAAAACAGATGACCAGACAGCAAGCTAAACAGAGAGAGAGGAAGTGAGTGAAAGACAGATAAATGGGAGAGCGAGGGGAAACGGAGAGACCTCCTCTGCCGTGTTCTCTCCTTTTCATTTCATTTCCATCCTGTCACTCATGTGATAAAGTGGCTACATGAGACTATTGAGAGCAAGACAAACTACAGCCCAGGTCACAGCGTGCATCAACAGTCTGCGCCCCCGATACCTCTCCATCTGCTACTGTCCCGAAGCCTGGATCTCTTTCAAGATGAGAAAAAAAACTTTCCATCTTCTATAAACGAAGGGCCATCTGGTATTTTCTGCAGAAGGTTCTTCCCTGGTACAAATTTTTAAACCAATCCGGCCGGGAGCACGGAGGCCCGTAATGGCTCTGACATGTCCCTGTGCTATGACCTCATCAGACAGTGTGCAGAGCCAGGGCACAGAGCGGTGAAATTCCACCAGAAGGTTCCATTCGGCCCACGATGTCGTGTGACTATCCCGACACACACTGGCACTCAAGAGCGGGCACGGCTGACGACACGCGTCGCCAGCCCACTAACGTGACAGGTAGCAGGGTTTGTAATTGGAGCCGATCAGTACGCCATATGCCACTCGTCTCCTAGTGCCAAATCTCCGCCCCCACCCGCTCCCGCCACCCCTCTGATGCTTGGCACACTCTGGCTCCCACAGAAAAAAAAGCCCTCCACTTCATTAAGAAAGTAAACACAAGTGCTGTCTGAAGTGTCTAATTAGTCCCCTAATTACTCCCTGCTCGTTACTAATGCAAATTAGATTACGCTGCTTAACTTCATCGTGTCCACAACGCCGCTGTTAATTGAGGCCTTTTGAAATTAAATTACTCGCTAATTAGCATATCAAAACCATTAATTCTGTGCCAGAGAGAAAGGGGAAAAAAAACAACAACAAACGCCAAGTTTTGCTAATGAGTTTTGCTAATTGAATATGTACGTTCAATATTGAGTTTTTGCTAGCCTGGCCCCGTTCGAGAAGCTACTTAGCCACTTGTGTGAGTGAGTTCAAAGGGAAAGGAAGCCAGTCTCGTTTTGTTAAAGGCAGCACTCAAATGATTTGTCAATATTTTCTGGTTTCGCAGCACGTGGGTAACGCTCAGTGAAAGAAACAAATACATCTTTAATAGTAGTTGACTATTCAAAAAAAAAAAAAAAAACCTATAATACAACTGCGCTAAAGTGAAATTGTCAAATCGCTAATAATTTATAAATAGTCTTAAAAATTATTTTTTTCTTTTTAATTTTTAAAAGGAAGTCTCTAATGTTCACCAATGTTAAATTATGGAATTAAAAAAACACTAAAACTGTAATTTAGTGAACTATTAATTACTTTCTATTAAGAATAAGCTGAATTTTAAGCAGCCAATAATCTTAGTGTCACGTCATTCTTCAGATTTGGCGCATTTCTTAACAGCATCAATGTATAACAGTTGTGCTGCTAAATATTTTTGTAAAAAATTTAAAAAAGGAATATACTTTAAACAAATGTTTTTAAACAATCCCAATTTTTAAATGGTAGTGTACGACAAAATGATAAAAGTCTCTCAATTATTACTGAATACCGCCATGTAAGCTTTTCGCTTTTTCCTCAATCACAATTAAAAGTGAAGATCTCATCATTTTCACCGCACTGCAAAACTTTCAAACTTTCAACACGTTAACTCGTTTTCTTTTACCTTCACAGGCAGGCGTCCATTCAGAAAGAATACTTTCACGCCGTTAATTCATGTAATCTACAGAGGCGACGAAAGGCTTAAGAATTCTCAAGAGTCATTTTTGCTTTAAATGTAAACGACAACGATTAACTTTAACACTTCCCTTTTCGGCACCCCACCCCCCCTACGCACCCCGCAACCCAATATCTGTCCAATATGGATTTCTGAAAGACTCCATTCAGCGCTGTTCAAAGTCTCATTTTAATACTATCTCCAACTTCTCATTTGAATACAGACCTAATGGAAGAGGTGTAAAAGAGAAAAGAAATTGAATAGTGAAATTGAGAGGTAGCCACACAAAAAATTAAATAACCGTGATAATTAGATGTAAAGATATTATAATTTCTTTACAGGGATGCATTGAAAATGCTGCTCTACAACATTTGGCCTAATTGCCAGAATTACCATATTAACCAGTTACCATTTGAGTAAGTTGATTAAAAAATTGATTATTCGTCTATTTCTTTTAGGAGTTTCTTAATCAAAATCTAACATCCTTGAAAAATTAATTTGAAGCCCCTCTTATCAGTTAATTAAATCTGGTTGGAAGTCATTTTTCTGTGAAGCGTGATTAGACAGCGCACTGTTCTGTACTGTTCGGGCCGCATGACGTTAGAAAACTTTTCAATGTCTCATCAAACATTCAGAAATAAGAAGAATAGAATTTCTTTGAAGGGCTGTCTCTTCTCTCATTCTTTTTTTCCCCTTTTTTTTTAAACTCTGCCTTTCTGATAAATTACGCTATACCTGAAAGATCTCTCACTCTCATTAACACATTCTCATTACCAGGCAGGAATATAAGGGAAAAGAGAGAGAGAGTGTGTGTGTGTGTGTGTTGGGGGACAGAACGAGAGAATAATACTTTTACAGGATGGATGGCTGTATGGAATTATTTCCTCATATAATCCAGCAGTGTGTGTGTGTCTGTGTGTGTATTTGAGGTGTTTCTGAACTGCTGTCTCGGCTGGAGGTGAACCTTTAGCCAAATTAAAGAAAGAGGAGAAGCCAAAGATACAAATGTGCTTTTCAGACAAGCAAAAAGCAGCTCTTTTTTTAATGAGCCTTTTAGTTTTTTCAGAGCAACTCTGACAGTACGGCATCCCAGATTCCTCAGACAGAGGATCTAAGGGGGGCGATAAGTCATATTTGACAAAGTAAAGCTTAACACATATTTCATTACAATAAAATACATTGTAATATCAATATCTTTGGAACGTCTCTGTGGACAAAGTTGTCAAAAAGATAAGAGAGTGCATGTCAGAGCCGAGTGAGAAGGAGGCTTCGGCTAGAGAGGCGCGTCGCTCTGAAAGTCAGCCAACACACACGCCGCTAAAACGATTTCGCCAGACAACCTTGGGATGAGCTGCTGAGGACGACACATTAATATACCGAGATAAAACAGGTGATGAGACACTAATTCTATTTTTTACTGGAACAGCCACATATATTTTCTTTCATTTCCCTCTCCTCCTCTTGCATTATGCTCATTCTTTATCTGTAAAATAGGGTGGCCAACTAATCAGAGCATTTATCAAATTCCTCACATTCAAAGTTTATTTTGGGGGGTTTCCATAACATGAAGCACAGAGTTTCCAGTGCTTGACTGACCACACGCAAACCTACTGACCACAGCAGTGGATAATAAACCGTCGTTGAGAACAAAAATATATATATATTGAACGTTTATTGAAAAGTTGGAGACCTTAACGGACGGCAACCAGGCTCCTCTTCATCCACGTCGTCTCCCTCAAGGTGTGAGCGAGACCACAAGTTTTGCTTCCTACAGGGAATGGGTCAATTAGTCTGATTAGGTATTTATTGAATGATTAGGGGAAGCTGATTACTCCACTGAGAGGTTCGGCTTACTGCCAGTCAATCAAGCACCGCTTTGGGCCCTAATGCAGCCACTTCATGGTTTTTTTTTCCGTCTGTATCTCCTTTAAAATCAGACCCATCAAAATTTAAGAAAAGCATAATCTGTTTCAAATAAAATTAACCTTTTGGAAAGATGGAGAGAAAAGGAAAGTAGCCACATGTGTTGAACACTTTACCTCTTTAATATTATTACAAAGAATAATAATAATAATAATAATAATAATAATAATAAGTCAAAACATTTTAGGGAGAAAAAAAAAATCTTGATTGGGCTACTAATGAACCAGTTTTAAATCAGAATCCAAACAAAATCCAAATGATCAAACATGCTGCCTGCAGGGTTTAGTTTAGTCTTTTTTGGAGGGGAGTGTGAGGGACAAGCCACGGCTGTGTTTTTGAAATTAGCCATGGCAAGCTGGTGTGCGGAAAGTGATTGCTCTAAACCACGAAGCGTTACCGGGAGGGACAGTGGGGAGTTTTGCACTCGCAGACGTCTCAGCCTAATAGCACCCAGGAGATGTGCTGGAAACTTCTCTCCGGCCAGCTTTTTACAAACGCCCAGCATAAAGCCTCATAAAGAAACTGACTCGTCAGAGATGTCGACCACTGTAAACCTTTCCTTTGAGTTTAGACATAAAAAAAAAAAACTAAAATCGAAGCTTTGAACTTTTTTTAAATTCACATGTTTGGTTTTTTTGCATGCTGGTTTTGCTCCTAAAATTATGTTAGTCCTTGAATAAATTCTGCATTTGTGATTTATCCATTACTATCAGATCGTAAAAATTTCAAGAAGAAAAAAGTTGCATGTCAGAGCCGGGTGAGAAGAAGGCTTCGGCTACAGAGGCGCGTCGCTCTGAAATTATGTTAGTCCTTGAAGAATTTCTGCATTTGTGATTTATACATTACTAACAGAAATCTGGGCGAGAGGCGTATAAGAAATGTATAAGAAGATGTAAAAGTTGATTTGAAAGAGAAGAAAAGCTCACCTGTGGCCAGTAGTCAAAATGCCCTGTTTTTTATTTCAAAACATTTTTCTCTTATTGTTCTTCTGCCTGCAGGAAATTAATTCTTTTTTCTCTTCTCTATGAACTGCACAGCAATTACGGCAACCAAATACTTAACAAAAGATCACACAAAAAAAGTCCTTCCTTTATGACCTATCCAAAAAAAAAACAGGCGACTGTGATAAAATGCTGCACGCAAACGCTTTAAACAAATTTAATCAGGTTTTAATGCAAGGAATAGGTTTAGATCTGAGGCTTCAGCCTTTCATCCGTTCCCCATTTTATCTGATAAAAATGATCGCTTGATTGAAAAGAAATGAAGTGAAGATTAGGTATGCTAGTTTCAAAATTAAGCATACAATCACAACACCTTTCTCTCTAGAGTTATCTGCAACTTTTATCATGCAGATTCCTTTAATAAAGTCCGGGCATGGGTCATGTCAGAAAAGGTAATTCAAATTGAAAGTGAAAAATTACCATAGAATGCCATGTCATCCCAATATCACAGCAATGCAATTCCTCCACATTAAAAAAGCGCATGTGAGGGGAGGAACGTGAATTTGGCCATCATTCCTTTTTTAATTAAAGCATTCAGTCCCCTTTCAACGCGAGTTCAAGGATGCCAGGAGACTAATTAATTTGAAAAGGTACGATGTCTGTGCACAAATGTCTTCCGACATGCAGTTTTAAAGAATATGGAATAAGAGAGAGGTAAAAAGAAAGAAAGAGTGCGAGAGGTCACACCACTTCAAGTCGCCCTGGTGTCATCCAGTGATCAGAGCTGAAAACAGACCAGGGCAGGAGTTTGCCTTCTCGGTATGTGGGTGGGCGCAAGTGTGAAAGCCTGGATAAAAGTCTGTCAAATAGCTGCAAAGAGAACATCAATGGGGAAAAAAAGCTCAATAATTGCTCATGACTTATTTATTTAGCTACAGCTAATTTAGTTCAAATTATATCACTCTATAGACAGTCGTGGGTGCCAGCATCCATTGGAGCTCTGCAATAAAGTACCAAGTATATTAAAGCTATGCTGAAAAAGTGCAAGACGCACACACGCTTTTTCTAAACCTGCCATTTAAAAAAAAAAATGTTACAAAAAAGTTTTACAAATGGTGAGTGAGGACACATTTGTAAGGTTTGCATTTTTCTTTTCACGCTAACAGACATTTATATACATGCCATTTTAAAACATCTTTCTAAACTGCTACAAAACAACTAAATCAATTTAGTGCTTTTATGCTGCAATCGCATTGTAAAAGTAAATATAAAAAAGCCTTAGAAATAGTACATGCAATAATTAATTAGTCCGCTTCAAATTATTAATTTGTGAATGAAAACTATTTTATAATATTTAAAAAAGCATTTTCCAAAGCAAAAGATTTTAAAAAGCCAGTGCCATGCAAAGAAAAAAAATAATAAACTGTGGGAGTGAATTAAAAAGTGTGCGAGAAAGAAAACCAAGCACCAAACTTATCCACTCCTGTGGAAAAGTCCTGGACAGGAGAGGTAATCCTAGGTTTAGCGGCTGGGTTATTTCCCAGGGAAGCAGGGGTACGGATGTAGAATCCCATTACAGATGTCAGCCGACTGGCAGTGACCGCGAGGGCAGACATCATACCGGTACAGAGCCCCATCGTGCCCCCAACCTACCGGCAAGAAAAGCTCAACCGGTATGAAGTCTGACCGGCTCCCCTAACCCATCCACCCCTCCTTCTCTCCAAGACCCTCTGTAGGAAAATACTCTCCCTGACTTCTCCCTTTAGCGCTCCGATGAATGGAGTGTGAGGGGCTGTCTCTGTGTGTGTGTGTGTGTGTGTGTGTGGAGGGGGGTTACCATACAATTATTCAGATAACAGCTGGGGATAATATAGTGGCAGATGTCCCCTGGTCAACAATGCTCACAGACCACAGCCGAGAGCAAAAGGCAACTCTAACCAACGGTTAGCAGCGCTCATCACACATTGTAAAAATAAAAGAAATCACTTTTTTTTGTCTCTCTTCATTTTTAACATATCAGTACGCCTGTTCAGAATCTAAACCATTAAATTGGTCAAAATAATTCAAAGTCTTGTACCACATAAATATACTTTTAGATTTGAAAATTATTTTTTACACATATTTCTACAAAACCTAAGTAAAGAATATTTTATGGCGTCTTTGAGTCTGTGTCCATGTGTAAAAGCCCTTGCATTATTTGGCGTGTGATGGTTAGTGCTAGATAACGTGCTTATCCTGAGTCGCGAGTGTGTTGCGCTGCGCTTCTCGCACTCGTCACCCCCCACCAAGACAAGACACTTCGCCACAAAATCATCACAGGAGACAAAAAAAAAAAAAAAAAGACAAGCCCTTACGCAACACAAAGAAATGCATGGATTTGGGTATTTATAACATGATATACGTTTTGAAAATGTGATTTCTTTGCGATGCAAAGTGTGTAAGAAGTTGTGTGGGAATTACAAAAGGAGGGAGAAGAAAAAAAAGAGGCAGAATGCGTCAATCAAAAACAGAAGGACGAATCTGATTTTGTTTTACACATGGTTAAAAGATAATTCTGTCAGAAAATGTATCACGTTCGTCCATTTCAAATGCAAATAACTTAAGTAGGCATCCCCTTGTTACCCATTACTAATACCATAAAAGAAACCAACACATCTCCATTCCGCTGCTACTTTACGGATTAGCGAATGAAAATTAGATGCATTTATATGGTTATTACTTATATGGTCACACAGTGGGGAGGGGGATTTATCCGAGCGTACAGTGCAGTGCAAGAAACTCCCTCAGGAACGAACCGCTCGCACCTTCGGCGGCTGGGGGTGGATTACAGTTTTAAACCTAGACTAAGGTTTAGCGCGGCCGGCAACACTGACAAGAATTCCTCCCGCCATTGCCGCCCAACAAAGCCAGGCAATGTGGAGAGGAATAAAACATCAGAGGTTTTCTCCTCTCCTGTTTAGGCAGAAGTTTTCAGTAATCACCATTGCTGTTTTGAGAGCTTAGCGCTTGGCGTCACGAGTGGAATTTTATCAGCGATAGAACTGGGCTTCTCTGGAAAACTTTACTAAGACGCATTCAAACAAGCCGCAGCTGTCACTCTGACATCACGTCACGTCTTCTGTGACAGTGCCGAAAGTTTGCTCCCATCTCTCCCAAAGAGCTTTACTGATGCGCCTGTTCTCCGCCGTTCTCTGATGGACATGATGGCTTGTCAGTGTTACGCTGGGGTTGTTAAAATATACAGCGAATGGCGTTATAAAGACCTTCGCGGAGGGGGTGAAGGCTCGAGGGGGGAGATGGCGGACTGAGAGAAAATCCATAACACAAATACAGCTGTCAGCTGGAAAGCAAAGTTAGCAGAAGCAGCTTCGGTGGCCACAGGGAGCAAGTTTATGACTTTAGGTTGCATCCTCACTTAGACACTATCTAAGCTTCGACAATCAATACAACAATGCTCTTTATCAAACCAACAGGTACTGTTGGAACCATTTCAGTCTAAGAAGGCTAGTTGCAACGGGAGACTGATTGTGCATTGCGCTAGTTTACTTTCCACCCTCGTCTGCGGCCCACAAACTGCCAATAATCTCTCCTGAGATGTTCGGCTAATGGATATAGAGAAGTAGTGATCAACGTCTTAGCCTCAAGTACTGTCATTTCCGTCCAGTGAACACCCTGCTTTTCCCTCCACCACATTTCCCCAGCTCATCGGAAATGGGCCCTTCCTCTCTCTAAGCAAATGCTAGGGTCATTCTTTAAGACAGTCATCACCTCATAACAGCCTGGCACTCTCCCGAAACCCGGCGTGAAGCCTCTCCACACAGGAAACCTTGTGCACGAAAACCAAGAAACTGCAAAAAAAATGTGCCACTGAGGTCACGGTAAAGAGAAACTGTGCTTAAGAGTTCAAGTGGAGATTTAAATTCACATTGGGAATAAACACGCCGTAAAAAAAAAAAAAAAAAAAAGCAACGTCTTGCAGCATCTTAGGCTGACAGAACGTCGAGACGGCACTTCCGTGCTGCAGTCTGGTCTCTCTCAAAGCTGAAACCGTTAACGCCAGATCTTTTCGATATCAACTAATAAGACCAACATTGTCATCTGGAAAGCATCTGTCACTCTGGTCTCTTTTTGGGTTTTAATTTACAGATGCAGAAGTTGCTTGAGTGTCAGTTTTTTTGGTGTGTGCCGTTAGCTCTTTTTTCCCCTTTTCAAGACTCAGGAGTTTGAGGAGAAAATGACACCATTCTCCGACTAGCAATAAAAGCAGCCCTCACTGTCTAAAAACGTGCATAATTTATTATTCACATCCACTAAAAAAATGCTGAGCCTCAGCCTCGTTTCACCAGAAAACATCTTCAATTAAAACCACATGTTTAATCTACGGCTGGTGGTGGTTGCCGCTGGTCAGTGGCGGAGCTGGTGCGTTCAAAGACGCAAACGAGCGTAAAAAATTCCAGCCTGACCTTTCACGTAAGGTCAGCTGAAATTTGAAAGGGAGAACGCAGGCATGACATATTTCGCACAAGCATGTTTCGGAGAGCAGAGGTGACCAAAAGTACGGTTGACAAAAAAAAAATGTAAAATCCTAATCAGTTAGAGATGGATATGTATTGCTCTTCAAAATGCTTTGGTTAAAAATGCACTTGTGAGAAAACTAACATTATTTTTGGAACGGTAAAAGAGTTTAATGGTGGGAATGCCATTGTGAGGGTCTAAGGGACAGTGCTTCACGAGAACCAGAGTGCTGTGTTGAAACCACCCGTGATATTGAAAAACTTAAATTTACCTCTAAATCACTTGACTGAGGCTCTCTGAATTTGAAAAGAGCACACACACACACTAAATGCTTTTTGCACACGCAGACATATATTTGCATTAGCAGAAAACTGGTTGTTCAAATAAAGTCACCAAATGTTCCTAAAATATCATCAAAAAGCAACATGCCTAAATGTACACCTGGCATCAGGTTAGTCTCAACATCAACGTCCAAAACAAACACATTCCAGACCTTCTCTACCCAGAAAAATACCCACAGTGGGCTGAATACCAGACTGCCATGCAATCCACACATTCATCAAAATAACATATTTAAAAGACCTCCGAAAGTGAGGTTAGTAGTCTGTATAAACATGAAGAACAGCATAAAACAATCACTTATCGCCGAACAAGTGATATATCAATTATAACCAGAACTCTAAAGCAGTCTGGTGTCCGTGTTAGAAACAGAGTGCTAAAACTATCAGCTGAGGTGTAGCTGTTGCCGCTTGCAGCTGCTTGACGGCCATGCAAGTAACTAAATTACCCACTTTACTGTCATTTTCATGCCCCCTCTGAACGAAATGCTGTATTCTTTATCAACTTCATGAATTATCACTTTTACTCTAAGCACATAACATCATTCAATCAGTCCACTCATCTATCGCACAAGCAGATCAAATGGAAATTGTATTCATCGCTTTATGCTTACGTTCATTTACATTTACACATGTCACATTTCAATTAGCAGGGAATCTGTTTATCATAAGAGGCTATGTATCAAAGAACGGACATTGCAAAAACATACAAGCCATGTTTTAGTTCAACATAAAACTATTCGTCTTTACACACAGATGTGTATATATTACACATATATAAGCTAAATATTATTTTATGAAAGCACACTTTCATCAAATAAATGCCAAAGCCCTTTTATGCAAGTTTAAATGCTGTTAGTAAATAAAAAAAGAAGATTAAATAATTAAAAGATATATCAGAAACGTTTTACTACATCAAATAAATGATTTAAAATTTTTATTTAATATAGTTGCATTGTCTAGTAAATGTCAACAGTGAATTAAGCAAAGCCTCACCTATACTATTAAATTTAAATTAATCGTGTCCAAATCTCCATCAGTCACTTCTTAATAACATGAGTTTTACACACACTGACAGATTATGAGATGATGATGAGGATGCAGACTACATTTTTCTTTTGACTTTTGTAAAGATTTATTCTTAAAAAAAAAAAAAAGAAAAAAAAAAACTGCAGAAAGAGAGCTAAATTATAGTGTACTTAATACAACTCCTGATCTGTAGTTGCCTCTGCAGATGCACTCTTAGTGCCCCGGACTGACATCTTTAAATTGTTGCTGGTTTGTTTTGTGTTAGTTTTGCTGTTGCGAGTGTTTGAGGGCGAAACTAACTGCGCTGATTTGATCACTGTACTGTTTAAAAACACAGGAAAAGTTCGTCTTATTCATGCACCTGTGTGAAAATGAATCACTAACCTAAATAATAACATTAAGTTTGGTATTACATAAGTTAGTGAAGGACAATTTCGTAGCCTACAGGCGGGGCGAAAACTGACCGGTATAATAATAACAGAATTGCATTATCTTTTTGAAAAATGTTCAAAATTAATACTTTTTTCATATCTGTTTGAAATCTTTTTTTTTTTATCTACACGAATCTTACTAATGTCACTTTAACTGATGTATTTGAATTAATGATTATAAATAGGATAATCATGCATGCCGCGTTAATCTTATTGTCTTAATTCGTAACATTTGTAATATTTAATTGTCTCGGGAACACATCGGACACTAAACATTATAAATAAGCTTCAATACGTTCGCTTTACTTCTCTTTACGTTTCGCTATAGTAAATTGTTTCTTAACACTGTGTTTTAAATAGATTAAAACTTACCAGTAAGAATTCTATGGGTTATTTGCCTAAAATAAAAGTAGTATTTGCTAAAGGCCTGCTAAAAACAATCAGCTTGACGGATATTAAGGGGAATAAAATAGGCCAACTTACATAAAATAACCGTAATTTAACTCTTTAAATTTATGTGCATGCTTTGGTGTTGTTTATTAAGTAATTGTATATACGGAGAGTCTTGTTGCCAAGGCCAAGCAATATCTGATTTCTATGTTTCTGTTGAAGCAGCGTATTGTCTGAGGTTGGACAAAATATATATAAATACAAAAATTTAAAATAAATAAATGCTAAGTAACATAGATTAATTGCTAATTACTTTATATGATCTGTCGTTTTGATCAGATTTCAAAGCAGGTGATTTTCAGACTCAGTTGCACATGTTCACTAAACTTGTTTTCAGACTTTTTTTTCCACGATCGGGGTTAATTTTTATCTAAAACTTTTCCACGTTAATAATTATGCATTTTATCAAAAAATAGCGATAGCGATAATTCATATTCAGTTAGCTTATTATCTCTCGTACAGAATAATAAAACGTTTTTATCTCCGGTTTAAAAGTGTGAAGTAAAAAAAAAAGTTACGTCTTCAAATCTATTGTAACACTGAGAGCTTTAGTATCCCATTTGCAAAATGTCTACGAAAATACACTGACTCTAACATCTCTTTCTATTGATCTGAATAAGTGTGTGTGCGATAACGCGACCATGCATTCAAATCTGGGATACATTTAATATCATAAACGCTTAATCTCGCGAGGAGCAAATAAGAAGAAGAAAGAAAGAAAGAAAAAGAAGTAAAAAGTGGATATGAACCTGTTAAGATATTGTGAAGAACTCTACTTTCACTCTACGGCTGGACCATGTGGATGTGTCCCTCCAGCTCGCGTGAATGTCCCAGTGATCCCAGAAACCTTCAGCAGAGCAACGCAAAAGGAAAAAAAAATCCTGTTCTATGAGTGATGTCTTCAGACCATTACTTTCAACGACAACTGTCTTTATTAGTCTTCCTTTCCTTTTTGACTGGCTTCCTCTCTTAGACTGGTCACTCAGTAGGGTGATAAGTGGAAACAATAATCGTGCACTAGCTCAAAGGCTGCATGGTCACAGCGCTCCTCAAAGTTCATGAAGAACAAGCACGCGGCTCTTTGCGCCTCCTCGTCGCTTCAGGTCTTCTCGGTTTCTTTCGGTTAGTCACACGGTGAGTTTTCCTAAAGTCCCAATAATGCTTCTCGCTGGAGTTTTTGGCATCTCGTCTGTTCCTCGCTCATTCGCAGAGAAATCAGTGTTGAATTACTCCGCTTGTGTCTTGTGTTGGCGATGTGTTAGGGGACAGTTTGGTCTACCGTAATGCGTCTAGAACGAGGGCGCGCACATCTTCTGCGCTGCAGCTGCTTGAAGCACAACAGAAAACCTCGCGCGCTGCAGGCGCTGATCTCTTCACCTGCGCGCGCACCGCCGGTTTAGTTTGGCCATTGTGGTTACTTACGAGCAACAGATGTTAGTCAAAGGACAGACTCACCACGGGAACCGTTACCTGCTCCTCATCTTCTCTTCAGTAAATAACAAGTTTGTTCTCGCTGCCTGCCGTCATTCAATCACACTTTGATTTGTTGCCAATAATTGTTAGAAAATTTTAATTTGTTGTTGTAAATATTCTTCTTCTTACTATTATAATAGTTGCCTAAATATTGTTTAAAAAGTCTGTAATCCTTGTTAAAATATTCTAGATAGATATCTAAAGATAACATGCATAGTACAAGCAATATACTTATCATAAAAAGATAACATGCATACAAGCAATATACTTATCATAAAATATACAGGCTATACATATATATTGCTTTATTACTATTAAATAGGTAGGCTATATTTACAGTATATGATGTGTATGTGACCATGGGCCACAAAACAAAACCATAAGGATCCTATTTTTGAAAGTTAAATTTTTTACATCATCTGAAAGCTGAATAAATACACTTCCCATTGAGGTATGGTGTGTTAGGAAAAGATAATATTTAGCTTGGAGTCTAAGATTGCAGAAAAAAAATCTAAATATTGAGTAAACCTACTTTACAGTTGTACAAATGAAGTCCTTAACAGTGCATATTAATCAGAAAAATTAAGTTTTGAAATATTACAAAATATCTTTATGCAACATGATTTTTACTAAACATTCTGATTTTTCATAAAAGAAAAATAGATAATTCTGACCAATACCCTTGTATTGTTGGCTACTGCTGTAAATATCCCCATGTGTTTTGTGGCCCAGGGTCTTAAATACACACATACACACTAGTTTTATGCAAACTGATTCAAGTATAATTAATAGGTGTGCAACTGTATTAATATTATTACTGAAAACAAAGCTCATGACCAAGTATGATGTGAAAAAGTTTTTGATTTATGAATATCACTTCAACTTTTAAAGCATAGTCAAGGTGATGTTTTATCGGTAATCTGTCATCTTATCAAAAATGTTCAAATATGATTTATTTTATGGTCAGTGGAAACTTTCTTTCAGCAAAAATCCTCTTTTACTTCAATCATCAAAAAAGGCAATAATTCACATCTTCACTGGACAATAGGATACGACCCCCATTAGTCAAGACATATTCATTAGAAAAATCAATAATCCAAGATGTAGCCATGCTGGCCTAAAATGAAAGCAGCAGGCTCATAAAACAATGCTGACTTCACTTCTATGTCCTGCCATATGGACCCCAGAGTCCTGTCCAAAATAAAAACTGACTAAACTTTAAGACTGTATTTATAGCTTTAGATTTACTGAAAAGTTATTTGTCCATTACTACTGTGTGTTTAATAAAAATAATACACTTTGAACTACACTGAATATTTTAATATCTAAACTGTTTCGATCTTTTGTGTGTGCATGTTTACAAAGTTCCCCATCAGATTAACATGATTAACCCACACACAAACAAAGAATTACCAAACTTGTTTTGCCTCACGCACATGGTCAAGCGTGACGAATTCTGTGGTCCAAAACAGATACCTTGAGCCCATGGTAAGATGGACAGAAGGAGATTCGGTTTGCTCGCCGTCACGGGGTTAAGATTAAACACTCTTGTGGTTTTGACCATCACAGGCTAATGAGGTACTCACGAAAGGATTACAAAAAACCCATAGGACATACAGTTCACCTCACACAAGCACACACCTGCAAACAAGATTACAGCTGAATATATAAGAAACAGATTCCCTCATTTTAACGAATTTCCCTTGATCTTTCGTTAAGCATTGTAGGACCATACACTGAAAAAAAGTGACTTTAAAATAGCTATAACTCAAAAATTGCTAAATATCACAAACAATTTGCATCTAACATTACATTAAAAAATACAAATTTTAAAGTACAGTAATGACAGAAACATTTTTTTATTATTATTTGTAACAGATATACATTTTTTCCTTTATTTCCATGTATTTTTGTTAATGTAACAATCAATAGCATGGGTGCATTGAGATCTATAATGTGTCTTATTTCTACATAAAATCCATAAATGCCAAACTAATGAACTTTCACCTTTTTAATGGGAAACAAATATGGCCATTAAAAGTGTACTTCTGTTCACACAGACTCAGTAAGCCATTTTGATTACTATTGTTGTGACATGCCATCATATGACCACAAGGAGGGCGAATTCTCACTCGGCTAAAGATCTGAATGTTTGTTACCTCATCAGTCCCAAAGCTGACATCAAAGCTGAGGATCAAGTCCAAAAGTATCAGGGTTCCACACTGTTATGAACCACCCATGCATACTCAGACACACACACAGAGACAACTACTCTGAATATGCTTTATATTTTGGTAGTTTTTACAAAATAAACTGTATAAAAAGAAGCGTATTGTGTACAGTGGACTCGGTTTCCTTTCTTTTGTGCAACAGGCACACCACCAGAGCCCGGGGACATGGAAAACAACACTATTTACTGTATGTTGTTTGTTTACTCGTTCATCTGTTTGTTATTTCCAGACTCTGTTTCTCACCCCTGCCAGGCAGTGGGATATTTGGTGATGCTATATGCGTGTGTCTGTTTGTTTGTTTACTTGTTTGTGCTGGCATAATGTCCTTAGGGACCGTAAACAAGACCGACGACGCTTGGAGAAAAAAAACCTTCATGGTCTACGAGGGCATTGTTGGACTAAAGCAAGGACACAGCAAGAGCCAAGCAGCCCTTTAGACATATTGCAGTCGAAGACAAAGGTGAGTATCTTAGTCACTGTAATCTAATAACATTCTCTTTTATGAATGAAAAAATAAAAACTCCTCAGCACTTTCATCTAGCACTTTCGATTAACATTTAAGAGCTGGCTTTGTGGTTAATCAGGGGTAATAATTATCAAAGTCGACAGGTAATTAAATTAAACATAATTGGCTACACGAATTGGCTGTTCTACAACATTTTCCCCCACATAATTAAAGAGAAATATGTCAGTATTCAGAGAGAGAATGACTTAAAAACAAAAAAAAACAAAAAAAGGGTTTAGTCACACTAGAGAACTTGATGATGCTTACGAGGTGTGTTAAAACTGATTAAAAAAAAGTAGCGTTGAACTTTAATCGATAACGAAGTGCTTTAATGGAATACTCTGGGTTCAGTGCATGTTCTGCTCAATTGACAGTATTTGTGGCATAATGCAGATTTGCACAAAAATATAAATATGATATATATAAATAAATAAAATAAATATTATGTTGTGGTGCTTACAACAGAAAAGAATAGGGTCAATCTTGAGAATTTAAAAAAGGAATAATGTGAAATCTTATTATTTTATAAAATATTTTTTTTCTGATAAAATGTGTGCATTATGTGAGCTCACAGCAATTCAATTCTAAAATAATAACCTTACACTCAATTTATTTTTCACTAAAATGTTTACACACTGTTTACAAAAGTGAGTATTTTAATGTTTACAGATTGGCCCTATTCTCTTCCATCATAAGTGCATGAAATTGAAATACATTTTTGTTTTATCATTTTTATGCCACAAGTGCTTTTAATTGAGCTCATGTATTCAGTGTCTGCTCCTAAATGAAAAAATAATCAACCACAAGAAAAAAATAGCAACCAGAGGTAACGTAAAAAAAGAGTTATTTATGTAGGTTTCGTGTCATTTAAGGGCATTTATGACACGTATCAATATCCTAAATTGCATTTCAGCAGGCAGTGGAACACACACACACAGGCCAACTCACTTACAGACGTAAATGACTTACAGGCCGTTGCCTGAGGATATAGAGTGGTAAGTTTAGTGTGAGTGTGTCTCATTTATGTGAACTGTATTTGTGTGGGATTAAGCTTAACATCATTTAACTGCCACGTGGGAGCAATGTAATAAAAAATTATTAAATAAAACATTATTACCGTTTACAAACATACCCCAAGGTCCCTAATGGCCAAAGTAACTGAAATAGAACCAACTGCCCTTGAGATCTCATGTAGAAATGGGAGGAAAAAGTCAAAAGACCTGTTTAGCAGTATTGAAACTGTACCTCAGAATAAGACACTAGGGTGACAGCGGCAAGCCACTGTTTATGCCACAAGACAGTGGCAGTGTATGCGATACAAATTACACCATTTGATTAGTGGGGAAGATCATAGACACACCAGCATGTTTTCATTAAATCGTCATAAACGTGTTTACAGGCCCAGCTGGCTTTGGTTAGAGGGTGTTAAATAAAGCAGCGCGGTATTGTTTACTCCTCTGCTGCCGTGTCTCTCTCTCCCAGGTCTTTCCCCTCACACTCGTTTTTTTGTCAACACTGTATCCATCCTCACATAAACCACATGGCCGAGCTGTCTTCGGGGAGCGGTAACCGATCCTAACGGCCCGTGTCATGTGAGGAACTTCATCTTGAATAAAGCTGTCAAAAAAAAAGAAAAACCCAGATCAGTCGGGAAGGAAAAAAGGAACCGGGATGAGGCCGCCGTTTAACGAGCTGTTTTAAGGTGCCGCGTTTTTCAAACAGAAAAAAGGGTTCAAATCTAGCCTGAGGCCACTTAGGAGGAGCTGACCGACTCGGCCCGGCTCGACGCAGCTGTAGCCCAGCCACAGAGGCTCTGCGAGTGGGCTGAAGTGTCACCTGGCTCCCCTGAGTATAGTGAGGGGGGGTGATGGGAGAAGCAGAGGCCTGGGGGATTGTGGGAGGGGGAGAGGAGTTTGCTAAGTTTTCATTCACTGGAGGTGGGGCCAGCGGCGGTACATATGAGGAGAGCTGCCGATCGTACAAAAGGAGGCGGCAAAAGGTCTCTTGTTGAGGCGGTGTGTCTGTACACACACACACACAAACCCTCTGCTCTCTTCCTCGGGTGCGATCTTGTATCAAAGCAAACAAATGACATGCTGTCTCCCTCCCGCCTTTTCTTTTTTTTGATCCGGTATTCACTAAAATGACACTCCATATCTCAACAGACTGACATTATCAATCTGCAGTATGCCCAAATCTTCCGGCCAAACTTGCAGTTCCCAGAGGAAATCCAGCGGCATTGTCCTTTGTTTGTGAAGAGATCCCACAGGAATCAGCCCTGACTTTTTCACTGCGTGAGGAGAGCTGTCACGCGGGCGGCCTGGCACGCAGGATGCTGGGTTAGGATAGGTACTGTCAGCCGGCTCAGATTCGCGCCTCTTTCAGGAGCTGCTAGATGGCGCAGGCCGTGGCATTTCCGCTCTCAATGCTGGATTTGGTTTTAATATAAAATACATCAGAGTTCTGTCTCCCTGCACCGATGTCAAAGAGACATCTGGATCTGATATGAGGGACCACAAGGGGAGCATTTATTGTTGGCTTTTACCTATAGATAGTGTTGACATATTCTTTATTTTATCATTTTTCACAGGAGGGGAGAAAAGAATCGTGCATGTCTTCAAATCTTTGACACACAGCACTGAATAAATAAAGAATGATACATTAACAATAAAATTAAAATAAAGCCAAAACAATAGCTACAGTACAATCATTATTAACACTATTATTATTTGTTTAATTATGTTTAAAATAATCAACAATTTAAATAAAAAACTAAAATGTTTGAATATATAAATATTAAACAAAACATATTATAAAAAAAAATATATTTGAATCTTTCTTTCCATTACTACTAGGCCAAATGACAAAATTGAATGTAAAATTTTATAAAAACATGCAAACCATAAACAAATCAATCTTATATAAATGCCTAAAATAATAAATGATCAAATGTTTCTTTTAGATAAATAGAATTATTTGATAAAATATAGATTTTCACATTTCACTCATTAGGTCTAGTATTAATAATACACACAAACACACACAAACAAACAATAATTAAAAATAACAAAATCAAATAAATAATATATAATTATTTATCAAATATAATTCTGTGATGAATCATATATTTTGAACCTTCACTCCATTGCTAGGACAAACGTAATAATTACAATTGTTTACAAACAAACAAACAAATCACATAAATACAGTAAATAATAGAATCTGTTATTAAATATAAAATATGTTTCTAAGTATATATATATATATATATATTCAAGTTCTACAATAAATAAATCAAAAAGTTACTATTAATTGTGAGTAACTATGATATATTAGTTTCTGAACTGTTTCTAAACTGTAGCTAAATGGTGTAATGTAGTTTTTATCATCATTATAAAAGATCCTTACAATACTTACTAGTGTCTGGCCCTTAAAAAGATTACTGCTAACCAAACTGACTGTGTGTATACTGAAGAAAATCTTTACACTTTCAGAACAATTTCGGTGTGACTGGTCACTAGTTTGATTTCTGTGATTCAAGAGTGAATGCCTGTTTAAATTTTAATCAAAAGTAAATTATTTCGCCTTTTTCTTCTCCTTCTCCCCCCATCTATCTCTTCTCTCCCTATCTCTTCCTTCTGCACAGAATTCATGACCTCTGCAATTCTGCTTGTCCTTGAGTCCCATAATGAATATTCAGCAGATTAGAAGGCAGACATGAAAGTTAACATTAGCCATATATTTAAAAATCCCATATTCAGATAATCCGCATATTTGTCAAAATCAAACACAAGAGAAATATAAGGGGACAAATTACATAATGAGAGGATGGGGATACGTCTTGCGGACAGGGAATTAGATAAAGACACATTTGGCTGAATATAAAGGAAGGAAATGTCCTTGAAGATGGTTATTGAAATCCTGCCGGATGGACAGAGTTTGCTGTGAACCCCGGTGTTGAAGAAAGTGGACGTTTTAACTTTATTTGGTCTAGAGCATGTGAGAAAGTATGTTAATTTGAGTGCCATGTCTTTCAATGTGCACACGCACACAAGTTAAAATGTCTGAATGAAAACAGACTTCATCTGTAAATGTGTGTGTGTGTGTGTGTGTGTGTGTGTGAGACGTGAGGTTGTCTGGCTTTTCACTTATCACCAATGCCAGTACTAACAACCCCAACCCCCCAAATCCGAAATGCGGAAACGTGCATTATGTTCTCCCCACAACTACTTTCATTTCTTCCTCTGTCTCCCCGTCTCCGCACCCTCTCTCTCCCTCTTTTTCTCATTTATGACGAGTCATTACCGTGAGCACTGGGATGAAAGCTTAGGATCTGGCCGACCCGCTCTCTCTGACTGACGCATATTCATTTAAAAATGAGCCACTTATTACCCGTCCAAACTTTTTACAGCCCCACAGTGCACAGTAGAAGACAGCTTTATTCCCACTGAGCCCTAGTGTGGGCCAGAAAGCCTCGCAGCCTTTGATGGTTATATATGCGCACAGGCCGTCGCCTTGGCAGCCGCTCTTAGAAAGCGCGCCATGATTTGTAATGTTACCTTTACAGCTTTAAACTCCATCGAACCAGCTCAAGACCTTTTTTTATTGGGCTAATGTAGGGTTCTGACATATCATTAACAAATGAATTAATAAACACGTCACATACGCACTTTGAGAAATCTGGAGCTTTGCTTTTTCAATAGTTTCAGTCCTGAAAGAGATTGCATTTCAGGATTCAAGATGAATTAGTGTGATGTCTCAATGAAAAGGGAGAGGGGCTCCTGTGAAATTAAAACAATGAGATAACATTCAAGGACTCTTATATATAATATATATAAAGTGAATGAACGAGCAAAAAGAAAATGGGTCGTATTTTAAATAGGAAGTTATATTTTTAAAACTTAAACTCACTCAAACGTTAGGGGCTTGCCAGATTTATTTTTTTTTTTACTTTTTTTGCTTTCATTCAGCGAGGACACATTAAATTGATTAAAAGTAAACTTTTGAACTTTCTATTCATGACAGAATCCTAGAAATGTAACACGGATTTCCATGAAAAGCAGCTACATTGATAAAAATTAGAAATGTTCCTTTGACACCAAATCAGCAAATGACACTGAAGTCTGGAGTACTGGCAGCTAAAACTAAAAATTTTACCTAACATCATTTATTTATGATCTTATTAACTGCACAATGAAAAAACATAGACTCCTTCACATTCACAAATCCCATAAGTAGCTACAGTCATGAAGAACAAACAGCAAACATCTCTAGCTAAATATCTAGCGCAAACCCGCTGCTCCAAACTTGAGGACTTTTCACATCTCTCTCACACACACCTGCTCAAATACACACATGAACACACACACACACACGCTCTAAAAACTAAGTCCACTTTAGAGTCCCCTCTAGAGGCTGGATCTGAAGGAGCTCATGAGAGAGACAGAAAAGAGGACGGTCCTCTGGGAGTGTATGTATGCGTGCGTCTTTTGTGCATGTAATAATATAAGGCCCTGTGGCTGGTCTGAGCGGCCAGCAGACTGGCAGATTGATTGGAGGATTGATGCAAAGCCTGTACATCTGTGCTGACTAATGTGGGCCAATCAGACAGATGTAAACCAATTTGATTTGATTGAAACGCCAATTGATTGAAGCTAGGACATGTAAGCCATCAGCTAGCGACCAGCAAGGGAAAGAAAACGGATGTGAAAGAGAGGGATTTGATTGATTAGCTGATAGATTGATTAAGTGGTGTAGACGCTAAGTTAAAAGAGCCATCGCTGGCCTCTTTATATGTGTTTAACCCCGCTCCCACGCTAACCTTCAGTCTGTAAGCCGCTCAGCGGGGTCCAGTACATCTACCGTAGGTGTGAATAATTCATGCTCTGGACGCTGTAGCATGGTGAGTAAACACATGTACATGTGTTTAGTAAGATAGAGCAATCTACAGGAGGCAAGGCTAGTCAGACATGTTTAGGGCTGTATTTCACAGCTCGTAAAAACTGGTTAAAAATACTGTAATATTTCTTTTATTTATTTTTGACAAAAGAAGTATATATATATATGTATGTAATAATGACAGAATTTTACATTTTGGATAAACTACCTCTTTAAAATATCCCATGCACGCACACTCTAAACTCTTCCTTTTGTGGCACGTTATAGCTAATATTGAAAAGAAATCTCAGGCATGGGAATTTTCAGCCACACATGCATATAAAAAGAAAATCAAGCTTATTAAGTGTTATTATTTTACAGTGCGCAGATTCAGATGCTCTGGCGTCTGGAGGCCGGGATCTGTAGCATGTGTTTTGTGTGAGAACGCTGGCCTCTTCTTAACTTGTGTTTGTGTTCGGTTGCTGGGTGCCCGGCTGACGAGAGGGGGCCCCGGCAACCGTCCGCCTACGCCTCATCATGGACGGTTCTGGTTTTTTTTTTTTCTTCCCCCTTCTTGCAAAGGATTGCGTGTGTTAACACAGAACGTAGAGAGGGATCGTGGAGGGGTGGGCACACGAAATGGCAATTAAACCGCTGTGACCTCCATCGCCTCCGCAGGTCGCTCGCTGTCAGAGTATCGGCTGAAAAGAAGAGAGGGGATGCAAACAAGCGTGCGGCGGTGGATATGATACGTGTTCCTCCCACAGCTATAAAACCTGCAGATCTTACAAACCGGAGCGCCAGACGATCTCAAACACTGCCATCTTGCTTGTGTGTGTACTGACAACAGAGTGTATCCAGGGAAGCAGGGCATGTTGGGACGCAAAGAGGCTGTAACAACATTGCAGACTCGTCCTTAAATACTGCAACAAGCACTTAGTTTGACAAGCCGCTGACAGAAGCGTACACGACTTGAGCTTAACGTGGTGACAGCCTAAACTGAGGTGTGTTCGCTCCCTCAGAGTCAGAACACTTAAGGGAGCAAGAAAAAAAAACAGCGCGATATTAGATGATGCTATTTGTGCACAATAAATGTTTATTGGGATTTATTGCGCTGCTATGACATCCTGGCTGAGAGCTTTCGGTTACTAAATGAGGGAGAATTAACTGTTGTGTTTAGAAGCTTTAAATAGCTCCAAGAAGGGAGGGAACGCATGGGCAAGGACTTGCTCTATGGCTGCGTGTCTCATAAAAAGTGCACCTAAAAAATGTGCATAATGTGCGCGTATCCGACATCATCGATATAGTATAAGAAGACCTTCAAAATTCTGCGCTAATGCCAGAGAATGGGGGATTAATGAATGATCCATGACCTCATTGGCCTCGAGAGAGTTTTTCAATGTGACTAAATGCTCTGGAGCACAATGACAGGCACCGGCGCACTGGATGCTTCTGCCATTTATTAAATTATTCCCTCCAATCTGTTTGATGATTTTCATTATTCACACTCAACTGAAATATTAAGGCCTTGAAAAGCCCTTCACTCTACTTCAAAATGCATGGAAGAAATGTCTGAAAAAAACATGGCAAAAAACTGCAGAGAACTGGGAATGCTCAGGTCAAACTCTCCAAAGAATTGGATTTTTGATTTTTTTTTTCCCCCCTTCTTTTTTATTTCATCACTCATGTGTGTTAACTTTGTACAATGGTGAATCATTTTTAATAAATGGGAGGGAGGGGGGCACAATGAGAGTCCTAAGATTAATTATAGCACATTTAGCAGATTATTAATTTAAAATTAAAATGAATATGCAAAATGAAGGTGCAGAAAGCAACGCTTCTTTCTTAGAAAATAAATCAATAACTCAAAGGTAATGAAACGGCCTAAATTTAAACACTTAACAATTTTACGAAATTTTGAGAAATTCAAGGTTTTGTTTTCAGGAAATTACAAAACAACAAAATGAGAATCCTAGTCACCTAGCAGATTTGGTCACATTGTCTCAATGTTTAAGCAATG
>JAUCNO010000045.1:57356-117494 GCA_032353835.1 Enteromius viviparus
CATATATATGTGTGTGCATGTGCTGAAGAAAAGTTCTAGAACTCATCAAGGTTTTATTTATTTGCATAAAAAAGTAGTCTAGATCATCAATAGTGTGTTATTTTGTTACAATTTTAAATAACTGCGTTCTGTTTCAAAATTGTGAAAAGCACAATTTTCAACATCCATTAATTCTGACTTCATTTTCACATGATTTTTAAGAAATCATTTTAATGCGTGAAAACTTTTTTTTTCTTCAGGATTCTTTAATGAACAGAAAGTTCAAATGAACAGTATTTTTTGAGCTTAAATAATGTATAAGATTATAAATGTATTTTTAGTCCCTTTTAATCAGTTTACGGTAAATAAGTATTAAAGGAAATGAAAAGACGTGACATGTGGCCAGGTATGGTTTCCCATACCAGGAATTTGTGCTCTGCATTTAACACATCCAAGTGCACACACACAGCAATGAGAAGTGATTAACCACGCACACACACCGTGAACACACACCTGGAGCAGTGGGCACCCAGGGAGCAGTTGGGGGAACGGTGCCTTGCTCAAGGGTCTTATCTCAGTAGGGGTATTGAAGGTGGAGAGAGCGCTGGTTATTCACTAACCCCACCCACAATCCCTGCCAGACCTGGGACTCGAACCCGCGACCTTTGGATTACAAGCCCAACTCCCTATCTATTAAGCCACGTCACCATGTTGTTCCATACTCATAAAAACTTTGTCTTCTGCACACAATTTAAGATATTTTAGATGAAAACCAGGAGGCTTGTAACTGTTCAATTGAATGCCAAGAAAAAAACACTGTCGAGGTCAAAAAAGATATGAAAGACATTGTCAAAATACTCCATCTGCCATCAGTGGTTCAATCTGAAATTTATGAATATAGCATATGCTGTTCTGTGTCAGATGAAATACTGAATAGGCCTACTACGAACATCATTACAGACATCACACTTACTGAATTACTTTAGTTCGCTCATCCACACAGAAAAACAGCATTGTGGAGTTTTTGCTATAGAACATAGTTATATGCAGTCACTACATGAAGCTATTTTGCTACTTTTAGTTTCCCACAACACTAAAAGAGGACTCAAATAACATCTTAAGAGAGCTTATAGCACCTCTGGTCTTGTTGGCTGTTTGTCTGTATTAAAGAAAACAGCCTCTTGGTGAGCGAAAAAAAATAAAATGAAAAGCCAAAGGCTGTTACAAAATGTTATCAGACTTTCACCTGTTATACTCAATTAGCCCTGTGTGAAACAGGAGCCCTTTTTAAGGAGCTGTTATCAGACGTGCCTGCATGTGGGCAAAGAGGGCAGAGAGGAAGTTGTGGCGCCGGGGGTTTATTTTCAAAATCCCCACCTTTGCATTTGTGTGTTACTGTAGATAACAAACAAAGAGGCAGGCAACTGTTAACTAATGACAGGGTCGAGGGGAGAGTCTGGATGACGGGGGGCGACCAATAAGACGTGATGTCACTGAAGAGTGATGAGTGATGTAACACTTTCTCCACGTCTTTCTGGATTTGAGAAAGCACTGATAAGGTGAGGAGAACACAATAGGGCCACCTACCGTCACTAGACTTCTCAGAGGAGAGAGAAAAAAATAACATATTGTTTCATGGAAAAGACAGTCAAAAGACTTCCAGAGGAAGGAAAAGAGATGGTATGACATCTGCATAGCTCTCCCGGTGCCTTTGCTGCCTCATTATATCAAACAGTTCCAGAATTGGTCCATAAACGACTCCCGCACTTCCCTTTTCTCCCTGTCTTACTATATTAGAGCTTATAATTAAGGTAATTACTTTCAAAGAACTCATTATAGGATTCTTCTTTCTTTCTTTCTTTGGTTTTTTATTCCTCGCATGGCACGGTAAATACAATTTAATATGCGTTGCCCCTTAAACGACAAACTGACCCACATTTCTCAGCTGTTTGCATCAGAAAGGAAGAGTACTCGTGGAGGGAGGGAGGCTGTAATGGCCAAGACGAACTGCTTTATTATTTATCAAAAACATGGAAAATGAAGCGAGGGGATTTGGTGATTAAAGTCTGAACTGAAACCTCTCTGAACAGTTTGCTTAATATTTAATCACCTATTAGCTCTTCTTCTTCTTCCTAATTAATTTTATGTAACAATCATTTTCCATTCACATATTTAATTTCCCGCCAATGTACCTTTTCATTTAACGTGTTTTGAGTGTTAATCTGAAAGCCCTGGAAGTGCAGATGGTAAAATTAGCAGATGGTAAAGTACCTTCATTTGTGAACATTTTTATGTATCTTTCTCTGCATGCAAAAAGGTATATGTCATGCCCTTTCATTTGAGATAAGCAAGCAAGTTAATCATTAAGTAAATGTGTATTTACTACTACAGGCAAGCTTATGTATAACTAGTAAAATGTTAAATTTTAATCAATGTATTGCAAGTTAAAAATATAATATATAAGTTGTATATTTACACTGTATATTTGTGTTTATTGTATATTTATTTGTTGTATAATGTTGTGTATTTACAATTTACAAGTAATAAAATCCAATATAAATAAAAAAGTTAATGCTATTTTATTTAATATAATTTTTCTATTAACTATAGGGAATATCTGATTATGTGTAATATTATTTTAAATATTATTTTATTTAATAAAATTAACTAGAGTAGAGGCATATTTAGCTGTAATCTTGCCATAACTCATTTTGTATGAGAAACAGGGATGACAGTCCTGACCTACTTGGTGCCCTATGCAAGACAAAACATAAAATAAAATTTTTAAATTCATATGTATATATATATATACTGTATATATGTTATTTTGTACACATATGGTGTTTCTTCACTTTTTCACACATATAAACATCAAATCACACTAAACACACCAACAATGGCCTCTAATTCCCCCTCACTCTTTTCTTTCTCTCTCATTCGCCTCTTTCTAGTCATCAGGGACATCAACCATACTCTGATTTGCATGCAGGGCCTGGACGTGGAGGAAAGTGCCGTCAGGCCACAAAGGCACCTTGGCAGATAATGAGTGGCGTATTCCAGGTACAGCCCCGGAGTATCGCTCCTCATCAGGGGAATTTTCAATTAAGGGATGCAGATTAATAAAGCATAATTGTGAGGCTCAATCTACCCGTGGAGAGAGTGGGAGGAGGAGGACATGAACGCGCTCCGCCGGCAGAGCACAGCCCTCAAGACGAAACAGCACCATTCTTTACTGCAGTCAATGAAACCACGTGGCAACGTTTAGCAATAATGTACAGAAGCAGCACCTGCAGTGATGTAAGATAATGGTTTGAGCATATGAACTGGGGTGGTGGATTTTCTCGCTGTCATCTTATGAACAAACAACCTACACAATATGCATGCACCTTCAATGGTATGCATATACTGCTTTATGGACAATCCTTGAAATACCTTCTGCCCCAGGAATTTTTTTTTGGGGGGGAATTTCACGTTAAATCAAACTATTTACCATGTCTTAATGTTTTTTATTTATTTATTTATTTGTTTGTTTATTTTCAAATTCCTTTTATGGTAATAAATATCTTAAAAAGTGTTAAAATATGTTAGTTATTAGGAAGACAAATGCAGTATCAATTAAGAGTTTGATATGAAAACGAAAATGTATGAAAATACGTACCATTGCAAAAATACACCAAAAAATATAATATTTTACATAATTTTAGGGATTTAATTATGTTATTTTAAATGGTATACATAAATGCACTTTGTTACGGAAGCATATTGCATTCACTTGAGGAAAAAAATATCTGCTCTGTTTTTCTGAATTAACGACTTAATTATCTCAGAATTACGAGATAAATTTTCATGAAAAGTTTTTTTTTGCTGTTTTTCTGAATTAATGACTTTTTTTATTGAAATACATTTTTTTTCATGAAAACGTATCTCGTAATTCTGAGATAGTTGTCATTAATTCAGAAAAACAGAGCAAAAAATTTTTTTTCATGAAAATTTATCTCGTAATTCTGAGATAATTAAGTCGTTAATTAAAAAAAACAGAGCAGATATTTTTTTCTCAAGTGAATGCAATACGCTTCCGTACTTTGTAAATAATTGTGTCACATTATGTAAAAATTAAGCATTCTGTAAAAAGTATTCTGAAAAAAGTATTTTTAGCATGTTTAGTAATGTAAAATACCAATCGTAGTTTGTAAATATATTTAAAAAATATGAAATGTACATTTTCAAAACCAAGACGTACCAAACGAGTCCTTTTAATTAAAAAAATATTTATCGTGTCAGGAACACTTTAGAACAGGGTCCAAATATTCACTATTAACTCCTAATTTGCTGCTTATAAATAGTTTATAATTAATAGTTAGTTAAGTTCAAGTAAGGGATGGGCTAAGGGATCTAAAATACAGTCATGCAGGATAAGGAACTGATATGTGTTCCATAAGTACTAATAAACAGACAATAAGATAGAAATGTGCATGTTCATATGTGACTTATTAATAGGTTTTTAAAATAAAGTGTTACCAAACTGTCACATGGAAAGGTATAGCGGTATTGCGATGCATGTATACGAAACATTCAACAATATTATTTTCTAAAGCCAGAGAACCAAAAAAGTCCCTATAATTGAATTAACATCTATTTATGTGCAAGATCAAGCAGCTGATTGGTTCACGCTGTGTGTCTGACTGTGTAGATAAGAAATGACATAGCAACTTGCCAAAAGCATTTTCTCTCTGAAAGCCTTGTCTTAGTCGTTCACACCTACGAACAAAAAAGCATAGCGACTGCCTTTATCTGAGTTTATCTGCCGTCATCTAGCTCACATCCACAGTGAACAGAGCTGGGTAAACATTTAACACCTTTAGCAAAGCTACTTGTGCTCTTAGTCAGAGGTTTAACAAGAGGACAAGTTGTTTTCCTTGTTGGTTAGTTCAGAAAACATTCCATTCGCCTCCACTCCCTTGACCTGTCACCGAACAATGTTTGCTCTAAAGCTGTGATTTATCTGAAAGCTACAACACACAGGCCCTCCACTGCACATACAGAAACACACACCCACACATTTACTTGTAAACACATTCATACATGTACGTGCACATCCACATATACAAAGCAACGAGTGCAAACTATTAAACCTGTTTGTGCAGCCTTGCATTAAACAGTCTTAATAAGATAAAAGCTCTTATTTAGATCTTTGCAAGTCACAGATGAATAATCAAACCTTGAACGTCTGAAGCAGATTTTTGTGTGTTATTAGATATAAGCCAGATAAAAGCTTAATACATGTAAATACCAACTGCAACAAATCCTAACAAATGCTTTCGGCAATTACCACGATTCGTTTGTAAGGACGTGCAAATTGCCTTGGTGGGTTTGGAAATGTTCGTAATGCCGTTCTATATTGTTTTACGGCTCGTTTCGCAAGGAAGCAAAAGAACGGATCTGCTTTGCATTACACACGAGTGCGCTCACCTCTGTGTGAGAGGTGCAAGTCTGTGTGTCTTTGTCTTACCGTGATTTACGGGTACGTATGTGTGCATTGGTGCCCTTCTGTGTGGAGGAGGCCCTTGACATGACGCAGGAGAGTTGAGCAAGAAAAAGCATCAGGCATCTTTTTTTGCCCTCGGGACGTGGGGCAGCAGAGCCCGGTGTGAGTGACAGGCATGCAGGGCTGCTCGGGTTGGGGCTGGTTCGGTTCACACCCGTGCAGACGTGAGGGAATGTACCTCTGGGAATTCAATGCCACACCAGCCTCTGTCTCCTCATCTGAAAACAGTTTTGCAGTTTTTAGTGCAAAGCTTTGTCGAGGGTCTGTCAGAGTTTCCTTTAGCTCCACCCTGCAGCGAGTCAAAGGTAATGATGCCTGTTTAATCCCAATTTCCTCATTTACCGCTGGCTTGAGGTGCTGGGAGCTTACAGCTATTTATATACCTCATTTGAGACAATTTGGGTGCTTGCTTAAACCACCTTTAAATATGTGTGGGAGGGCATAGAACAACAGACCAGCGTGAAGGAATGAAAATTGAAAAATATTCTGGGATCAAAACAACATTAGAAATCAATTGCAAACATATTACTGCAAAGGCATTTTTTCTTGTTATATAACAAACTGTGGGACACTGGAAATTTTCTGTGATAACAATCCATAGCATACCACTTCTGATAGAGCTTAACCATGAACACAGTACAGTGAGTAAATATACAAACTAATAAAAATATGTTACAGAAGTATACAAAAAAGTATATATGTAATAAAATCACTGCGAACCAGTACACACACACAAATCATTCTGGACCAGCAAACATGCCACAACATCTGCGTTTCATCTGAACAGCTGCTGGAGCACCCCTGACTGGTGTGAGCTTGCCTTAACACTCCTGTTAAAGAAAATGACTATTACTGCTTTGAGTTCAAATACAGTACTGCTAAATATGAGACAGCAGCTCTTTATCAGAACATGTCAACAAAACAAAACAAGAACAAACAAAAATCAATCAAACAAACTAAACAAATAAACAAAAAAACACAAATCGATTTAAAACAAAGCAAAGCAAAGCAAAAAAAAACAAAAAAAAAACAAGAACAAGAACAAACAAAAATCAATTAAACAAATTAAACAAAACAACAAAAAACACAAATTGATTTAAAACAAACAAAACAAAACAAAACAAAAATCAAACAAACTAAACAAAACAACAAAAACACAAAGCAAAGCAAAGCAAAGCAAAGCAAAACAAAACAAGAACAAACAAAGATCAATCAAACAAACTAAACAAAACAACAAAAACACAAATCGATTTAAAACAAACAAAAAAAGCAAAACAAAACAAAACAAAACAAAACAACACAAAACCAAACCAAACAAAACAAAACAAAACAAAACAAAACAAAACAAAACAAAACAAAACAAAACAAAACAAAACAAAACAAAACAAAATGGGTAAAGTGGGCTGCTTAGTATTTCTACTACAAATCAAAACAAAATAATGAGACAGCAAAACATAGAAAAGTGAACCGGTCCTTTTCTATTAAATATTTGTTAAATAAGAAATGGCATTAGTTTTAGCACATGCTAATTTACATATCTTTGTTGCATAGGCTTCACCAGAAATGAGAAGAATGATAGGTTTTGTGCAGAAGACTGCGGAGAAAACACAATGCCTAGTTTGGGAATGTACCATTCTTAAATAATTATATAAATCTTCACAATGAATCGGTTGCTCTGAATCATTGGTTTACAAATAATTGCGTCCTCAATAACTCATTGACTTATTTCTGCGTGAGCTATGCCTTTTCCAGTAACAATACATTTTCAGCTGTCTGTTTCCATGCAGTTCGTTCACTAAAGCACAAGTGGAAGTGTTTTTACATGTGTGTAACAAATCAGCTCTCCTCTGGTGAAGCGACCAAAACATTCCTATGAGTCTCCTGTGATTTGCAGTAAACAGTAATGTGTTGACTGGTGGAGATTTCATCCACACCACTTTAATGCTTATGATTCATGAGCAATGAGAACAGCTAGCATCTGAAGACATTGAGCATCTCTACGGGAAAATACACACTCTCTCTCACACACACATACACACTGCATGTCCTGTCCTGACTCAGACATGTATAAGTAATTCCAAAGAGTTTCTCAACGCGTCATGGCCTTCGATGTAACTCTCTCTGCACAGATGTTTAGATAAAATGAACCATTATTTATTTAATTATTTTTAGTCAAATTTGATCACAACCATCAAGGGAAGCTGATTTCGCCAAGGAATTACATCACACCCGATGATTGCACACAGAGACCAACAAACAGATACAAACATGGCACGAAACGTTAAGCTAAAGTCATGAATCTGATCAAGTTTAATGGAATGATATCTACTTTAAAGTGAAAGGTACAGCAGAGAAACAAGTTGATGCCAAGGTTTCAGTCGCGGTGAACAGTGTTGTTACTCTAAAATAAATAAATTAATTGTGCTATAATAATATTATATAATATAATCCACCTGCTCTCATGGCACAAACCTACCTACCTTAGCATAATTTTTCCATAATTGCTTGAAAAATATCATGTTATGACATCAAAACAATATTAATATGCAAGGAGATTTAAAAATTAATGCTTTTGAACTTTAGCATCACACATATCCATCTTCATATACTAGTTTTCATAGGTTTGTTCAGTAGCTCACAGAGTTCAGCGATGTACTTGAGCGGCAAAGAGTTCCAGTTCAAATTCTGCGTAACTATCTGTGTAAAAATTACTTCAACAGATGTGTTTTTATATCAGTTTTGTGTTTGTTAACATTATAAGCTGAATTTGGTCTAGAGCATATTTTCAATATTATAGAGCATTCATTTCAGAGACATTCCACTGATATTCGAATTCTGAACCGCTGCAATGCTTACCTAAAGCAATGTAATAAAAACACAGTAATACCTACCTATGTTAGCGTAATAAAAACGTTCCAGGGTTCACATACTGTATATGTTTTAGCGCCATTTTTTTTTTAAACTGCAGCAAAACGATCAGTAATGTACATAAACACCGTGTTGCACAAAAAGTGCTCAGAGGTACATATTTTTATAGAACCAGATTGAATACAGTATATACTATAATATGTTTTACTAGATGGCCATGTGTTTGAGGTGAGGCTATCAGTTTGCTCAACCAGTGGCAGATGGACAGAGGTTTTGGGATTGTTTTTGTTTGAAAACAACCAATATTTCTGCAGTTTGCTTTTGGTGAGGCTGTAGTGATGACGAACTTACACACTTCACCTTTAAAAACCCATAACGATAGTGGATGCCACTGTGAAATGCTAATGATTCCCTCAGAGAGCTGGTGGTTGTATTCAGAAAAGACAAATGGATCAAAAACAGCATTTTTAATGATTCCGGTCTTTACAATTGTCTGTTGAGAAGATGCTGGCAAATGCAATCGGCGTCACAAACAAGAGAGACGAGTATAATCAATCTGTGTCTGGAGTGAGCTCTCAATTACACATTCACAAGCGTTCTCCATCATTGTTAGTGTTAATTAATTTATAATATAGAAACAAATTACCTTTGCATGAATGAAAATTACACCTAAATGTACCGTAGCAGTTTTGCATGGTGATGATTAAATATTCCCACCAGATTCAGAGATGTTTGCAGCTGCGTGCTGATGAACTTGTATAGCTTTATTAAGTTAGCAATAACAACTGGCTAATTTACTTGTGTAAACATTCGTTAGGAGGAAAAAGCAAAAATAGATGTGACACCTGGAGTGCAACAACAAACACTCCAGAGAGAGATAATTAGCGAGAGAGAGAGAGAGAGAGAGAGAGAGAGAGAGAGAGAGAGAGAGAGAGATAGAAAGTGTTGTATAACAGTTAATACTGATCTCTTATGGGTGCCTCATGCACACTGAGCCGACGTGTTACAGTACATCTCATTTGACTCCTGGGAAGTTTTATGCACATATGCCGTCATAAGCCTGCGTTTTGTCTCTCGCAGTTCTGATAGATGCTATCGTACTTTAAAAAGCTTATTATTATAACTTCACTTATTATAAACTCAATTTCAAGAGCTAGGAACAATACACCTACTTTCTACCAGAGATCACTGACAAAAGACGAATAAATATTTCTTTTAAAAAAAGGATAAAAATTCTCTGAACAAAATAAAGCAGTGAGCTAGAGTAGATAATAGAAAGAAGGATATCCAGGTGTCTCTGTTCTCTTTGAGTAGCAACAATAGTTAGTTGGACTCAAATGAGGCCACTCAGCTCATCTGCTTTGAGGCTTAACCAAAGAAATGAAACCCGACACCTTTCAAACACACCGCTTGCCAGCATCTTCTCTTTGTGGTGTGGTTTGTTGTATTTTTCGGTAGAGAGGACATTACATCGAAAGAATGTTTTATGAAAGAGGCATTTAGAGAGAGAGAAATTTGAAAATGGTGAAGATTTTAGATAAATAAGCACAAAGGGGTGCTATTACCCAATTAGCAGGAAAGCTATGCATCTAAAACTTTTTTTTATAAAATGCCAACCCCATTTTTAGATTAAATCTGCTGAAAAAAAAAGAATCTAAAATACAATTTACTGTAAAAATTTTATTTGTTATGTTTGTAATAATTAGACTGATTACAACATGAGATTTTTCAAATATTAAAATAGTCAGCAGCTGTTTTAATTTGTAATAACACTCTTAATTTTTATTCATAAATACATTTTTGCATTAATAAAAAAATGTAATTACTTACATTTATTTTATGATTATTCCCTTTTATGTAAAGCACTTTAAATTATAATTATATATTAAATGTGCTATATAAATAAACTTGCCTTGCATTTTTGATCAAATAAATGCAGCTTTTGTGAGCTTTTCAAAATGAAAACTTTCAGAAACAAAACCAAAACCAGCTTCTTTCAACAGTACTGTATACAATATAAAAGCTTACACTGTGTATATATATATATATAGAAAAACACACCTAGACAAATTTATGGAAAATATTATCTGCCATTTTTACTGTATAACACTGACACTGTCGAAATAAAAAAAACTCTGCTTAAATATAAAACTGCTTCACTGTGGTAATGTGGATTCAGCATTTGAGCATTATCTGGTTGGTAGAAAATAAAGTGAGAATTAATCATTAGAAATTAACACGGCTGTCTAATTAACTGACAACATTGCTCTCAGGACAACAACGGCGATCGTAACTAGCAGAGGCAAATGCACGTTTGAGACTCTCTTGATGAAAATCGTGCTATAAAGCTCCAGTCTATTGAAAAGCGCATGCCACGACTGACAGCAGCGGGAGCGGAGTTTATTTGCTCCAGCGAAAAGGCATTACAAGGGGAAGCCCTGCTCTGAATGAGAGCATCTATGTCAATTACTCTCCCCTGATCCCTGCTCACTATTTACATGCTCACTTGAAAGCTGTAGCAACCTAATGGGATCGCTTTCACAGTGCGATGATAAGCCATATTTTCTGTGTCACCTCAAATTGAGGCGCAGCTCTGTTGCGGGGAAGAAGATTAAGGAAGCAGAAGAGAAAAACAAATCTTCCCAACAGGGAATTTGAATATGAAACAAAATGGGCTCCCATTGGCAGGAGCTGACAGGTATTAAAGGCCCCATGGCAAGCATTGTTACAGCCTTGAGAGGAACATGCGATACAAGAGGGTTATAGACTAATAAACAGCAGCATGAATACAACAAGCAGCTTTGCGGGGAAAAGACAACAAAGCCCGGGAGAAAAAAGGGGGAGATATGTTTAAACTGTCAACACTGTCACAGAAAATGGCCCTCAAATTAAGCGGCGCGCGTGCGGTGGCGAGGAAAAAGCGGGAAATTGCCTTTTATCACCTCACCGAACAATGGGCGGCCTGACAGCGCTTAGCCAGATAACTTTAGCATCCCTTTACCCCAGCATATTTACAATTTTAGTCCTCCCTATGTTCTCTCTTTCTCTCCAGCGCTCCTTTAACTTTGGCGACTTCCGTGCTTCTCGATGGCTGGGTGCTTTCAAGTGTTTAATATCATGTAAAATAACTGCCGCCCACCGCTCTCCTCCTCTCTCGCCGCGTGGCTAAGCACTACAAAGCCACACACTAGTGCTGGGAAGTCTCAGACGATTGCGCCAGCGTTATCTCTAGTCCTGTTTATTATTGCCATTATTATTTTCTGCTTTAAACGTTCGACTGGAGAGAAGAATGGGACAAAGGGGAATAAAAAAAAGAGGAAAAAAACACTTGCTGCTGTTCCTCCCATTTGACTTGTTAAATAAACTGCCTATTTACGCCCATGACAAAACAAGATTATATACAAACACAACCTATTACAAAAGCACTGCTGTTAACCCTTTGTAATCGAGGGGTCGAGGAGGCACAGAATCAATTTGGGAGAGAATACGAACGGGCCAAGAGCAAATATAACAACTACACGGTTCAACGCGCTATAAATTAACAGTCTAATGCAAAACACTCGACCTATGGAAAGTGCTACAGTATGTCGCCGTTGATACATTATAAAAACACTGCAATACGTACCTGTAAACGTGCCACGGTAATGTATTAAATGTGCATTTCAGTGCCACTCTCTGGACATTTCACTTTGATACTGCGACAAAATGTGCCATGAGGTACATAATTATGGGGTTGCAGAAATGTATTTAGAGGCGCGTATTTCCAATGAGCCTGAGTTGACATTTTTGGTGATATTATGGCCTCAAACCCCTGTTTATTTCTGACTGTGGTCACCCACCAAAGAGACACAAAGTGACAGCAACTCATCAACACAACTGACTGAAAAATTTGTCAAGTCTAAAAAAAACACTGTGTTTCCTTATCTGTGAGTGAAGACTATTTAAAGTCAAATCGAGCAAAACACAACTTCCCAAGTGAGCAACGGCATTATGTAGAACACTGCAATGAGAGCTTAAATCCCCCTATCTACATACTGGATAAGACTTCCTGTGGCTAGAGAAGTGGGATTGCATTAATAGGGTTTGTCCTCTGAGATTGTGCTTAAGGCTTTATGATATGACTATCTGTAGCTAAGTGGGCAGGTAGATGCTAAGAGCTTAGACAGACAAAAGGAACTTTTGCTTTAAGGCAAACTGAGTTATTATACTTGGTAGTGTTTAGAAGCCTTCGCATGTGAGTGTGCGTTCATGTCTGAATATGCGTGTTTTAGCTGAACTACTTCAAGCATAATAGGAAGGTAATACCTAAAACTTGCAAAATGAGATGATCATTGCCAAAGAAACTTTTTAAGATCTTTGTGAAAAGTAACTTGTCAGATTACAAGTGTTTAAGGGTCACGTTAAGAAAAATAATATAATAAATTAAAGAAGAAAAAAAAAGATAAAAACAACAAAAAGTATCAATAAAATAATCATACCTACTCTAAATAAATATCTTTAGAAATTCAGATTCAGAAGAAGTAACACAGGTTTTAAAGAGCCATTCACTTCACTATTATTCCTATTACTATTATTATAACACAAGCTCTTTTGCTCTCGAAACAAGTGTGTGAACTGACTGTAAATACACCTGTATAGACACAATATGCACTACTTGGCATCTGTTGACTTTCTGGTGTGGTTTAAATATCAACTTGATTTGATGTGCCAACTCTAATTCTCCAGCTATTAAAATGTTGCCTTTTATGTGGTGGTGGTGGATGCTGGTTTCACATACACACACCTGGTAACATGTCTTTCTCTCTTTCTGCTTGTTTTTCAGAAATAAGCACACACACAAAACAAAGAACAGATTTTTTTAATGTCTCACATACATACATACACTACCACTCAAAAGATTGAGATCGGCACATTTTTTAATGGCTGCTGAAAATTCAGCATAGCCATGATAAGATTAAATTACATTTTAACAAACTTTTGAACATAGGTGAATATATTTGTAGCAGATCAATTCAATCAATTCAATTCAAACTTACAAACAACAATTGCATTTTAGGAAGAACTTGTCAACAATTTATTGCTTCAAACAGCTCTTACAACCAGAGTTTAGTCAATCTGTTCAACCGGTTCCCGCTCACACACTTGCATGTACACACGGCTAACAAGCACATGTTAAGTGGCTCCAATGCCTCTCACCATCTACATGTGTATGCAAATACTCTATTCATCCTAGTTTTGCATATTTGGCCCATATCCCCCATCCTGTTGGTCAGGATTGTCTATTGTCCCCTGTTTAATATTAATACCCCACTCTTTTCTATTCAAGACCGTGAGTACTCCATTGAGATATTCTGTCTGAGGGTCTCACGGATGACAGTGTGCTTGCAGTTCCTCCAAATTGTTTTGATGGCCTTTCCCTCTGGGAGTCTTTAAAGGGGGTTCCTTGAAGGCCTGCCAGGCATGGTGAGCTGTCTTATGCGGCGGGAGGGAGAAAGGGGGTCACCGTATGATTTTGTACACGGTGAGCGCAACACACCCTCCAGGGCCTCCTCTTGACATCGAAGGGGGAATCGTCACTCGGGGCTGACGGCTAGCTGACAGCCACTGCCTCGACCCTTTGTGTATCTGTACACACTTCAGCATGTTACACGCTCTTGTTCTGACAGATGAATGTAGGAAACGGTCATTTTGCATTTGGAGGAAACCTCCAACGGCTTGACAGCGTTATTTGTTTATCTGCAAACAGGCATGTTAGATTTTTTTGGGAAGCTGTATTTGTAAAACAGATGTTTCGGCCTGGCCTTTAGACCTCCGGAGCTGCAGAGGTGGAGAAAACCGCACACAGGAGAGATGTTTACTTGTCAGTGAATGTGTAGACTACAAATGTTTACCAAATCACTACATATTTCACTTTATATTTGATATTTCTGTCAGAATCTACAGTAGCAGCACAGAATGGGCTGGTCTGAAGCTGGTGAGTGATCTGACTCAGCTGTTCCAGACCCCACTGATCCAGAGTCAGAGGAAGTGGGTCATTTCCTGAAGTCTGATGAGTAACACACTGACCTGCGTTTCACCTCACCAATCACAGAGGGAATGAGAATAAACAGAGATATAATGAGTGTGAATCATTTTTACCATTAATATAAGCGAATGCTTGAATTGTGTCAGGGCTCTTGGGGGTCCCGAACCCCATCCTCCACACATTTTACCACCAAATCATAAAATTAAAACTTCATTTTCATTCAAACCTGCTTAAAACACCGCCCACTTGCTGTGGGACCGTCTCATGTGTATTTTTCCCCTTGGGATTGTAAATCACAATTTTACAAATTTCTATTGTTATTTTTAAAGTAAACAAGTATTTGAAAAAAAACTAACCTGATTTTGACAAGTACAACATGTGCCTGATCAGATTTAAAGAAACATTTTTGGTGAAGTTTATGCTAACAATCAGTGTTTGGTGTTTGTACATCAGTGTCATTCATCCATCACTTCAACTGGTTTTAGGAATTACTCATGGGTAAGGTTAGGTTTAGGTGTAGAGATATGGTCAATACTATATTTTTGCATTAAAATGTTGTTCCAGGGTCAACAAAATATGTTGACCTAGGGATACATTGAACTTGGCAGCTTTTAGGGAGTGTAAGAACGCAGAACCTGATTTTGCTGAGTTCGACGTGTCCCTGGGTCAACATCTGTGTTGACCCTGGAACAACATTGTGATTAGCCAATCAGATTTGAAAAAAACGTTTTATGGTTTTTGTGAAGTTTAGGCTTACAATCAGTGTTTGGTGCTTGTACATCAGTGTCAGTCATCTATAATTTCATCAGATTTTAGGCATTACTCATGGTCAAAACTAAAATTTTGGAATAAAATGTTGTTCCAAGTTCAACAAAATATGTTAACCCAGTAACACGTCGAACTAAGCAAAATCAGGACGTGAAGAATTGCAAAAAACAAATTAAAAACAATGGAGACATGCAAAACAATTAATTAAAATGTGTTTATTTAAACTAGAGAAACTATATATTTGATGTTTATTGCAAAACATGACAAAATTCAATTTCGATTGCGTAATTTGCGCAATTCATGCAAATCTGCATTTCCTGCAAGATTTTTGGCACCATGTGTTTGCTGTGACTGATTGGTGGAATCTTCTGTACAGCATCATTCGTACCAGACAGAAGAACCATTTATTCCTTTTCCGAAGAACCCTTAGCGATCAGTTTTTTCTTGGTGTTTCCCCCCACTGTAAAGAACCTTTTGTGGAATGGAAACATTCAATGGATGTCTTAATGGAACCACAAATGCCAATACAGGACCTTTATGTACTGTAGTGTAGCTTCACCAATTAAGCTGTTAAGCATGATTATTTTAAAAATAAGTTGAAATAGATGGCTTCAACAAAAGCTATCAATACCATTGAATAACAATGGTAAGCACTCACAGTAGGCCTGTATTTAAAGGTTTAGAAACTTTGTTAACAATCAGTTTCCCCTGTGGAGAATATAAAACGAGTTTTTACTTCCGGAACACAATTGCTATGTGATGACATCATCAGTAGATGATTGTGATGTAAAACTGTCATGTGGACGTCGTAAATATAATAATTAATCTCAATTGGAGACAGTCACTGAGCTAGTTTTTGGCATTGTGGTGTAATAAAGATGTTTTGAAAGCCCTGTTTACTGAATTTATGAACCATAAACCACAGTGCACAAGTTAATTGGTACTAATATGAGTGCTCATATTTTTAGACAGAGCTGATGTCTCTATTTTGGAGAGCTTAGAGACATATACTGTACTAGGTCTGTTTAGGTCTGCCAGTTTCACTATTAGGCATTTTGCCTATGCAGTTTTTAGGAAATGATGTGAAGGCAATGTAAAGCAAAGAAGTGTATTAATAAAGGGTGTGTAGTGTGTGAGATGCATTTATAGAGTTACAAGAGCTGTCAATCAAAGAAACAAGTGCTCACATGCTATACACATAATGCAAATATTCTGGGATCTTCTTTTGACATTCAAAATGAATTTCGAACCCACATGCACAAAACGCTTCTCTTGTACCTGTGCTTTTTATGCAACCATACACAACGGTTAAGCCAGAGGCGAAATTACTTCAATTCAAGGGGACTGCAACAATGGCTGCAACAACATGACCTAAGATAGAATACAAAACATCCATGTTTATAATAATAATCCCTATCAGACCCTATTTGTTGTTTTATTGCATGTTTAAAAGCATGCATATACATACAGTACACTTTACACTTGTGTAAAATAATTATTGGAAGGTTTTTTTAAAGCTTAATTTAAACAAACTGTTTGAAAGAAAGGGATCACAGTAATGAGTCACTACTTCCGATTATACTATGAACATGCAGCAAATTTATGACTAGTAATGTGCATGTCCAGGGACATATACTGTCTAACGTTACTTTGGAAACCAGAACTATTAACGCCAAATAGCAAAAAACAGTAGCAAGAAGCAAGAAGTTTGCAACAGCAGCATGAACAAGGCTAAAATGCCATATACACTCAAACGTGAATAATGTCCCTCAGTGTGGCAGACAATTACTGTAAGGTTAATATGTTAATTATTATTAATCAAACCTTATCAAAGTGCTTGCTTGTCAAAATGGCACATCTGCATATTCAAATCATTTTACATTCAACGCAAATTACTTTTTACGGAACAAAAATAAAGCCACATGAAACCTCTTGGAGATACACATGTGAACCTCATGTGAAGGAAGAAAAACGAGACCCATAACAGTGTAAAATCAATAACTGTGGTAAACCATAAACGCTCTGCGTGTGTGATATATGACTGAGAGAAAGTATGCTAATCTGTTAACAGCAAATGCACCATATGGATCTAAACTACGAGCATCATTAAGGCAAAACGTTGGCTTTCACTCTTTCACAGATGATTTCATTCTCCACAAATACTGATAAATGACACATGTTGCTGACTGACAATTCAAACAAAAATAAGACCAAGCGGGTGGACGCTCAGTCACATCTGAGAGAACAAGACAGAAGACTCGCTACACACTCAGAGATAAAACACCACTCTAGGCCCTAAAGATCCCTCACATCTGAAGCGAAGTATGAATTTCAAATGGCGACCCAACAAACAAGCCTTGGGCGACTGTCCACACAAAAGAAGATAATGTGGCATCTAACAGCATGAAAAAAAAGTTTGATAATTCTTCTCAATGCTGACATTACCTCAACACCCACAGCTCAGCTCTCATAGCCACTGGCCAGAAATGGACACCCTATGAGTAACACCACACAAAGCCGAGGGTAAAAACAGGAGAAGTCTGATCTTCACACCTCAGATGAACCAAACAACATGCAATACACACAATACACAAGCTGCACTTTTGTATAGTCTATCGTGGTTTAATAGTCATTTTGGAGTGTGCTAAACTAAACATTTTGACAGGGAAGTCAAATTCTGGTCCAAATGCTGGTTTAAGCTGGTTTAACCTGTTCCTTTGCTGGTTTATGCTGGTCCTTTGCTGGTTGAAGATGGTCCTTTTGCTGGTACTTTGCCAGCACATGACCAGCATAAACCTGCAAAAGAACCAGCATAAACCAGCAAAGGACCAGCATAAACCAGCTTAAACCAGCATCTCAGCTTCTAAACCTACCTAACCAGCATATACTGTTTTTTTCAGCAGGAAAATCATTGGGCAAAGATGGTTTTTGTGACCACTGACAATCAAAATCTTGAATGATCTCGTAAGCAAAGATTTGGTTTGGTACTTGGCTAGGAGATCACCAAGCATTCCAGGTGCTACAAGATATTGAGAAATGTTTCACATCATACTGTAACTGATAGTATATTGTGATATTAGTTATATTGGGGAGCTGGAAATACTGACCTACCAGAAGCGGTAACTATCCATTTCATACTAAATATTCCAGATAATGTGACTATGCTGATGATTCAGCTATCAATATCGCCACTATTACCATTAAACATTCTACCAGATTTAAATCCATTCTCAGCACAGGAAATAGTCCGTAGACTATGGGCCCGCTCACATAAGCTTTTCATTTGGCCAAATGTATTGAAATTAATTCTCTGCATAATTTGCTAATTCCTATATCAAGGCAGATAACATGAAGACAGTTCTCCTGCTGCGGTTGGCATGGCACCCAACTGACAACAAAGCCCTGCAGTCAGCCGCAATTGTCTTTTAGCAATTATAGCCACGGTAACAATAGTATCTGAGTGTGTGAGCACATGTGTGTGTACGAATGTAGAACGCACCTCTGTTTAAGGCTTATCATAAATGGGGAAGAGGGGTTACAAAGACTTCGTCTTATTTACCGAAAAACTGCGGCAAATGATGAAAGCTCGTACAGGGAGAGAAACAGGCCGTTTTTGTGCTCAAACAGCTCTAACTTTTTCCCAGGTTTTACAATGCTGCAACGCGGAAATACTTTTCATTGAGGCACACCAATGAACACATTGAAAAGGATGTTTGCTTATCAGGCCCAAGTTGTGCAAACTTTTAAAAGGGAGTGTGCGTTTATCTGCAAGCGCACGGTTTGAACAGGCTACACTTATGTTGCTATTGAACCAACAACATTCCTCTAAAACAATCATCTCTTCATTTTCCTACCCAATCTACCAAAGGAAAGTCTTTCACGCGAAAAAAGCGGAGAAAAATAACTTCCTTTCTTCTTCCCAAACAGCCCGGGAGTCTTGTACAGATGAAACGGAGCTGGAGCGGCGTTTCATGTTTTGTTTGGTTTACGCTGTTGCAAACTCTCACACAAACTTGTGCTACCTGCACGCAGCTAGCTTTGAGTTTGAGTGTGGAGAGAGTTCCTGCAGGGAAAGCTGGAATCACAGGCCCAACTTACCTTTGTGTCTTAAACCTGTCAGACGGGAGCAGAACCCTTCTCTAATCTACCTCTCCGTCTCTCTGTCTATCGCAAGTTGGGGCGAGAGCTTAGCGAAAGTCACACCACTGCTCTGAAGGGCTGGGGATGAAAGAAACACAGCCCAAGTGTAATCCAGCCAGCATGGACGAGACCAGTCATCACCGCCGTAGCTTAAGGTCAACGTGAATCTTAAAGGACCCTGTTTACTTTGGAAATAACATTCCTGGTGTCATTGTGAACAATTTATCACTACAAAAGTAGTGGTTCCAAAGTCATTGCAAAGGAAAAAGGTTTGTCTTGGCAATCTTTCATTAAAACGCAAAGAGATAAATGCATAGAAAAACATGCAGCATCAGATCCTATAAAATCATACTGCACTATGATATTGATTAATACAATGCATTTACTTGTTTAAACAACTGAAATCTGTGATATCAAGAAAATACTGACAATTTGGACAATTCTCCAAAAACTCTCCATCTCCATCTACACCATCAGATCATTAATGCTTTAAATGCACCATTCACTGACCAAGGACAAGAGCTAACACTGGATAAATGCGCCATATCCAATCAAACACGTTGCTTTCCTTTTTTATTTTAAGATCAAACCCAAACTAATATGCTAAAGCAGAACGTAAAGAGATGCCAGGAATGGCAACATTCTTTTCACCCCCTTCCCCCTGCTTCTTTTCTTTTACATTTTACAGTATTTTGCTTTGATGGTGACAAAGTTAGCTTGTAAGAAGCAAGCGGGGAGGGTCTGAATCACGGCAAATACACGAGGCTTCTCGGTTCAACAAACGAAAAAAAAAAAAATCAATTTATTCGGCCCAATAGGTCTCAGACTGCAATTATAAAAAGCGGTAGCGGCTGACAATGTCTACCTTAACGCGTGCAAACTGCACAAAAGAAGAAAATAAGGAGAGAGCTGATGAAGACAACATATAATGTGAAGACACAATGAAGGGGCACGAAAAAAGATTCCCAGTTGTTGGTCAATAGACGCTAAATGTGGTTGCTGTTGATCTCATAATGGCGACAAAGGGCTGGAGGTTTGACAGCGTTTGGCCGGCTAATACAAGTCATTATGAAGGAAAAATAGCTATTTTTTACACTTCTTTTTTGGGAACCTTGCTTTCACTGTAAAAATGCTCGTAAATCGAAGGCTTTGGAGGACATTCAGGCAAATAAAAGACCTTTCTGTATGAGTTTATAAAATACCTGACATAATGTGGATGTTATGTGTAGCTGATTTCAGCACATATACCGTATCACCACCGTATTTGCTTTCTATGCCTGGAAAAAACACAGCTGCAATAAACACACTCTCAGTTACCTTTGCAAATAGAGGTCAAACCTCTTTCTCAAGAGCTGGGGAAGATAAAGTGTACCTGGGAGATACTCCCAATGACAGCTCTGTTATTTGTGTAGCCACTGAGCAAAAACAGACCTCCTAACTACAGCAGAGAGGAAACGCTTTTCATCCACTGCACTTTCAAATGAAATACGCGGCCAAACTCACACCACCTTTCATATACACACATATGATTCATTATTGATTATTTATTTCAATATTTAATAGAGATTAGCACTTTAGTTTATTTTATTTATGTTTAATTAGTTATTTCTTTTAAAATTAAGATTAAAAACACATTAAACTTTTTATTTTTATTATTTATGTTTAATCAGACTAATAGAGACTGGCTCGAAAAAAAATGTATGTATAAATGCAAGAAGGCAAATGCACCTAAACACCTGAATTGATTTTTTTTAATGCAGAGCTTTAGACCTAAATAGAATTAGGTAAACAACACTGCTTAAAAAGTATTTAAAGATGCTGTAATCGTAATCTTGACAATTTTACAGATAGCTCTAAATCTAAGCCCTGCTTTGCAAAAAAAAAAAAAAAAAGAGGAGTAATTATTTCTTATTTAGAGCACTGTCCCTCTGGGGTGGAAATACCTTAGTGTGAGCTTTGATGAGACCCTAGCAAATGTGAAACTCTAGTCGAGTGCTTTGTCTCCACAGCCGCCCAGAGGAGGAGACGAGAGGCCAGTTTAATTTTCTGCGCTTCATTAGTTAGCTAGACCTCTGAAAGCCCCCCCATTGGGCCGGCCTGCCACCGCATACACACACACACACACACACACACACACACACACACACATCCCTCCACCTGTCTCTAAGGGTGTTCAGCGGCACGCTGATTAGCCCCTCCGACACATGCATGCACTCACACACGTGCACACGTACAGTTCAGGTGTGGCTCGAGGCAGCACGCATGCTTCAGCTCAATTGCTTTTTATCAGATTTCATCAGGGAGCCATTACCTCTGTCTCTTTACCTTTTAGGCTTCGGTTACCCTGCTATCTTTTTCCTTCTTTTTGTGCCGCTGGGCAGACGCATGCATGCTTAACCATATACATTTTGAGTGTGAGAAGGTTAACTGTATAATGTTAACCTCCTGTGGCTAGTTCCAATTTGGCCGAATAGAAAATGCTGGAGCCTTTAACACTAGCAAAGATGTTCATATTTGCTTTTTTTAGCGTTTGACTACCTTGCTAGGAGACGACCTAATTCTTTCACACATAGATGGTATTTGAACTAGTATGAATGCATGTAAAAATATATGCTTTGAATCATACATGAGAGTTTTGTGTCCATGTGTGTTAGCATACTCCTCATTTACTCACCCTCATGTCATTGCAAGCCTGTACGTTAGAATTACTTTTGTGAAACACAAAGGACATGAAGGGAGTAAATGATGACATAATCTTCATTTTTAGGTACAGTTAACATACAATACTTTTTGTCCAATCAAATGCCTCTCTCTCTGTTAACACCCACAACTGAATAGCAAGTGGCAAACCATGTCATGACTGTTATGTAACTAAAACCAGTATAATTGTAATATGAGATATATCAGTGCATGACAAAAAAACAATGCACTGTGTTTATTTAGTTTATATTTCTTGGTGGGCTTTCTTTAAAAATGTTGCATCAGCCTGATAAGAACTAATATTGTGATTGGATCATTAGTGCTTAACAAAGAGACCTACTAAGTAATTCACCCCTGCAAAAACCATGGAGAAATCAGAATTATAACACTGCTTCAGGTCTGAAGAACTGGGGATCAGTACTAGAGAATTATATAACATTTTCTCCACTGTCTAATAAGGGCCTGGGACTGTGGCCGGTGTGTATTTAGGCTGGCATAGACTTGGATGATGGCCGAGTACAGTGTCAGCCATGGGTGCCATTTCTGTAATGGGGTTTTCATTTATTGCCTTGAGGATAATCCACTTTAGACAGGAAGCACTACCTACAGCCATTAAGTCTAATCCCATAGACTCAGTTTAATTGTCTGGTTTCTGAACACACTGCAAGTTGTGATGGTCGCACTATGGAGGCTGCAGAAAATATATATGAAAAAGCATGACTGTGATGATGATAATTATGGTGATGAAACCATCATGACACCAGGAAGACTTAAGAAAGGACACTCCCATGTGACAGGAAGTGATTCAACAAAAACATACCTTACTTAAATGTAACATTAATTAATTAAAAAAGAATAATAAAAAGTAATTAGTTATTAAACTTTTCAATACAGTACAAAATATGTTTAATTAATGCCAAAACAAATAGTTGCTTTGACGTGTAGCAAATTGCATGGTTAAAAACTACAACATTAAATTAAAAAATTTCTATTAAATGTTCACACTAATTAATTTTGAAATATATTTTGTTGTGAATTATGTTGTTAATTAATGGAGTGTAATTCATTTAAATTCTCTCTTTTCATTTTAATTTGATCAGTCTGGGTTTGTCATGGAATTTAAATGTGACTTTATGCATGTGTGTACACAATACTTTGCTAAAGTTTTAGGTCATTACTTTTTTTACAAAAAAAAGAAGAAGGGGATTTTAAGGTTTAATATTAGATTACTACAAGTAATTGCAAAAATGAATATTTTGAAATTTAACAAATATTTTCTACTCACATACTAAAATACAAATGGGAAAATGCTACTGGCCTAAGACGTGTACATACTGTACTGTATATATGTATATAAATGTATGTATGTTTTTTAAAAAAAAATGGAAGAGCCTCTAATATATATATATATATATATATATATTTTTTTAGCAGAATTGAGAGGTTAAAACAGATGACCAATCTTTTAAAGTGAGCCAGATTTGTCCCTCAGAGCCTAGTATTTTCTGCACAAACATGCATTTCCATAGAAATAATGCAGTTACATACCACTTGAATGTGTAACGCGGTCACATAATTCCTCATGCGCTCATTTCATGTACCACTGTATCTTTCATCCATGCTAACTTCTATTTTTTATTTATTTATTTATTTATTTACAGCCACTTCTTTTTACCCCCTCACACACACACACACACACACACACAAAGCTTGCAAAGTGCATCCACAAAGCATGCATTTATCTCCACTGAATGCAGGGCCATGGGAAGGCTCACAGCAATTAACACTCTCTCACACACATATATGGGCCATCTTGACCCCCTCTCCCACTACTGCAAAAACACACACTAATAATCTCCCACAGACCCGTGCATTCACTCTCACAAAGAATCTCTGGCAAAGACAGTGAACATCTCACACGCTTGCCCTGTGTCAGAGAACGAGGTGTTTATGAGCAGACTGTTTGGGCCGGAAGTAGAGCAGTTCTCTGACCTAGACTCCATGCCTCAAGGGCAGGTCAGGTCCTCTTGACCCCTGCGTTCCATAAGCCTCGCCTGCTGCAGCCTGAAGCACTCTCCACATGTCTGCAGGACAAACACACATACAGACAGACACATACAAACACTCAGTCTCACAGGCCTAGACGCCCACTATCAATAAAAGGCCACACAGATGTTTGATGCTCATGAGAGTGAAATTATCTTAGGTATCTTAATGCTAGTGTACTCCTAACAGCTGCCAAAACAAATCACGCTCCGCAGATCATTGTTCATAACTGACATAGCCTCACTAAAAGCAGCCAACAGGTTTAAAAAAAATCTATTCAATATGTCTCACTGTATAATTACTAATATTACCATAACAACGTGGGCCACATGAAATGAAGAAAGTTATCAATGTTAGTAATATACAAAATGGTAGGCACCCTTGGCCTTGTTTACATTTCAAATGCTGTGTATTTATTATCATGATTTCAGCGCAACTTCTTGACAGTAATAAGGAATGTTACCCTTTCAGTCAAATCACTTCGACGTTACAAATGGGAACTCACAAGAGAGACCAATGCGTTTGAGCTTCAAATAAAAGGCAAATGATACTTGATTGCATTCAGGTGCACCTCATCACTACATGAATATAAGCGGGCAGGAATGCAGTGCACTTGCAGCTTTTTGCTTCGGAGCCTTCGCCGTTCCTGAGCTGGAGACCCCCAGGCTTTCGTTTTGTAGTTTGAGTGGAGCATCGTTGAAAAAGAACACGCTGAGGCAGCTTTCGTGGATGGTTAATGTGTTCCTCGCGAGTGGATGACCATGGCTACATTGAGGACTCGCCTCTCATTCGTGTGGCTGCTCCGTACTTGTGGCGGGTCCCATACTCATCACGCCCGCGCACAGGCTCCTCTCCCCCCGCCTGGTGGGGTCAGCCACGGCCTCCGTCCAAGGCATGTAAGATTTCGTCCGCACTGGCGAGCAGAGCTTACTTCGCCGCCGCCCAGCACGCTATGGCAACACTGCAGGTCATTGAACGTTGAAGCAGCTGCACGAGAGTGGTCCTAATCAAGGGGCAATGCAGGAACTCCGCGCTGCGACCGACTTCACGCTCCAGGTGACGAAAGTCACAGCACGTGCTTTTGGTCAGGTGATGTCCACCGCTGTGGTCCAGGAGTGACACCTCTGGTTGAACCTGGTGCAGGTGCCGGACACCGACGAAGCTTGCTTTCTCGATGCTGACTTGTCCCAGGAGTTCTCGGCAGCGGCAGACCAAGGCGATGTCAGGCAGGCAACCCGGAGGTGGTGAGGATTGTTATTCTGGTGACGTTGACATCTCCGTCCCCAGTCTCGTAGGAGGGCCGGGAGCTTCTGTGCACTCAGTTGCCGTCGGCCTACAGGTTGGCGGTAGCCACAACTTAACGTTACCACAGAAAGAGCAATTCCCGGGCCCAGAGGTTCCCATCTGACTCAAACCTTTTTGTCTCATCAGATGCTGACCCGGAGCACTGTGTCACCAGCGCGGGTTCCAGGGTGGCAGGGAAGTGCTGCTCAGAGCAGCCAGACTTTTCTCCAGGACGTTCAGCCTTCTGGGATCAGTCCCTACCCCTGTCCCCCTAAAGGCTGCCCCACCACTGGCATGGCAGTCAACGTTCCCTAGGTTCTCCGATTTGCCACCCGCGTCCCGATCTTTGGAACCTGCACGTCTGGTTCCTGGACGGGACACTGCAGACCTCGCCGGCCTCTCTCCCGCCATGATAGATACCATCATTCAAGCAAGAGCCCCCTCTATGAGGCAGGAGGAGACGTTACACTTTCGTGCCATGACTCTGGGGTTGCGCTGATGCCGGCTCGGCTCCTCAGCGAAAATCTGCATGTGCACTGCATTCATGCCCTCTTATACTCACGTAGTGATGAGGTGCAACTGAATGCATCAAGTGCATACCAATATTCATTGGCCTTTCTTAAGCAGAAAATCAGCATATGGTTTCTGAAAGATCATGTGACACAAAAGACAAGCAAAAGCATGTTAAATCGTCATCAGGGACGTCGGGGAAAGTGAGAACTCTGATTGGATGCCTAGTTTCACAAAACAGTTAGTGCTGGAGAATTAAAGCGAAATGAATGAAGTCGGCACAAAACTGAAGACTGCATGACCTTACAAGTCTTCCAATATCTGAATATTACAATAACAACGTAAGCCGCATGAAATGAAAAACGCTATCAACGTTACTAATAACTTTTGTTCGACGTGAGCTGACAACACCGTTGGCTTCTGTCAGCTTGTATTGGCATTAAGACCAGACTTAAGCCTCTCTTAACATTTGAACAGTAGTATATGTACAATATGGACATTGTAAACTAATTACAAATAATACAATTTCCTGACACCAAAATCACACATTTTACAGTTATTTTATAAATGTTTGTTTCTGGCTGAGCGGCTCAGTTGTATGCTTTGTCTGAAAGACGCCATTTGCTGTGTGTTGAGTGGACATGATGTAGCTGTTAGCTACACGTGCTGATTAAATCAAGTGTAATATATCGCATGTGTCTGTCGGTGTACGACTCTGAGAGAGTAGGTACGTCACCACCCTTTGAGCAGATGTTACATTTGGCAAGACATTAAGAGCATGTGCATTTACATACCCAAAAACATTCACATCTCCCAGCAGCACTGAGATGAGACATCAGATTTTATAAACTTGTCTACCAGCAGTCATCCATGCCCTACAACAGCATACACATATACAGTCGTCCTCTCTGTCTCTCTTTTCACTCTCGTTTACCCCCAACACACACACACCCCTAGCCGTTTCCCCCGACACTCTTCTCTTTCAGACTAAACAATTGTGACTTGGCTGGGAAAGAGCTTTGGATCCAGATGCTACTCCTCTGGCTCTCCCCTCTCTCGCACTGTAGATTGCTTTAATTGGAGTGGCAGGCACAGATACTCTCTCAACAGACGCAATGCACCGGGGAGCTCCCACTCCTGGAAGTAGTCTTCCATTAGCGCTCCAAATAAAAGAAAGTTGAGAGCTGTTTTTCAGGTGTTTATCGCTAACTTAGCTTCAGGCAGCTGCTAACTCCTCTCTCCTCTGGTTTTGCCTGCATATAGTTTGTTCGAAGTTTCTCGACCTTTAGCACATCTGTTTTCTTCTGTTCACTTTGCTCTAATGTAAAACATAAAACACGTTTTCTTTTTCGCAGCATATGGACTTTCAAAAGTCTTTATGATTAGCAGGTACATAGCACACATATATATGTAAAGGCGCAAAATATAAATAAATGCATGAAGGTTACATTCAAAGGGTAAAGGGGCTCAAAAGGAGATTGCTTATTGGTTAATACAGTCCTTCCATCCTTGCTAAAATACAAAACAATTTTTATAAAATTATATATAATTGAGCAAAAAAAAACAGACTAAATGTTTTAAATGAATAAAAAATAATTCGGAAAAAAAAAAAAAATATATATATATATAGGCCTATATATATATATATATTAGTGTTGCGTAATATGGTAATTTTTCATATCGTCAAACCGCCAGCCTGTGAGATCGCCGATACACAACATTATCGGATACAGCAGTCATACATCGTTATTACAGGGCCGTGCGTCCTATGCATCATCATAGAAGTTATCAGTCTAAAACTAAAACAAGGAGAAAATTAAAAGTAGATTTATTTTAAAGACCAACAATTTAACACATAAATATTGAACATAAACGAAGACATTAAGTAAACTGAAACTCAAGTAAAAAGTAGGCTAAATGTGCTGGCATAAAAAAAGTTTAAATTACATCTGAAGTCATAAGTATGAATATTTTTTATTGATATTGCCATAATGACTTTTTATCTCAGAATTCTTAATTTAATTTAATTTAATTTAATAAAAAAATAAATAAAAAATAAAAAAAATATATATATATATAAATGCCAAATCCAACTCCTTCCCCATCACCTCAACCTATCACTAGCTACTAAATACATCAAGGCTTGTTGAGCTGTGGAGGGCAAGGTACAGTCACGGTCAAACACAGTAAAGAAAACCCTAAAACCAGGCCATCTCACACTTCCCTCACCTCTCCGTTCTGTCACCTTGGCTCAAAGGGCCGTGTGTATGTGTGCAAGTTTGTGGCCAGACCTCAGGCTTTGAGTTTTATACCTTGTCCCAAGAGTGTACCACACTGTTACGACTCAATTAACTTTTCTTGTGCTGATTTTACCCGGCTTCCCCACAAATTTGTCCAGAAATAAATCACAAAAAAAGGAAAATTGGAAAAACAAGAACTGGGGCACAAATTTCCTCCTCTGTAATCCCCTCTTTGCCAAGACTGGTCAATTAGACTCTGAGGTGTAAAGGTCTGTGCTCTACAGTGGGGTTTGAGCCTGACCGGTTTGCCATCCTCCATCCAGGACCCCCAACTTCCTCTTCTTTATCTCCTATATTTTCTGAAGAAGGATAAAAATGGGGGCCGGGGCGTCCGGAGAGAGTGGGGAATGTGGTCCAATCCCCTAGTGCTCCAAATTCTCTCCCTTTTCAGCACATTTCTAAACAGCACCTCTTCAACCTGATTCCAAAATAAAAGAAAACATGGAAAGAAAAACAAGAAAGCAGCACAAAAAGGCGGAAATGTTATTTAAAAGGTACCAGACCACATCATTTTCCACTGATATTATATACTCCCGGGCCGTATCCAAAATATATACGGGCCAGAGGCCAAGAATGTAAAAATAAAATACATAGACTCAACATCTGGACAGGGCCTGAACAAAACTACTATTTAATCACCACTGAATAACGTATTCTTCCATTTAGGCTCTTTATTTCTCTTTTTTTCACACTCGTTTATTCTCACGGGGGTCTGCTACTTCTGGTCCGGGCTCGGTTTTCAGCCACGTTTCCTGCGTAGCTGACAAAATGCTCATTTTTATTATAATTATCCATTGTCTGATGCACACATTGAAGACTTTGTGTTTCCACAGTTTCGCTTCACCGCATACCTGGTGTGCTGATGGTTCAATATCTACTTTTAGGGTTTCTGTTGGCTAAATAAATGGGTAGACTTTGGCAGTGCAGTGGCCTGTAATAGTTGTTTTAGTTGCGGGTTCATGTCTTGCTTTGAGAGCTCCCTGGACGCTCTCCAGCTCCTTGCCCCATTCCAAACGGAAATATTTACTCCCTTAATGAACTGGCTGAGAGGACTCAGACAGTCAGTGATTACAAGAGTGAACGGTATGTGCAAGGTGTCCGTAACAGTGTGGTTTGGCACCCTGGAGCAAACCGCTTAGACTCTGGGTAGCTCTTTATAGAGTTTTCATGCGTGCCTTACAGCTCAAACTGCAAAGTTGCATTGGCACATTTTAGCAGATGATATTACCCTTTAGAAACACTCATTAAGACTTATAGATTGATTATACTACTCTGCATTGACAACATATTTGGCAAAATAGGGTAAAATGCAGGAAGCCTTAATTTCACGCAAATGCAACTTCTGTTCTGCTGAGAAGACAAACTACAGTAAGTGTCCTATAACAGAGGAATGTATTACCTGGATGTGGTTTTGTACTCAAAGAGCCATGTGAAAAATAGAGAGTGTATGTACAGTATGTGCTATATGTGTGTGTGTGTGTGTGTGTGAATGGAGAGGAATAAACAATTTACAGTTATTTTGGGAGTATGGGTAAGCAGATATGAAGCATATAGAGGGCTTTATTTGGGCAGGAAAAGTAACATTTTATATCGAGTCTATGGGATTTTTACTTTTTTTTAATGCCAATAACAATGACAAATTATAAAAAAAAATGTAAAGATTTTATTTTTCCTAAAATGGAAAGGCAACTATACATTTTTATGTATAAATTTCCAGTTTACTGTACCAGCAAAATATAAAGCCTGAGAACTTTAAGATATTGTTTCCTAGATTAAATAATTGTCTTAAATAACAATCATTCAAATGTGCTGATAATTTTTTATTTATTTATAACAAAAAAATATATTTTTTTATAAATAAAAAAAAATTGAACCCAGTAAAAATGTATTTGTATTATGTTGAATGCTGAAACAGTTGTGCTGCTTAATTATAATTTTTTTAAAGGATTATTTGATTAACATTTTTTTAATAGATTTGTCAATATCACTTTTGATCAATTTAATCCAAAAAATCTTACTCATCCCAAACCTTTGATCTTTAGCGTGTTATTAAAAACATAATTTATAATAACTGTGGATCATTAGTTAAGCATTAGCAAATAGTCAATTCAATTTATAACGCATTATTTCATTAATAGCAGTTTATAATGCAGCTGTAATGTTTTTTCTTAATAATTGTTTTTTCATATTTTATTTACAAGGAATTTATCATTAATAAATTATTATGTTATTTACAAAACAGTTATTTAGGAGTTGTCAGTAATTCATAAGATCATTTATAAAGGGTAAGCAAATTATTTATTAACTATTTAAATGTACATTTATAAACATTATTTAGACACATGATGATAGTTGTTTGTTTTGTGTTAATAAATGCTTTAATAACACATTTTCCTGCTGTAATTAATGATTAAGTCAGGGAGTTATAAAACATTTAGTAGTTGCCAGACATCTGTTTTTGTGTGCTCATCTACAGTTAGGACTATTTATACAGTGTAAAACATTTCCAAAGAAGATTTAAAGGTTCATTTGTCTTCCAAATAGAAAAGTTAAACACAACACAGAGAGATACAGAACACAGAAATATTCTTTTCAAGATGCAAAATATAAAAAGGATGGGTTCCACCACTTGCAAAATCCCAATTGAACCCCTTGTGCCTATGCATCAGTACAATCTACATTAAATGTAGCACTGATAGATGTCAGGGATGCCCATCTGGACAAAGACAAACTGATAAGCATTCATCACACAAACACACCCTCTCAAGATCCTCGAGTCAGGAGACCTGCCCTGTGGGAAGACACTACACAAGCTTACCCAGCTTCTTTTTTCTTTTTTTGTCAACCTAGAAAATGTCCTCTTGGGAAGTTCTATTCCTATTCGCAATCGCTCTTTAATCACGTCTTTAAATCCGCGGCGCGTGGAGACGTGCGTGTCTGAGCCCCGGTGAGCGTAGCATCATTTGTGTACACATCTTCCTGTATCAGATAACCTGGATGAGCTCCTGTGTTATGTGCTAACTCAATTCTGCTCTGACAGGGCGGATCAGAGATGCGAATCCGCTGACAGCCGTTTACATGCTTCGTGGCCTTCACTGCGCAACTTATCAGAACGCCACATTAAAGACCCCTGTAGGAGTCCCTCATGATAAGCATCTGAATATCAATACAGCCCAGTGAGGATGCTTACACACACACACACAAATCCCTCCACATCACAGCGGCTGACATCTGACATGCTGATATTCTAACTAATAATCTCCGAAACATCCTGCTAACCTCCTCCTGAACCACTCTTTCACCATCTCTCTTGTTGTTTCCAGGCGTTGAAAACTAGGAATGGTGTTTTGCAATTTTAAACAATTTTAAACAAACAAGCAAAGCAAGCAAGAAACTATTTACTACTATTGTAGTAACATTAAAAAGACTTACAAAAAATTCTAATAATTTAGTAAAACTTGGGATGAGTAGTAGGATTGCAACAGAGTGCAACAGCTGGATTCTGGAAGTAAAAATCCTATTATTTTCTCCAAAGACAAATTTGATTTTTAATGATTCTGTGTAAACCTTTAAAGACAGACCTACCAAAAGCTGCATGGTTATTAATTGCTGTAATATACTTTTATTAAGGCATCAGTCGGCGTAATTTCAACTTCATTTTGAAACTATCCCATTTGTGACCATTGACCACAAAACCAGTCATTAGGGTATTTTTTCTAAATTGAGATGATGATATATAAACTGAAATAGATAAGATTTCCTTTGATACATGGTCTTTATTGTTAGAACTGCACAATATTTGGCTGAGATGCACGTACTGTATCTGAAAATGTTGAATTTGAGGGAGCACAAAAATCTAAATATTAAGAAAATTTCTTATCAGTGCCATTCAAAAGTTATGTTTAATATATTTATTGTCGGAAATGTACAAAATATCTTCATGGAACATGTTCTTTACTAAATATCCTAATAATTTCGACTGGTTTGTGGTTCAGGATCACATTTACGTAATAGCCTTTAAGTGCATGCTTATAGAAAACTGGCTGTTTTTATAGGGAGCTCCAGTGAAGTGCTGATTTTACTGATAAGCGATTGGCTCTTTAATTAAGAAGGCAGGGCTTCCTTTAATAGTGTGGCTACATTAAGCATTGCATTTTTCCCCATTCAAAACGATACAAGTGACATGTCTTAGGTATTCTACAGGTGCATCCCAAATCATTTACTTATGCACTAATCTATGATGTTTTGTAGAGTAAATACTGCAAGTATGGGTGAACTGAATGATTTAAGTATAGTCAAAACCACCAAGTTAACTAAACCTAAATATACAAGTTTTGGTAAACTACATTACTTTATTAAATTGAGACAACGAGTTTACTCAATCAATTTAGTTCAGTCTACTTATTAGGGTTTTCAGTGTAGTGCGTTCACACTAAATATCGAAAAAAAGAGAAAAACTGCACTTTAAATACCTGGATGATCCACCTAAATGACTAGAAAAACAGTTGAACGCTTCATGCACTCAACTGTCACAGCTTTGATTATGTTGTGAAGGGGGAGAGGCTCTCTATTTTGTCATTAATAATCAGACTGATTATTAATGACAAAATAACCTTATAAAATCCATGGCTGAGTACATTCACAAGAACATACTGTAGTGCATAATTTGGCACTGCTTGAACATCCTACACACCATAGCCTCACAGGGCAGGGGCTGATATTAACGTCTCACAGAGGAACACAGTAATACAGCCTGTAAAATGCACCAGTAAACACCACAAACAAACATGAAGCTTTAATGAGAATAGGAAAATGTGTTTCAAGCCTGCATTGTTATTAAAACTCCTATTTAGCCTAAGTTTATGGCAGAAACTTCTGTAAAAGACTATATTACAATAAGCCATAAACCCCAGTCTGACCACTCAATGACAAAATCTGACACCGCAAACGAGACGTGGGACTTGGGTTTCAACGGATTTCACGTTTTTCCATTGTCTAATCGAACTGAAACACCACATGAAACCTGCTCTCCTAACAAACCCGGCCTCTCATCTGCATGGGTGAGACTCCCTCTGTAAAAGCCATGTGTCTGAGAGCAGATTGTTTGTCTGTACAAATTTATTTGTTTTTGGGAGTTGGAGACGTGCTTCTGTTTGTGAGGTCATTGCACCCCATGTTCTCTCCTTGTTTCCTCGACAGATCAATGTAGCAATGTAACTTCACAACCAATCAGAACAGAGATGATTTACATACACAAGTCTTAAAGTTACAGCACCAAAATAAAAAATGAGATATGATGGCTGTTTTTGGACTAAGAAAACACGGCTAATATCATAGTGAACTTTTAATATGGAAAGGAAGGAAGGAAGGAAGGAAGAAAGAAAGAAAGAACATCGGCGTGCAGAGGCTATTCAAAACAGAGAGTCTTAAAGGTACAGAACCAAAAAAAGATCAATTATGACTGAATTATGGTTTTGGATTAGAAAAACCTTGACTAACATTATAAGTAGGCTTCAGGGGAAGAAATGCTACAAATGTCTGGAATATGGTGCGTTTAATCGAAATAATTCTGCTTGCATAAGATGTGTCACTTAGTAAATTTCCAAGTAAAACATTACGCAACGCGTTTTCTCTAACATTAATGTTAAACTGCATCTGAGTTGCATAGCATTGATGTCACAAGTAATAAAAATCCTTCAAGTGTGTTTTATTCATTAGTAGGACCTGTGATATGCGTAATAATTCCCCTGGAATGAAGAGATGTAAAAAATATGAGTGCTGAACACTGAGTCTCTTCTGAAGCAGTAAATATGAGCACGTTGGGAGGAGTTTGAGATGAAGGATGTCTTCCTCAATGCTTACCTCACACGCGTGAACAAAAATGCTCTTTGTGCGTGTTTGGGCACAGTCAACTGTATTGTGCTGTAAATGAACAGACACATAGTGTAGGTCAGCTGGTCACTGAACACAAATGGCCACAATGCTTCAGTTGATTGATTTGCTGTCTGAGGTTAATCATGTTCAGATGTGTCATGTCAGTTCATTTTTGGGCCAAGTTGCTTTACAAAAAAGAAAAATAATAATAATAATTTGTACATCTCAGTTTGGTTAATTATTTGGTTGGCATCATTCAGATAACTTTCAATATTAGAGCAATAATACAAATATTTTATATTGATCCTATTTTATTAATTATTTAGTTTTAGCAGTAGTCCTAAACCTGTTGATCTGACTGGAATTATACCACATTCGTTCCTTTTTTTAGTCCAAAAGACAAAAATTCAGTCCTTTATTTTTCTGAATTGTTCAAATGTGAAGCATTCAACGTGTGTGGATGGACAGAAATCAAGTAGCTTAGAGATGATGTGAGAATCTAAACAAAAATTGGTTTCTTATTATGGAAAACAAATTAAGATTTCACTTTTGTGCATGACTATTAAACAGCAAAATTTCTGCGATGGGGGAATTATTTAGAAACTTGGTCATTTTTAATTCATTTTAGGTATGGTGATTGAGGATTAATAATTCATATCACCTTTTCCCCCTTGACTCATTAAAGAGCATGTTTGAGATGACGTTCCTCTGAGCTGAAATAATAAAAGTGACAGATTTGAATGGATGGCTTTATAAATCTTTAGCACAGGGGAGCAGAAAAGGAGAGGTTGGGGAGATACAGCAGCGTGCTTTCTCTTTTCCTATTTTGCTTTTTGTGAGATTCTGGGTTCTACAACCTTACAAAATGCTCAACAGAGAAGATTAAAAGGATACAGGGTCACCTAAAATAAAATGTCCTTTATAATTTACTCACATTTACCTGTTGTCATTGTGAATCTCAAGCTATAAAATAACAACATAGAGGTATCAAATAAATTGATCTTTATTTTTTAAAGATAAAATTAATTAAATATTAATCAGATAGATTTAATTAAATAAAATGGACGTATTTATCTTATTCTAAAATTAACTAAAAATGATTAATCACATCCAAAATAAAAGTTTGTTTACATAATATGCAGTATGTGTGTGTGTGTGTGTGTGTGTACTGTGTATATTTATTATTATTACAATTTTGTGTATATAAATACAAATACATGCAAGTATGTATTTAAAAAAAATATGCTGTTTATGTATTAAATATAATTCTATATAATATAAAATACAATAATATAAATATATAAATGTAACTACATGTACATATTTGATAAAATATATACATATGTCTGTATGACATAATACATAATAAATAAACACAGTATACATACTTATATAATTTAAACATTTTTTTTATCTTGTATGTGATTAATTGCGATAAATAATTTGACAACCCTAATTTTTTTATTTATTATTATTATTTTTAATTTAATTAATTTTTGTTTCTTCAGTTGAATACTTTCACTGCATAATTTAATTTAACATGGATGCACTCAATTAATATAACGTGACAATAAAGAGACAAAGCGTTCTAAATTCTTTCTGTTTCAAATAAATAATTGCTGCTCTTTTATTTAAATTTATTAATGAATTCTGGGGAAAATGCATCATGAGTTTCCATAAAAAATATTAAGCAGTTTAACTGTTTTCAGTATTGATAATAATAATAAATGTTTTAAAATCACCAATTCAGGATATTAAAATAATTTCTGAAGAATCATGTGACACTTAAGATGTGTAATGCCTACTGATAATTTAGCTTTGTCTAAATCGGAATTGTGTTTTAAAATATAGTAAAATAGAAAACAGTTATTTTAAATGAAAATAATATTTTACAACACTGCAATACAAAATGTGCTCAAAAAACAGATTTAAATTTATTTTAGAGTTATTAGTATCCCTTTAACCTCACAGTCCAAAAAAGAAAGTGAGAGAGAGAAAAAGAGAAAGAGAGATGTGAAAAAGACAAAGAAAAGAGGTGACAGGCAAGGCCAGAAGAGTCGAGGGTGAAAAGACGGGAAGCGATGGACAGGATCTGTCCATAGAAAGCGAGGAATAATGAACGGTAGAGATGCAAATGCGTGTTTTTTAATGAGTGGTGTGGCGTGATAATGACCAACCATCTGAGCAGAAAAGGAGCTGGTCTTATCTTATACCATTCAAACACGCCTGGCCTCACCTGCCGTCTGTAGGGCTGCCACATGTCACACACAAATACACACACACACAAGACACAAAACAAAGGCCTGCACTGCCTGCCGCTCCCTCGCAAACAGCCTAAATTAAATCTTTTAAATATGCAACAGCTATTGGCAATTAAACCTGCTTCTGCCTTTAAAGAGATTAGTGAGGCTGAAGAGTTAGACAGAATGATGATCTTGACACACACACACACACTTTTTTAAACCCCCCTTCACCCAGAATCCTTTGCTCTGTTCTATTCTTTTGGGAATAATTGCTTTTGGGTGTGTGTGTGTGTGTGTGTGTGTGTGTGTGTGTGTGAAATGAAAGAAAGATTTTGGTCCCAATGTGACACAGTGGGAGGAGTCAATTTGCAGAGTGTTTATTTTTGGTGTGTTGGCCCTCACTCACTCACTCTCTCTCAATCTTCTGTCTGATCACACACACACTCTGGTGAACAAATACAAATCTGTGTGAGGAGTGGGCACAGAGAGACCAGAGCCTTATCAGCAGACACAACAGGGCCGACAGAGGAAACAGGCCGGGGAGAAAAGACAGACCTCCTCCCTGTCACACAAACACACACTCACACACAGTTGTTGAGGAATGTTTCTAGCTCTGAGTGTGTGATTGAACTCTGCTCTCTGGGGGCACAGTGAGTTTATGCTGTCTGAGTCACTTCCATGTCACATCTACTGCTAAATGTTTAATAAAGACACTGATAAGTGTTGTTAGAAAAAACACACACTCCTTCTAGTTCTTCTCTGAGGAGTTTTTGTTACTCAAAGGTTGCTTAGTGAAGTTTCCATTAAAGAAATCATTTTTTTTTTCACTGTAACTTTTTTAAAAATGATATTGAAAGTCGATATTTTAAATCCATTAGAGTGAAATTTTGCACTTTGTTCTATCAGTTGTTGATTGGATGGGAACAGATCTGAATGCGAGCTTGCAATTGATTGAAAGAAATATGTGGACTAAATGAATGAAGATATCTGGCATACATCAGTTATGACATTCTGATTAAACATTTATCTTATATGTAAAAAAGAAAGTATTACTGGATCAGTAATATGCATATGGAAAATCTGTAGATCTGGATAAGTCAGAGTATAATTTTTCGTAATTTTGTGAACTGGGGGAAAAAAACTAAAACAACACATGGGTGGGTAAATGAAATAGTATATGCTATGGTAATTCTTGTTCCTTTAAAGGTGATGCATGTACAGTAGAATTGACACCTAGTGGTATTGCATTCAAAATACAGGAGAGGTTTTTTTCAACCTGATCAATCTCTTCTGAGGCTCTAGAGGATATACTATATATATATATATATATATAGAAAATCTCCTTTTGATTCATATTTTAATCTTTACAGGAGAAATAATTGATATGATATATCTGGTGTCTGCTGATATTTGTCAAGTCTCTCAAAGAAAATCAGTTAAAAAGTAAAATGTAAATAAATTCCAGGTCAATAGATAAACAAACTGCATTACAGAAGTTTTTAGTCAAAAATTGCTGATGTCAATATGCTTAAGATGATTTTATACCACCAATAACTAGATCTTAGAGTGCCGTCATTGAATATTAAGGGCTTGACACAAGCATAGTGACTCTGAATAGAGGCCAAAGGGTAGCAAGTGGTGCCTTGTTTGCATTCAAATCAAATGAGAACCCTCTTTTGCCTTGTTTTTTTAACATTCATATTCATTAGGGGGCAGTCAGTCTGTCAAGACCTTTCCCATGGAGAATTGAAATACAGCAGGATGGCTCTTCTGACCAAAAGATGTCTGAATTAGTCCTCAGAGAGCACAAAAGGCCTTTCCATCTCCATTGGAGGCCCGATGCAGTGTACATCTGAATGTCTATGTCTGTGTCAATGCATATTTATGCTGAAGATTTTCAAAATTAATCACCTGTATAAATAGTGTTTTCAAATGGCAAGGCCTCTCTGCTTTTAATTGGTACAATAACTAGCAGTAAACATTTATGAAATGAAGCGCTTTATAAAGTACTGAATGCACAAGCATTGAGGGAGCATATAATTACGTTCATTTAAAAGTGAAGCACATATTGACATCCAAGGTTGACTGGTAAAAATAAATAAATGAGTAACAAATAAATAAAAGAAAGCCAAATAGGGTTTAAAATAAATAAATTATGTTATTGTAATTCTTTCACAGAGACAAGGTTCACTATGTGCCTAATGGCCTCAGACGGACAGATAAAGAGACTACAGAATTGATTTCACGTCTGTATTACGCTTGCATTTTAACCTTGTCACCTGACAGAAAACAAATAAAGGCACTGGCATTTTATCTCCTCGGATACTGCATTGGGTTTACTCATGCCGGTCAATATTGTGTCAGTGTAAAAGTTTGCTCACTTGCCATAATCTTTTCAAAACCTTGCTAACATACTGAGGCGATGACAGGGTCAGATTACGGTATGAAGAAACGACCACCATTAAGGCAAATATTCATAAATATCTCAAAGTGAAAGGCAATTTCTTCTCATTTTTGAAAGGCATGAAAACAAAAAGGTCAGGGATCTTCAAAATGTGTGTTTACTAGTAAGTTATTGCATATTGACCTCTGTATGACATAAGAGGGAAAGAAACTAAAAAGTATTTACCATTTACGCATCACTGCATTGGTCGAAACAGATTCCTTTTTTTTTGCTTGAAAACTAGTGGTTTGTTGCCTTCTAATAACTACCTTGCTGAATAAAGCATATTCTGCTTAGCTATGTTTTGAAGCTGGGATGCAGATTTATGCTAGTCTCTTGCTGGTCCTTTGCTGGTTTAAACTGGTCATGTAGACCAGCACATGACAGCTTAAACTTGCAAAGGACCAGCTTAAACCAGAAAAGCACCAGCATAAACCAGCAAAGAAAAAACTTAAAACAGAGAAGAAACAGCAAAGGACCATCTTAAACCAGTGAAAAATCAACATAAACCAGCAAAGGAAAAGCTTAAACCAGCAAAGGATCAGCATAAACCAGCAAAGGAAAAGCTTAAACCAGCAAAGGATCAGCATAAACCAGCAAAGGAAAAGCTTAAACCAGCGAAGGATCAGCATAAACCAGTAAAGGAAAATCTTAAACCAGCAAGGATCAGCATAAACCAGAGAAGGAAAAGCTTAAACCAGCAAAGGATCAGCATAAACCAGCAAAGGAAAAGCTTACACCAGCAAAGGATCAGTATAAACCAGCCAAGGAAAAGCTTAAACCAGCAAAGGACCAGCATAAACCAGCCAAGGACAAGCTTAAACCAGCCAAGGATCAGCTTAAACCAGCAAAGGACCAGCATAAACCAGCAAAGGAAAAGCTTAAACCAGCAAAAGATCACCATAAACCAGCAAAGGAAAAGCTTAAACCAGCAACGGATCAGCATGAACCAGCAAAGGACCAGCATAAACCAGCAAAGAAAAGCTTAAACCAGCAAAGGATCAGCTTAGACCAGCAAAGAAAAAGCTTAAACCAGCAAAGGACCAGCATAAACCAGCAAAGAAAAGCTTAAACCAGCAAAAGATCAGCATAAACCAGCAAAGGACCAATTTAAAGCAGCAAAGAAAAAGCTTAAACCAGCAAAGGACCAGCATAAACCAGCAAATGACCAGCTTACACCAGCAAAGGACCAGCTAAAACCAGCATCCCAGCTTCAAAACATACCAGCATATGCAGTTTTTTTAAGCAATGTAATGACTAAAATAATCAGTCCTTAACAAAGAAACACATTTTTTAACGCTTGTTTTTAATTATTAGAATCTTGAGAGGACATACGTATTCCCGTCTTGGATGTGGACTACAATCCTCTCTTGTTTAAGCCAATTAGCGGGTAGCACTAGGCCAGCACCTTGAGAACTCAAAGGTGGTGAAAAAATCAATGCAAGTTAAACCTTAAGTTCAGATATAAACAGCTGGATATGTTGAGATCAATAGAGTTGGATCCTGGAGCAACTGGTCAATATTTCATCCCTTTACAAGCAGCACAAGGCAAAGATGAGACGTCGCAAGCGGTTGCGGATGAGTCTAGCATGGCTAGAGGATGTTAATGACTGCAGTACAGCGACCCCAAACCGATAAAGTGATAACAGCCCAGCATTGATTCAATAGCCGTGGAACGTAATGAAAAACTTCTACTTTGTCCGTATTGATTTTCCTCGCTTTTGTTTGATTCCTTCCGGAGGCTAATTCACTTGTTGCCAAGTCTTAACACAGACATCACCAGTCAGCCTGGGAAGAAATAGCAATACTATGGCTGCACTTCTACAAGACAAGACATTTATTACTGTTTTCGTTCATTTTTTTCCCCCTTTCTGGTGCGCTTTTCATTTTCTCGATTTTCTACTTTTATTTCATCTCCTGCCATCCAGTTTTTTCCTCCATTGTGTGTCAGACAGAACCCCCCCTTCACATTCGCACAACTCCAAAAATGATGCATGTGTTTATCCAAGATGGTTGCATGAACTATTTATGTGAATGCAGTTACGCACACTGTTCCAGAAATGCGCGTGGGAGAATATTTATTGGAACTTGTCGAATTTTTCAGCCAAAGCTTCCGCATGAGCTGTGTCATCATACAAACTAAACTACAAGCACTGGCCATAAACAATTCACAATATGTTCAAATAAACAGAACTCCTGGGAGGCCCTCAAAGTCAGGTTTTTTTTTTTGAGGGGGTATTTTTTAAATTCAGCATATATTTCAATTTTCATTATTGCTTTAGTTAAAAATGTTTTTTTCTAGTTTTATTTGTTTACTATGTTTTACAAGACAAAAATGTATTGATTCATTTATTGACTGGTAAATACTGTTTAGGATCTTGATTTGGCCTTGGATGTAATTGAATTAAATAAATAATTTTAAATGTAATAATATTAAATTATTTTCCAAATGTGACAATTAACTTTCTAATAATATTCAGATGCAAAAATCAATTTCATAACGTTCCACAATATACCAATACACAAAATAATTTTTTGTCAAAAATGACACATCCTAGTATATCAGGATTTAGTAAATATCACCTGATGTAAATAAAATATAATTTAAAAAAAGATTATCCAGGCTGTTATTTCTATTTCCGTCTTGTGTCATATTCACATTTGCTTTTCCAGCCATGGTAATGCATTTTACTTGAATTCCAGTAATTCCAATGGCTTTCGCTTACTTTCATTTAGTTTCATTAACACTAATAACACTGGCCCTGTTGTGTCAGCCTCATACCCTGAAGCAGCTTGACCACCAGCTATTCTCTTATTCATTCGTCTCTCTGCGTAACACTCAGTCTACTAGTGCCTCGATTCATAGCAGCAATGCCTTTGGAGCTCAGTAATTATTATCCGGCACTGACAGCGTACGAAATTCTTGGAGTATGTCAGAAAAATTCTCTTGTCCATGTTCCATGGTCTTTGTCATCTCTCCGCAGCTCCATTCTTTAATAAGAACACTCTTTTGTCCGCTTACACTGGGGTGAGATCATCTGAGCGGCTGCCCATTGGAGTGAGTGAGGGGCTTTTGAACGGCATGTGGTGGATAGATCAGGGAGGCAATTACATTTTCAACAGTTCATTGTGTCTCTGGAAGGAGGGAGACAGGAATAGAACAGCTTCCCTTGCACTTCAGAAGGACGGTCTTGCATACAGTAGGGCTGCATGAGCCTGGCATAGCGGCCATATTAGGGTCACGAGAACACCTTGACCCTGTGACCTCTGTGAGGTAAGTCCTCCCAAAACAATGTGATGAACAAGATTTACAAAAAAAACAATCTATTCAACATGATATTAAAAACAAAAATGCTGTTGTACTCATATTCCTGTAGAATTATGATTCCGGGGTGCGTGTTGCTGCTCAGATTGACCCAGCTGTTTGCTAACGGGGCGTTTTCCACGTGGATGACTAACCGAAGGGCCGTTTTCCAGACAATAACATGTGGAGAGCATTAGGCACACTGTCTCAGAAGTCCGCGCCATTCTGCCGGCCCCTCACCTACTGCACAACCAAACCTGCCAGACAGCACCCGCACCACCGGGATAGTTTTCACAGCTGGCTCAAATTGACTGGAAAAGAGAGGAGGAAAAAGAAAGGGGACTGAATGGAGGAAAAGAAGAGTGAGGTGGAACATTAAGAGAGAGACAAAGATCTGCATAAGATTACAGAACACACATACTGTACACACACAACACACGTTATCCTGCTGTCTAGTTTAAACTGAGTGTAGATTATTTTAATGTGAATAATAAGAAAGCATAAAAACAATCAACCAATCCATCAAAAAATTCTGTAAATCAATTTGGAGAGACTGACGCAACACTATTAAGGTATGATCCAAAATATAACAGAATTAAATTTGCCCACTCATACATTATATATGAAATATATCATTTTTTACTTTGTGTGGTGGCTCACCCTAATCAGTTTTTTTTATGCACAATTACATTAGAAACACAAATTTTCACTTAAATTGCAAAAATAATTATGCATTTTTATTTACAGCATTAAATGGGTCAAAATGCGTTTAATTCCAATAGAATTAACAGATTTTAATATAATGAAAATTATTTTGGATAAAAGCATATGATGTAAATTAACATTTAATAATTAAAAAAATGTGTGAAAGTGTGAATAACAGTACCGATTTTTTTAATATTATTGATTTTTGCCTTAGCAGGCACTGCTAATAATCACATACTGTAATATGAAAAATAGAAACAATAAAATCACGGTGCATTAAATTTTAAATTAATTAACAGTGAAAAATCGCCAAATGAGTAGATTTCAAATGTGTAGCTGGTGCAATTCTTCCACTTTGCAAAGCATTTTTAAAAGAGCTGAGCATGTAAATTCTCGCATCCGTCAGACCCAAATTGGCATTTAAATGTCCCTCTTGTTTTATTCCCCCGGGGAACAGGCTTACAGAGTGACTGGAACGGACTGGAATCGTTGAGCCTCTACTCTGCATGGAAGGTCCTTTTTGTCACCCCAACTCCCCTCCAATGTCACAAAACAATTAATACACTCATACATTTTTAACTCTAAACTCAATTAGAAGAGAAATGGTAAAATATGGCAGAGGCAGAAGCGTTAGTTGCGGTGGCAGGGATGACATTTGCACTAATGAAGCTGGGTCGAAGCACGAGCCACATCAATCATCAACACGTAAGAAAAGGGACGAGGCAGAGCCGTAGGGGTAATCAGAGCGGAGGTAGCTATGCGGGAAGGACAAGCCAACCAAGCTAACATCTTGTTCTGTTTGTACTGAATGCTGTGGCATGTTGAGTGCTGAAGTGTCTCTTTCAGAGGTCACGACCTGCCACTGACTCCAGCTCCTTGGCCGAAATGGCCTTAAAGGAGCAATTCAAGATATTTCGGTTATGGTTCCCACTGGCTTTCGTAGTATGGATAAAAATACTTTTCATTCTTAAAAATCTTTTGTACATAACAGAAATTGAGCAGATGAGGATGATGATGATGAGAGGATTTTTACTTCAAGGGACAGAAACAGGGTCAGATGAATCATGCATGAATCATTCAGCCCTGACAAATTCATTCATTCAGATTTATTTCGGACAAGAATCAGACATTGCTTAACTTCTGTAGTTCCATATGTTTGGTCTAACAAACAAAATGCTCACATTCATAACTAGTATATATTCTGGTGAATTTATGGCCAATTTGTATGAATCACACTGTACATTTTGGAAAATTAGCTCACACCCTTACGGCTAGTTTTAGGGATGGACCTTTTTTTGAGTTTGTTAGCCTCAGTTGTGAAAACAAAAGTCACACGGCTTTGAAATGACATGAGCATGAGTGAACAATAGCATTTTTCTGGCTAAACTATTCAGTTAAACAACAGCAGTTGACATCTATGTCGCTTCGCCACTAAACTACATGTACAAAACAAGCCTTTGGTTGTTGAAAATAATTGCTTATCACCTGCTTGGGAAAATATCTGGAGATTAGCATCACTTCAAAGCTGTGGACACCCATGACCTTCTCCAGATTTCTTGATGCCACTTAATCCCCATACAGCAAGCATGCTTGGACTATTTGTGGAGTAACTAACGTGTTGGTGTCATATCTTGTCCAATTGTTGTGAGCTCTAGGTGGTAGGTCTTGTAATTTAGTGCAGCAGTTAAAATCTGACACCTCTCTTTGGCTATCACCAGATATGCACATAAGCCTAATTAAATGATCACCTCCATTCTGCGGTCATTTTTTTTTTTTTGCTCGCTCTTTTCTGATGTGGGGGTGGGTGCTACAGCCGGATAGGGGGCGATGGGGGATGGGCGCTCGTTAATTACCACATAAGAAGCATTAATGACTCGCCTCACCTCCATCTCTATGAGGAAAGGTCACAGGAACAGTATTCTCCATTAATCTCTCCAAATGTGGACACACACTGACCGTAACATAGCACTGTGCTATCAAACAGCCACTGCAAAGGTGCTCAAAATTCAAAACATTTGCTCTCTTTCGCCTTAAAAGGGATTAACGTGGGCCAGCTTTGACGACAGGGGGTTAGCACAATTAAAAATGTACATTTGGGTTTTTTTTGTTTTTTTAAAGTACCAATACAGAGCAACTGTAAAAAAAACTGGCCATTTAAAGAGGAGATAAATGGAGATATGTAGATTCAGTATGTGAACATTAGTATTGTGGTAGGAAATTATCTTACTGGCTTGCAAGAAATGACTTAAGGCAATATTTCAGAATTTTCATGCTAATCTTGCCATAATGTCTGCAACATAATGAATATATATGTTATACAGTATAAGGAAGCCCACTTTATTTTGGGGGGAAAAAATATTTATACTTTTTTTTTTTTAGTAAGTGACAGTTGCTTTTTTTTTACTCCCAGATGAAACAAGACCTCCATATACATATGTATTTTATGAATACAGAGTATATAGTAACTATTTAACAATAAATAAATAAAATAATAACTTTAAAAATAAATGCACCAATGTTTTCGTACATTTAGGATTAACCATTTTCTCATATATGCACAAGCAACAGTCAAAAAAAGAAAAAAATCACAGATTAAAGATGTCATAATACCTATACATATTATCTTCAAAGCTTCAGCAGAACACCAACACAAACCACTTACTATAAAACAGCGGCATGAAATCGCAAATGAAAGCCCTATCATTACCTATGCACATATATCTCTGTGTTTGACCTCTTCTCTTTCTCCTTACATCTGTGATTGACTTGATACGATTCATGCCCTGTGTCTTCCATGACCTATTAGTATGCTAAGAGCACACTACATATGTCTAAACTCAGCCATTAGCATATACATATATATGTAGCCCATTGAATATTCAAGAGGAGTCTGGGATAAATGTCTGTTCCCAGTTTGCTCATTAAGTCTCATTTAATATCCAGTACGACAATACACACTTTTATAAGATGTGTTTACGCCTAAATTACATAAACATCAAGGAACAGGGTTTTTAATGAAAATGAAATAGGAAAAAATTAATTTAAATACTTGATGTTCCCAAATCTAATAAGGAAATGGGAATCCCTGTGTGGCACGGCACTGAAGAAGCCTATTAATCTAAACAGACAGCTTGGGGAAAGGAAGATAGACCTATTTGTACACTGCGGTTAACTATTACGTTCACTTAACTAGTGAGAAAGTGGTTCGTTAATTATTTATTTCTGGTTGCTTGAATGCAGTAAAAACTCAGCTTCAGCACAAACCAAAGAGAAAAAGAAAGAAAAGAAAAAGGAACAAAGAAAAAAGCAAAGCAATAACTATAAAAAAGAAGACTGCATAAAAAAAAGATTGCCCTAACCCTGTCCATCCCATCTCCATTCAAAGTGTAGATACATTTAGAGAGGTAATTGTGATTGGACATTCGTTTAACTCTTAATGACAAGATCACAATTCCCATCTACCAGAAATTTCTGGACATTTTACAGTTCCATTCTTTCAACATGTTCCAGCATTATTTAGATACATTATTCCTGGTGCATATTAATGAGGAGCCATGGACAAAATAATGAGAAGGAATGAAAGGCGGATATTGGGGGTGGAATGACGCATCCCAATATGAATTAGAATAAAGTGAGATAAGTAGGAGGAGGTACGGACTTGAAAAAGACAGATTATGAGAACACATTGTTATTCAAACAAAAGACAACTTTTGGGACATTTATTTAAAATACGTCTTTAGATGAGTTCAGGTATGATAGCTTACTTAAGTACTTTTATTTAAAGGGGAAAAAAAGCTTTGGATTATACTGTATATATAAAAAAAAATCACACGAGTGCGTAAAAGAGCACCAGACCCTCTCCTGGGTCAGATATTAGTGTTATTCTTTAGTTGCATGTCTTTGTGCACCTTCAAATCATGTCGCCATATTTCCCAACCTCCTCTGCACTTAAAATAAAAGCCAGATTTAACAAGATGCAATTACTGCCGTCTCCCAAACTGTTTTTAATTAGGAGCTTATTCACGGTGTCTAATAGAGTGCAGTTTATCCAATAAAGCTACCACATGAAGCTTCAGTGAGCACGTGGAGCTGAACAAGACCGCTTGTTGTTGTTGTTGTTTTGCTTTGCCCTGCATGCCCCCTTCTTAAAAAAAAAACGAAGGAAAAAAAGTGTGTCCACTCTAGGGTTGCCCGGCTCAGGCTCATTATCTCAGACACCGGTAATAAAGCTACAATGACCTCAAAGGGAAAAGAGCCTTGGTTATGTTTGCCAGAATATGACATTTGGATTCCATGAAGAAATTAACTAATAAGGGAGTCTGGCTGCAAATAATAGCCCTGAAAATAACCAATAAGATGCAAAAAACACCAGCTCTCGGAAAAAGAGAGAGACACGCACCAACTGCAGAGGGCAAAACGAGACAAACACGTTCACACAAATGAGTCATTTCAGTTAGGACAAAGTGATTTGGCAAGAAGGAAGTTGTTGTGGAAGAGGGGGACTTTAATAATAAAGAGATCCATTTTCTACTAGTTCTCTTTCTACTAGTTCTCTACTAGTTAAACATTTATTCACTACGGTTCATTTTTCCAGCTGCAAACCAGCATGGTTGCAACCCAGTCAACTCATATAAAAACGTACCCTGACTACATTTGTCCAAGGTGCAAAACGTAGAGGGGTTACAATAACGGCCCTTGAATTGTGACTGTTACATTTTTTTTCACAGTTTGAATTGTACGACTGTTACGTTTTTTGTCACGGTTTAGCCTCCCAACTGAATTAATTTGATATAAAATGTATACTTTCATTGTAGCACCTAGCCAGGGCCGGATCAATGCACAGGCTTGATATGGCTTCAGCCTAGGGGCCCCAGGCTCCCAGGGGGGCCCCAAGTGTTCATGAGAGAGAAAATACTTAATTCACAAACACTTCACTGTGCTTGAACGGTGTCCTCCAGGGGCACACACTAACCTTGCAGGAACGTTACCTGAAGGTTTCCTCCATGGGCACACACAAACGTTGTCCAGAACATTTTTACCAGGGGCCCCACGAAATGGTGCAGCCTAGGGACCCCTGGCCATGTTACTCCTGCCCTGCACCTAGCCCCACCTTTACCCTAAACCTGCCCACTTCTGAACAATTTAAAACACACACAGACAATATAAACGCAGTCACAGGTATTTTTTTGCAAAAACTGACCATAAGCAGTAAAAAAAAAAACATTACCAAAGAGCTGTGTTGTATTTCAAGTTATTCTAAAGCCATACTATGTCTTTATGCAAAGAAGAGAGTAAAATACAATGTATGTGTAAATTTGAGACTGGGTTGTTTTCCTTGCCTCAGAAAATATTACAGATGCTAAAGTTGATTTATTGTCATTTCTGTTCTGGATAACAAGCAATAGAATGGTATGTCATAAAGCCAAGGTGCAGATCCTTAACAGTAGAATAAATGCAGGTTCACAAAAAATATACTGTATATGGACTATATATATAATGTACATGTCAGCATGCATGTCCATAAATTATTATCTTTATTTTGTATTATTGCAAATAAAATGCAAGTGTACCTGTATGTACTACTTAACAAGGTTCGTGGATTAATGACGAGGAAGTCAGAGATAGTGACAAAATTAAGAATTGTATTGCTCTTTGGCAACAAAGAAATAAACAAACATAAAGGCACGCTGGCCAAACTCTCCGGCTGCAGACTCCATCTAGCACTTCTTACTGCCACACAAACCGGCCGTAGGCAATCAGGAACCACCTCAGTCTGGCTTGAGTTGTCTTTTTTTCAGCTCTCGGTCATTAATTAAAGCATTTGCCTTCCCACGCCCCACCATTTCTAGAGAGGAAGTTGACTACCACCATCTGGGGCCCCGGTCTGTGGACCACCTTGAACTTAAAGGGCTGTAATGCCAGGTACCAACTGGTGATCCACATGTTGGTTTCCTTCATACGGTGGGGCCACTGGAGGGGGGCTTGGCCCAAACAAACTGTGAATTCCCTTCTGAGGCGGTAATAGCGGAGGGTGAGGACGGCCCAGCGGATGGCTAGACATTCTTTTTCAGTGGTGCTGAACCTGGTCTCTCTTTTTGAGAGCTTCTGACTCTCGTCTCACCTGACCACCTGGGACAGGACTGCAACCAACCCCCTGTCTGACGCGTCTGCCTGCAACAAAAAAGGGAGATCAAAGTTAGGAAGAGTGGTAAGAGTGGCCTGCTGCATAGGGCAGCCTTTACCTTGGTGTAGGCCTGTTTGCACGGCTCCGACCACTGGAACGGATCTGGGGTTTTCTTTTTTAGTGAGATCGGTCAGCGGGCTGCTTCCAAATAATTTGAAATAAACCTTCTATAATATCCCGCCAGCACTAGGAACTGTCTCACCTCCTTTTTTGTCTTGGGACTTGGACAGCTGTCTTATCAATTTGGGGACGCACCTGCCCATATCCCAAGTGAAAGCCCAGATACCGTACCTAGACCTACCCAACCGCACACTTCCGAGGATTCGCTGTGAGTCCAGCCACCCTCAGCGATCTCAGGACTACCGCTATAGGGCCAGAGGATCTTGTCCATGAGACGCGGAAAAGTGGCTGGAGACCTGAACAACCCAAAGGGAAGGGTAACAAATTGGTGTAATCCAAACATTGTGAAGGCTGTTTTTTCTTTGGATAGTGGTGATAGGGGGATCTGCCTATACTCTTTTGTTAAATCCAGTGTCGAATAAAAGCGAACCGAACCTAACCAATTAAGCAGCTCGTCTACTCGGGGCATTGGATATGCGTCGAATTACCTGGAGCACACCGTCATGTGGTCCTCAGCCAGCTGGACCGCCTGCATCACCGACATCGGGCGGTGGCACTGGACCCACTCCGCAGTTCCCGAGGATGCCTGGCAACAAACTACTCCATCATGTCCAGCACTCCCTCAATTTCACAGTCATCAGCAGTTATGCTGCCATCTGTGCTTCCCGTCAGCAGAGGGACTAAGCTTACTGGCCATTGAATGCGTGGCCAAGCGGCCAAGATCTTCATCAACTGAATGTGGACAATAGAGGGGCTGGTGGTGGCGGTGAGTTCTCGGCCCAGCAAGCTTCACAGGATCTTCCTGTCTTCCTCCTGGGTCTGGACCAACACACAGGACTGATCCTCTTGTTCCATTTTTGGGTCTATCAGCGCCTGATGTTGGGTTTGGTGAAGACCAGCAAGTGACTTTACCAGCTTTGCAAGCTCAGCTGTGTGGATTGCATGGCTGCGTTTTACTTTCCTCGTCCCAGGTTTCGGCACCAGTGCAACAAGGTTCGTGGATTAAGGACGAGGAAGTCAGAGATAGTGCCAAAATTATATATTTTAATCCCCCTTTTGGCAACAAAGAAATGAACAAACATAAAGGCACGCTGGCCAAACTCTCCACCCGCAGACTTCTTACTGCCACACGTACCGGCCATAGGCAAGGAGAACCACCTCAGTCTGACCTGAGTCCCCTTTTTTCAGCTCTCCTCCAATCACTAGAATTAAAACCAGGTGTCATAAATCAATTATTCGCCTTCCTACGCCCCCTCGCCACATAGTGCTTCTATCAAGTATAAAAGATTCCATTATTCTAGCTTAAACAAAACATCACACAAGATCGATGGAATTCCTCAAAACACGTCTGGGAAACAAACACCTTTAATGATCTCATATCACTGAAGCTAAAAAAGACTGGATGGTGTATATTCGCCTCTTTGAGGTTCTTATGTGGAAGAAAAATCTCTGTTCACTTCATAGCTGCTGTGATTGTGAGAACAGAGAGCTTGGAAGTGCATTTGAGTCTGTCAGGCCTTAAAACGTCTGTTTTTATGTGTGTATACAATGGAATACTTGTTTGTAACCATGCTTAGCGAAACTCAAGTTAAGTTTTAATTACCTCTGTATTATCCAGCATCTGCATTTGTTAGCTTAAATAAAATAAAAGAAAATCTGCTTGTGAAGATAAATGAGTTTGTGTATGTGTGTATTTAAACCGTGGATCTTTGGTAAATGAAAAATCAAGTCCGCAAAGGTCTGGCTCAGAAGGTGTTGCCGTGGAGCTAAATTCTTAGGGGCTTAGCCAGGAGATGAGAGAGATGGTGGGGTCACAGAGCCAATAGTGTGTTGATTCTTTGGAGGAAACTTTTATGACTCTTTGTTTCTAAGCATGGTAATTTGCATATGCACTGGATTAGAGGTTGTCATACAAATTAGAAGAGATTCTTAAAACACTGAATTTTGCAAAGATATCAACATATAACATATGCTCTCAATAAGATCATCTGAAGACGAGTCCTTAGATACCAAACACAAAATGTTGATATAATGGGGTTATATTAGCTAGTGATCTATCATAAACATACATAAAACAGTATACCATTGGCCTGTTTTGCTTTCCTGAGGTTTTACTTTAGCTGCCTTTGGGGGGAAGGGTCCACAGACCCTCATACTGTAGCTTCAGTTTGAGTTACCCTTAGAGCTGGGTAAAAAAGTATTAAAGATTATTTGTTAAATGTAACACATTGTTTGCACCTGATTGGTTCAAATGCTACAAACCTTTACTTCTATAGCATGTCTACATATTATTTGTCTGGATTTATTAATTTATTTTAAATGTGGATAAAAAATATAATTCATACACAGAGCAGTAGGCTATTTAATTTACTTACTAACAGAAAGACGTCTATACCCTTGCAAGCAATCAGAAGGTAGGTCTGAAAAAAAAAAAAAAAAAAAAAAAAATCCTGTCCAATTAAACTTTCCTCCAGTTTAAGTGTTAGAGCAGAAGAGTTTAATCAGTGTAGCCATCTGGATGCTGGTGTGCCCTTCTGTGCTAGCCGCTGAAAAACTACCCTCCAGAAGCAGACACCCGACACGATACACCCACAAAACACCCTGCAGATTCCAAACCAGACACAATCCCAGCATACATGAAAATGACAGCTCTTCACTCCTGTCAGAAGGATTTGTCACATGAAAAGTCTTTAGAAGTATAAAGGTTAACACTATACTAACATGTGAATTGTTACATGCATTGCAAGACTGTGAATATGCTATAACTGCCTACTAGTGGACAAGTAGAGTATAGCATAAGTTCTGTTTAGAAAGCCATGCTCCTTATTCTTACACCGAACAACACTCAAACAATTATTTTAAAATTATAGAAAGACTCCAAAAACTCCATAAACTATTTAAGGGATAATGTATATATATATATATATACATAATACTTTTACAGTAAAATTGTGAAGCTTTTGTGGTCACAAAATGATTTGTTAAAATCTGTGAATTAGCTTTTTTAGTATAAATTCTGCCTGACAGACCTGGCATCACCTCTTGACATCACCTTAGTTGTTCATATTAATTAATAAACTTGGTTAACAATTTGTACTGTTTTTAGTATATTGTGAAATACTTAAGCCACAATATTTAACAAGAGTTTGTTCAATAGGATATTAATTGTTTGCTGTAGTATTAAGTACTGAAATTTTTAGCATAATTTCAGACGTTATGGGCACCGTGGTAAAGTATTAATATGACTATTCTATTATGGTTACAATAAAAATAGAAAAGAAAGAAAGAAATTAGAACAAACAAGCAAACCTGCATTCTGAAGCCAAAGGCTAATTCCTATCCAACTGACTTAAACTTTTATCTTAAAATAGTCTTGAAACTGTAATTATATATTTGTTGTTGAGCATTGTTATTTAAGTTAATGTAGGAATGCTTACATTTATCTAGAACTCTGTCTGAAGAACGTTTTTTTTTGCAATAGTGCCAACACACATAATTAAAAAAAAACATACTCGTATCTCCTGAAGTAGTTGACTGCAGAGCAGAAGACTACATACATCTATTTCCAGTGAAACAGGATTGGTTACTAAGAGATAAAAAAGAGGTGAAGCAAAGTTGAGTCTGTAGAAGTAGCTTTCTTTACATGGAGATATAATATACAGATACAGTCGCCCACATATTTGCTTCGTTCTAATGTAATTAAGTTTGATATCATAACACTGTAACTGTACTATGGGATGTATGTGAATTAAGTACACATTACCACAGAAAGTAATAATATTATTCAGTATGTCTGCAACACAGGCTCATTTACCTACCTACATTTTTACAACAATTCAAATACATATTGTATCTGTAAGCCTACATACAACTCACGTCAGTTTCCAGATGACACTAACACTTGTGACAGTAAAACACCAACAACTTTTATTCCTTTCAAATTATGACTACAAGAAGACTTTTTCTTGCTGTTTCCTGCACAGTAATGTGTTTGTCATAGTTATGTTATCTTAGTAGAGAGATTCACGCTGTCAGATTAACATATTACTTTTAGTGCCACTCATCGGACATTCCACTTCAAAATTACTGTGAAACATGCGAAAAGCAATGTTGCATAATTGTTCCACCCATGTCGCCAAAGGCAATCTTTTTTCCAATTGGCTGCTTTTAGAATCTTGCTGTGTGGTACACAGGGCCATTCCTCTCTGAACATTAGTTTTATTTGGGAACAAATTTGAAATCTGTAATTGTACATCACAAGAGACTTCAGGCTAATATCAGTTATTCAGGCTTTGACATCTAATGCAAGAAATGTCGAGGCTGCTTTTGAATCTTGAGTATCGGAAGTGCTTTAATACGACACATGGTTAATGCTCAGTTTGTCATCAGAGGCAATACAGTCAATTCCTTACTGCGAAAAAACACTGATTAGATTTAGGTGTTAGGTATAGTGGATATGTTTAGCCTGTTAAAGGAAAATCTATTTGTTACATTACTTACTATCTATTTTTGTGTTTAAAAACAAAAAATCAAATAAGTTTGCTATTTGTAAATGGCTAGGGCATTCCTATGTCTGTCATTATTGTATGAAAACGTATGTGAAAAGCCGACTGCATGGGTGCACAGGTGAATTTGGCTCTGAACTCTTTGCAGTTTGGCTTGTCTTCCTGAAATGATGTCATTCTTTTCAAATTGAATGCGTTCGGGTCTGCAAACCAAGGTAGCATACGAGGAGCGTAAACAGATGAAGCCTTTCCTCCACACCTTTCAAAACACACAAACACTATAATTCATTCCAAACAAGAAAAGATTACCAAGGTGCACTGCTGCGACTGGCATAAAGCCGAAGGTGAAATATGGAGCAAGGATAAATGGGGTGTGTTAAATAGACCATGTTTCCATCAGTCGGCCAAAGTGAACCACATGTGCCGTCTCCCAGAAGTCTGTTCAGTTCTCTTATCAGGAACAGGCCTCTTATCTCTTAGCTCCATAACGGCAAACACACTTACACAATAACAAGTGTACACACACACACACACACAGAGCACCGATACTGAATTATCTTCATCAGTTTGTAGCCAGGTGACATTTGGTTGCCTTTTTGTCAATCTGTGATATAAAAGTTCATCTCATTGGCAGACTGAAAGCAAAGAAGCCATGCGTACAGTAGGATTTAATTGTAAAATTGTATATGCTAATTTTGAAACGACAAAAGGCTTGCCTTAAAATTGTAGTTTTGTAGATTATCCACTACTATAATTATGGAATGATTTTAAAGGTCAGAAAGGATACCTTATGGGTGCAGGAGTTCTAATAAACCTGAAGAAAGTGGGTACGTTTCCATTAATCTTAAATGGCAGATGCTACAGTAGCTAATAAGTCCTGAAAGTACAATGTTTCCTAAATCAGTGGTTTTCAACCTGTGGGCCGCGGCCCCCTAGTGGGTGTATTGCAGGGGGGCCGCCAATTATTATTAATAGAAATTGTAATATCGTTATTACAATAAAAAATGTCTAGTTTGCTGATCCGTTATGTATATTTTCTGTTTATTCAATACATTAATAGTTTAATTCAATAAAGACAATTGAGTACTTAGTTAACCCGACACAAAAAGTGGGATTGTTTAAGTTCTTTTGCAGTGGGCCGCGGAAGCATATGTGTTTGGCTGTGTGGGCCGTGAGTTAAAAAAGGTTGGGAACCACTGCCCTAAATGAATTTGAAATCATTACTTTTATATAATGGATTTCTTGCAATACCTGTGTTGTATCCCATTACTTCATTGTTATTCTTTTTTTTTATTCCCGACAGCTAATTTTCAGGAAGATGCAACATTTAGTCTTTCTGACAAACAAACAAATCAGCCAAAACCTTGACCTTGTGAGTGCATCATTGTCAAAGCATTAATGTTATTTAAAATCGGCAATTTCCATCAGACTCTTGTTTCACTGAGCTATGACAGAAAGCTTTGACATTTAGTGTAGCATGACCTTCCATGGGATGCATTGACCTGAAGTCACCTCTTCTTCGTGTGGCTGTAGCTGGTGCTCTAATATGTTATTAGTCTGTCTGGTTGTAAAAAACTATAAAAAACTAAAAAACTATAATGCTTCGTTTTCAATTTCCCTCATTTTGTCCTGCTTAAAAGTTTCTTCATTAATGTAGCAAAATTAGACAAAGTGTCATGTCCCGGGGGAACCTATAAAATCCCTTTCCTAATTAAGTAGTATTAGCAGTAAAGACATCATTGCAAGGTGGCTTTAATTACTTTTTGACTTTAATAGCATGAGACTGAATGCAGATTGTTGTTGATGGGCTAAATTTATAAGATCATAAACACTTGAATGCATGGGGGGCTTTTCTTCTTCGGGTTGAATAAAAGTAAGACGCTCATCGACCGAAAATTTCATCGATGAGGCATCAGCAGTTTTCATTTTATTGACTGACTTCACTTCAGAGCCGACATCTGATTAATTTGTTTTTATACTCCAAGGATGCTAATAAGGTCATAGTTGTTTTGAAGACACAACTAGTTTTTGGATGTAATTTTTATTAAAAGACCTTGGAATGACAAGAATCAACAAAGTCAATTTCTGAAGTAAAGATCCAGCCAAAAATTTGCACTAATCAAGGTGGTTAAAGAAATAATAAAACATTTATTTATGTTTCTTAAGCACTAATCCTTAACACAAGCACATCTGTAGGATAATAATGCTGTAATGCTTTACAATGTAAATAAAAAGGCTGTATTGACATCTAGTGGACAATATGTGTAATGCAAGTATTCTTATGTGTTTAATATAACAACGTGTTAATTGGAAGAGTGGGTACAATAACTGCAAATGCATTGGTTTGATTGATTATTGTTTTCTGAATACAGTTATTATGGATCAAAATATTAGCCTCCTGTTATAAATGTATTCACCAGATCAAAACTCCTAGTTAAATAAACAGCTATTATCCTAATTTTTTGTGTGATTGTTCAATGAAATTGATCATTCTTGACAATCAGTTAGCACAGCATACAAATGATAGTAATTAAGTGTGATGTAATGTAACCTTGTTTCTCATAGGCTTAGTCTGACTTGCCTGTTTGTCTATTTATAACAGCTGAACAGAGGAGCGATATTTACATCCGCACAGACCCATTTAAACAAACAGTCATGCTAACATCGCCAGGTCAAGCAAGGGTAAGTGAGACTGACCTGCATTTATGCTCAAGACCTTTAACAATAACAAAGACATCTAGGAGCGTGTGTTGCTGGTCTCTCTCAGTGAAGAATACTAATTGTGTTATGTCATAATAAAGGGTAAAGCTATTAACTACTCAAAACTGTCTGTGTTTGAAGGTGCATGTTTATTATAAACAGTTTTCTTTAAAATTCTACTATTTATATGGTCAAAACGCTCATTTAAGCAAAGCGTGTTTGTTTTATTGCCTTATATGTACATATTTATTCAGTGCAGTCTGAGAATTGTCTCATTATGTGGTTTTTTGTTGTGTCTATTCCAGAAAGACAAGTCAATAATCGTCTAGACAATAGCAACACTGGAACATTTCCGAGACTTGTTTCCTTTCAGTGTCTATTCCCTTGTCTCATTACAGAGTCTATTTTCAAACTCAAGAAATATCAACAGTCATGGTAAGCTTCGAGTTTCAAAGTAGTCATGTATTTCTTGCTTTCAAACAATCAAGTGTTATGTATCACATGATGTAAATACAATAATGGTGATCTTGTGGGAAACAAATATGTGTATTGGATTGTCACCTCCAGGGCAAGAATAGGACTACCAACTCCGGTCTACATCCACACTGTGAAAAATGTCATTCCCAGCACTGCAAGGTTCCTGTAGACATCCCCACATCATGCGTCTTCATTTCCTGCCACCTGCAATGCGGAGCCGCTTTCCACCTTTGTAAAGAAGATGAGCACCGTCTTCTCTGCCCTAAGGAAATTGTATGCTGCATCAACTCTGGTTATGGCTGTCCAATGTCCATGTCTCGTCAAAGACTGGCCGAGCACCTAGAAGTGTGCCCGGCCAGTGTCATCACATGTACCCTGGATTGGAACCGATGGCCTGTGAACGAGACTGATACCACCTTCTACAGGAACGCCCTCCAGGATCCAAACCACACAAGTCAGTTAGACCTTGCTATGGCCCTTAGAGATCAGAAACTTCTGTTTAGCTCAATTCAGATGAAGACACTCTTCCCTGAGTTGATAGAGAAGATGGAAGAACCTGAGGTACAGCTTGATGGTGCTGTAGGAGGTGTTGATCCAGAGTGCTGCGAGTCTCAGAACTTAAACCCAGAAGAAATGCTGGAGGTTAGTCTTAATGAGGAAGACGTACAAGAACTAACCCAAGAAGAAAGGTTGGCACTGGCTAAGAGTAAAGACGTGGCCTGCTTAGAGAACTATGGGATGTGGGAGAGAATGTTTGTGAAGGAGAAGGAAGGATGCAAGCAAACTGTGAAGAATTTGGAAGATAAAAGTTGTCGGGACAAAGAAGACCCAAGTGTCACCTCTCAGACTTCCCACGATACAGAGATTGCCAGGACAGGTTTAGCCCCTTGGCAAGATGGCGTTCTAGATAGACTTCGTAAAGAGGTCAACGTGGCAGAGTATAATATGTATCTGGTGCACAATGGATGTATGCTTATCAACTTTGGCCAGCTAGCTGCTTGCACACCTAAAGAGAAAGATTTTGTTTATGGGAATTTAGAGCCTATTGAAGTTCAAACAATACACTCTTTCAATGTACCGATCAGCTTCAGAGCCAAGCGTAGCCACCTCAAAGATCCATCACAAACGGTTAAGAAGACAGACCAGAATGTGGACACATCTGATTTGGGCATTGCCATTGAAGAGCTCCCAAAGGAGAATGAGGTAGAGACCACACTGCTGTGCTGTCTAGAAAGAGAACTGAAAGGTCATCAGATTTCTGAGACCGTAGGAACCGACGGCTTGTATGTTGACTTTGGCACCCAGACCTGTGACTTCCATTCTGCTCCATTCAAAAGTGATGCATCTTTGGCCGATGTTGTCGGTGACCAGCCTCAAAACCTACATGTGCAGATTCAAACCGAATGTGTGACTAGGAGACACAATAAATCCTGCTCAGCTTTTACCTACCTGTGCTGTCATGCCTTCAGGCGTGATGAATACCCCTGGCACTTTAGGAACGTGCATGAAGACATCCAGTCATGTCTTACTGGCTGGTTTTTACAGCGGTGCCCACTGGCATATCTTGGTTGCACCTTTAGCCAGAAGCAATTTCGACCATCTAAATATCGGGCTACCATTCGCTATGATACAGATCTTAGCACTTTCATCTTACAACCAAATATGTCAGCGTCACTCTACAAAGGAGTAAAAACCGTTAGCAGTGAACGTAAACGAGCAAGGAATTTAGATTCTCTGAGCAGACTTCCTTTTGAGATCTTACAACACATAGTGAGTTTTCTGGATAGTGTGTCTTTGGGTCGTCTATCTCAAGTTTCCCAGCTAATGAGGGAAGTGTGCAGCACTGTTCTTCAGCAGAAGGGCATGGTGTCCCTTAAATGGGAGAAAAAGACATACTCTCATGGTGGGTTCACCTGGAAGGCTCGAAAAAAGGTAAATGTTTTTCTTATATAAATCTGTTTCATATAAGCACAAAACAAGGTGCCTTTAAGGTGCCAGTTCATATTAAGTACAACTGTCAAGTTACTAAAAACACCATAAACCCAGCAAACACAAAATATTCCTTAAACATTAATGTATGTTTCTCTATGGAAACAAATTCCCATGAATGCTCCTACATTTTCCCAGATAAGCTTGTGTAACAGCTGTTTTATTATCAACCATTATTGTTTAATATTGTGTTATTAATTTCCTTAGTCATAATAAGACTTCCATGAGTCTAAAAAAGCATGTGCATATCCGAAAAAAATTCCAATGCTTTCCAGCCCCATCTAACTTTATTTCAGGTGCATTAGCTGTCTCGGAGGGCATGATAAACATCCTAAGTACGTTGGTACTCTGTTAGCTGTTCTCTGAGGTATGTGGGTCAGAGAGCAGCAGAGGGCATACATGGATTACTTTACTCTCCCTGACTTCATGTCAGCCACAATGTAGAAAATTTGGTTGTAGAAAACTTTCTTTGGCCATTGTTTGGTTAGTAGATCTTAGCATTTAACCGGTAGGAGCAGTATTAACTAGCATTGAGGAAAGCCAATAAGAATAGGGGTCTGGAGTAGCAATCACCACAGTGACAGTTCATTTAGAAATGCATTGAACTGACTTTAAAGGTGCATAGACATTTAAACCTTAATATCAAGAAATAATATTACTTAAAGCAATTCCGCTTACATTGTACACTGTTTATTTAGTAAAATGGAATATGTTGCCTGAAATGTGTCCTATTATATTTAGTTATTATTTATTTCTAATAAATAATTTTTGCAATGACATAAGTGATGTATTTGACCATTCTCATCACCATGTAGGTATGGGAATTTAGCAGTCTGTTCTCTCCAGTGGATAAATGGGTATTTGAAGACATGCCCCCGATGGCAGAACACCTGAAGGTCTGTCCTTTCTACCAGAAAGAGATCAGAAGTGAACCTGTGGCGTTACCCAGCATGACAGATATCCAGAGAAGAGGAGAGTTTCACACTTTACTCAACAATGTCTTCTCTATTGACAAGGCACATGGAGAATAAGAGACAAGCTAAGTTTATGCTTTAGTTAGAATGGATTTTGTTTTTTTGGGTAAACTGTCCTGACTTTTAACAGATATTTGCTGACCTCTAGTGGCTGGAAAAAATGCACTGTTATGTATGCTTAAAAAATCAGCTTAAAGAGATATTTCATCCAAAAATTGTGGTCATTTATTGATGCTCATGTTGTTCCAAACTTATGTGCATTTGTTTCACCTGCTGAATGCAAAAGTAAATATTTTGAAATAATGTTAGTGACCAACCAGTTGCAAGTAGCCAATTATATCTACAGTGCTTATTTCCTGAGAGGGAAAAATAAAAATTTTTGGTTGAACAATCCCTTTAATAATAATAATGATAATAATAATAATAAAAAAGAAAAAAAAAAAAAAAAAAAAAAA
>JAUCNO010000045.1:122412-143069 GCA_032353835.1 Enteromius viviparus
AATTGTAATAATATTACAATTTTCAGACAAGTAGTGCCGTTACACTACTAGTTACTGAAAAAAGTAATATTATTACAGTAACGCGTTACTTTGTAACTCGTTCCCGTATCTCAGGGAACCTGGGTTATGAAAGTAACCTGTAAGTTCCCTGCCCATACTTGACTCGTACTTCATCTGCTAAAACGCTTATGGGAACACAGTCTAATCTCGCCGCGCTGTGAATGTAGAACGATTGAGCCAGACAGCGGACCTAGGAGAAACAAGGGTCCCATAGTCACATGAGCATGTAGAGGAGAAGTGCTCTACGTATGCAATAAATTGTCCTTACACTTTAAAGTGTATGATCCTGTGCTCACGGTAGGGCATGTTTTTGGCCAACGCTGTGAGCTAAGACAGGTGAAGACCTAATGTATACTGTTTGGGCGAAAAACCGGCAAAAGCAGCATAAAGCACAATACTGTACATAGCAGACAGTGTTTTCTGTTTGGGCGTAACAGCAGCCAACCAGCTAAACATATTGACACAAAGGCCATAGACTAAGTTCGTGGTTGACAGTATAGCGGCCAATCATAGCGAACAATAAATATTATCCCTTTTAAGCAGAGGGGACCCTGGCGGTTGTAAAACCCGGTATAGGTGGACGGCGAAGACCAGCCGGCCGCTTCACAAATTTCTGACAAGAGGATTCCGGTAGACCACGCCAAGGATAAGGCGGTGGATCTAGCTGAATGAGCTTTTACTCCTATGGGACATTCTTGGCCCAGTGAAGAGTATGCCAGCGAAATAGCATCTACTACCCATTTTGAAAGCCTCTGTTTTGAAACTGGCAATCCTTTTGCGCCAGCTCCAAAACAGATAAAGAGCTGATAAATTGGGCTGACCGCTCGACATAGATCTTTAACGCTCTGAAGGGGCAGAGGGGGTTAAAGTCATGGCCTTCACTAGGGGGTGGAGCAGAGAGGGATACCACCTGTGCTCTAAATGATGTGGAGAGTACCTAACCATTTAATACCGAGGGCAGATCCCATGTAGGGATAGTGCGAGGGCGAAAGGGCATCAAGCCGTCTAGCACCTCTTAGATGGCGTAATGGATAATTAGGACACCCTTGCCCACTGTCTGACCTGCTATAGGGTCTTGGGGGGCTGAAATGGCTGCCAAATAAGCCTTAATGGTGGATGGTGACCGCCCCATATCCAGCAGGTGTTGCAAAAAAGACAATATCACTGCCATGTCACACAAAGAGGGATTTTGATCGCACTCCACGCACCATCTCGTAAACACAGCCCATTCAGAGTGTAAGTGCATCTCATAGACGGGGCTCGAGCCTGTGAAATTGTGTTTCTTACACGCTCTGGGAGGCATATAGGTTCCCGTCGAGCGGCCATACATGTAGAACCCACAGCTCGGGCTGTGGGTGCCACAGCGAGCCCTGTGCCTGAGAAAGCAGATCCCATCTCAGGGGGATGGGCCATGTAGGTCTGCTATCCACGGCTGGTTTCTCCAGAAGGGGGCTACCAGGAGGAATGCTGGCTCTAATGCCCTCTTTCTCTTTCTAAGGGGGGAACCATTTGAATCGTCTCCTTTTAAAGGGAAGCGCTTGCACTTCCATGCGCAGCACATGAGCTGTGCGGCTCGCAACCAAACTGAAAGGTGTAACCATGTTTTATTATCCCCATAACCCAGTTTGATACCCCAGGAATGGCGCGCCAGGCATTCTGCCGTAGGGATAAAGGGTTTTTCTGTCTGGTGTTTTGTCGCCATGTAGGGACATATAACCTGTGACATTTTGTGCTTGAGTGTGATTTTGTGTGGTCACTTTTAAAAAGGCGTGCTGAGTGGGCACTTTTTTACGGACCCTGAATAAACAGCATTCTAAGTGAATGTCATGCCTGGAACTCGGCGGGGTGGATGGCTTTGAGGACAGAGCAGCTTGTGGGGCGGTCCGGCTTTGGCGAGAACGTTGCCCGCTCTCTTCCTTGGATTAGGCTGGCTTGGCTTTCCAGCCAATCGCAGAAGGGGTGCACAGGTGAGCGGCCACAGACTAATCCAGCGGCGGCTTCTTTTCATAGCCCTTCTCGTCGGCGCCATCAAGCAACGCAAAGGCGTTTGCAGTGAGGCCTTTGAGTCACGCTAAGTAGGGTGCCTTCCACGATTTGGTCAGCTCGTCATGGACTTCTGGGAAAAAGGGGAGGGGCTTGTGGGTGCCCCGGCAGGTACCACTCATCCGCGTAGGTTCTTGTGGCGGAGCCCAATCCAGTCCGAGCTCGTCGACAGCCTTGGTGAGGACACGGAATAGCTCGGCGTCCATCCCAGCTTTGATGGTGTAAGATTCAGACGGAGCGGAGAGGGCGAATTTACCTGAGCCCGAAAGCTCCTCCACATCCGAAGCTACAAGGGATACCTCTTCTTGTAGCTCTTCATCGCTGATGCCGAACGTGACAAGGTCGCTCGGCGAAGCCGAGGGACGAAGATCATCGTAAGCGTAGAGGACAGGCTAGGACTCTACAGGTGGAGGAGGTGAGGCACGCAGGGGCTGAAGTCAACGTGATGTCACCAAGCTCGGAGCGCCGACCTCTGCCCCACTGTCTCTTGCAAGATGGAAGGGCGCAAGGGCTGAGATTGCGTCCTCAAAAGGACGCTATCCTGGCGCGTAGATTAGCCATAGTGAGGAGCTTGCAGAATGAGAACTCCGATCCTGAGTGCTACCTCCGCATGAGGTAGACCCAGGCAGGTGATGCACTCTTCGTGCCTATCAGCGGCGTGCAGGTGCAGCTCCGCAGATAGTGCAGCGGAGGCTGTGGATGATGCTACTCGTATAATTTGCTCTTTTAGCGAAATTTGCTCTTTCAGATACCTAACCAGTACGGCGTAGGCAGGGGATTTGTCCAGCTGCAGGCGATCTGATGCAGAAGGCTTCCAGTCAGGACCAGGAAAGGCTGCGTCGCTGAAGGAGAAGAATCTAACTTTGCCGATGAGCATATATATATGCTAGCCTTGCCCATTCTGGCAGCCTTCGGCTGGAGTGACTCCCAATGGTCGCTCTAACACGGCGCTTTGCCGATTGGTTTAATCGAAACCACTGCAAGCGACCAATGGCTGTTGCAGTTTCATTGCGTGATTGAATAGGCTTCAGTTAGGAGGAAATAGGAGTATTTCCCATAAGCGTCTTAGCAAACGCAGTACGAGTGAAGTTTTGACAGGGAACCCCTTACAGTACTGTACACCCATCTATTACATACATTTAGCAAAGTACTTGTTCTGTGCAGGGTCTGTGTAGGTTCCTGGTTCATAGGCAGAAAAGTGGACAGATGGCCAGTTCATGACAGTTCATGATTCATATTCACACTCATTCACAGTGTCCACTTCACCTGCCTTGTATGTCTTTGAATTGTTCTTTTTTTTTTTTTTTTTTTAACGTTTTTTTTTTACAAGTCTTTTTTTTTTGTTATGTAAAGAAATAGAAAGAAAACGTTTGTTTTCTTCTTTTAAACAAATTTGTACCAGTGTTTTGGTGAAACAAACTTATTTTAAGATCAATTGGCCAGGATTCATGTTGGTAATGCAGACTGTATCAACAGACTGTATTAAAAGGTGGCTTCTGTACTGAACAATGCTTGTTATAGCAATTAAAACAAACAAACTTAAGTTTCAGTAGGTAATTAATTCCTTTAACCAAACTGAATCAGTGAGTTGAATTTGAATAACCACATCACAATGCATAGAATTAATTTTGTTGTGTTGTGGCTTGTATTGTCCCGAGTTCGTTTTTTATTTCCATCTGTGTTGTGCAAATTTCATTGTGTCACTTCAGAACACTTTAAATGTAGTTCACAAGTCATTTGAAACCAGTTTCATGGTGCTTTTTTTTGTCATTTTGGAGCATGAGAGTCTACTCTTCATATCAGGATGTTTTTCAAAAATGCTGGGACTTTTAAGATGACATGGTTTTGTTTTCCTTTAAGAAAAATTCTACAAAAAGCAACAGCTGAAATAGTTCAGATTCTTGGTGAAAAGAATATATGAGATATTCTTTCAGGCAGATATTTGTTTGTGCAATGCTTATCTTCATCTCTGCGTCAAACGATCAGGATAGCAAACCTCTCAACAACCACCTCTCTGCTCTCAGCCTCTCTCCCCCTCTATTACCGCTGAATGACAGGCTGAAAAGTGCCTCAAGGAATGACTTCTCATTCAAACAATGGCCAGGACGTCTGTTTAATTTGCAGTTGAAGGGCATTAAGATAATAAATTCATTTAGTAAATCTCAGCAACAAAAGCCCGGCCATCTCTGCTTGGCTGGTTTGAGAGAGAGCAAGTGCCTAGTCTTAGGTGAGGCACATTCTCCTCCTGTTCTTTTTTTTTTTGGACTTAATTATTAGTTTTTAACCTAGTTATTATGCAAATTATCCTTTTCAGGGGCTTCAAGGTATTGTACTAATATTTCCCCTTTTAGTTGTTTTTTTTTACGCTGACTGTTTATTAACGGTGATTTCAAAGTGTCTAATCACGGACACTGGAAATGAGGGTGAAACCATATTATGCAGAACCAGCATGGTCGATGACTCCAGTGTCCAGTGCCAGATTTGAACACCTTTTCCACACAGTTAGCTTCAGTAACCAGCCTGCCTCTGTGTCCCAGTCAGCTAACAAATTCAGACAGTTCAGTGGAGTGGAAAAAAACAATGTTTTTTGTTGTTGTTATTTCTGCTCCAGTTGACTCTCTCTTGTCATTAAAATGCTAAGGGACCAAAAGTTACAATTACTTAGTATTTTTCCTGCTAAATGGAATCTAACACATTTCAGATAGCTCTCTACACAGTAATAAATGTAAATGCACATTTAATGTGCAAGTCTTACTTTTAAGAACAATTTCAACCTGATCTGATGCGTTGTATATTACTGTAATGTTGGCTTGGTGTATTTCCCCACCCACTATTAATACTGCAAAGAGAACTGGGTTCTAATTCACTTATAATTTATAATGAATTACACTTAAATTATAAGCATAAACATTGTGCAATAAGTGGCTATGCAAAGAATTTGCCTTAAAATTGCAGTGTGCAAGATAACAGTGACAGAAAAGGAAAAATAATCAAATTCAGATTACATTTTTGTTATAATTATTATTAACTGTTCAAATCTATGATTGTGAATAAAATAATTGTAATAAGTTCTAAACTTTATTCATGAATAAAAAATATAAGTAAATTAATAATAAATATAGTAATGTAGACTAACACCTGGCAGGGCTTTGGGAATCATTGGGACCCCATATAACTGTCACATCATCAGCAGTCTTTAACCTCGGAAATTGACTCACTCCCATTAAGAACAAACAAGTCTGGTGGTTTTGTTTCTGCAAATAGTTGTCAGTGTAAATACCCCTTAAAAACACTTATTACTCATTTATTTGATTATTTGACTTGAATAAAGCTTACCATATACTGTATACATACATATATATATATATATATATATACATACAGGTTACCTAAAAAACAAATAAATACAGCAAGTGTTTGCAGTGTTGTTAGAGGCTTACAGAACAAAAGCCTACTCAGCATTTCTACGTAGCAGACACATCAAAAGAGTTTGTAAAACATATTTTTAGAGCTCAGAAAGAGTCAGCAAACACTCATCCTGAAAAAAACCCAAGACTCGTATTGTTGCAAACTTGTTAATTCCAAATCACTTTCTTCTTGAAGTGAACTGGAGAAACCGATATACCAAGACAACACAACAAAGATGTGACCGCTAACATGACAACTAATGTGTCCTGACGTCCAAACCCTGGGAAAAAGAGAGAGAGAGAGAGAGAGAGAGAGAGAGAGAGAGAGAGAGAAAACGATAACGCATCTTTAAATATTGTGATTTGACTTTGAACAAAGTGACTTTTGAAGTGAAAGGAGCCGTTTCCCCCATTTTCATTTTTCCCCCCTATATTTTAATGCTCCCCCGCTCTATCATGCAAATCCCCATTCAAATTATTCGAGTATTAGAGCCCTCAGCACTAATGTCACAGAGACAAAATGAGATGGGGGACTTAAGCACCTAACGAACAATGAAATTTCAAAGCCCTGGGACAGGACAATTAAGCAGCAGGCTTAGCCAATGATGAAAATTTATTGCTATCTAATACATATTTCTATTTTCTGAACACTAACCAATTTGAATGTGATTAAGGGGGGGAGGGGTCTGTTCATTAAAGAACAGCAGCTACAGAGGTCTATATTGGAGGGTCTTTTGATGTTAAATTACAAATATGCACATGAAATCTTATTTATTGTCTTTTTGGGCTGGCTTTGTTTCTTTCGGTGCCTCTTAAATGGTTTTTTAACCCCGCTCATGCCGATTCAATGGGGAAGTGCTAATGAGAGAATCTGAAGAGGGGACGCTTTTGGAGGTCTGGGATTGAGAATGTTACATTATCGTTTTATTCTCTGCTTTTTTCCCCTCTTTCATCTAAATGAAATTGGCCCTCCATTGTTCAGCCACTGGCCTTTTTGCTGTTATCAGAACCCTGGGGTTTGACACGAGCAGGGAACTTAGAAGGGCAAGGAATGTCTGGGAACAACCATTGTGCTCGACTCAAGTCAGATACTCCTGATCTGGACGTTCAGCTCTTCATCAGCTCGTAATTCGCTCTTCAGGAGTGTGTTTTGACATAAATATGATCAAATGTCACCTAAAGAGCGGAGAACAATGGCTGGAAATGGCACCTGCACTTTAGAGCTTCTAACAATAGTGTCTATCTGAGCGAAGTACTAATGTTAATTGCACACTTCTGATAATAGACCTCGAGACCAGTGCTGAACATTTCACTGGAGAAACTGTGATGGTGGAGGTCTACTCTAAGACGTCTTCAACCACCAAGCCGAGCGCAAAAGGGAGAAAGACAGGAAAATGAGAAATTCGGTATGGAATGCAGAGATACTGGGAACGAAGGAACAACGAGGTCTTTGTTATTTACCCGGACACAAAAAAAAATCCTAATTTTCAGCGCTATGGAGAGCGTTGTACGCACACATCTCCCTCTCTCTGCACAGAGGGTATGTGCCGATTAATTCCCTTTAATAAATGCAGTCTCAGGCACAGTTTAACAGGGATAAAGGACATTTTCATTAACTTTCTTTATATTTAATGTTCAATTAGTCCTGGGTATAACTGGACACTAATAAGATGGAAATATGGGCAGGAATTAATGTTCCTTCAGGAATAGACCCCTTGATTGGTTTTCACCCCGTGGTGCTGCTGAACCCTCGGTCCACGGCGTGCACGACTGCCTGTATTAAAAAGCGCAAGTATGTTTACTGATGCATACGTGTATTTACATGCATTCATAAGATGACATTATGTTTACATAATAAGATTTACAGATGCTGATTGAGGTTGATTTGATTTTGAAGTGGAGATAAATGTGAAGTAGCGATGCATGATATGTTTCAAACACCAAGCAAGGTTTTCTGCATGCAAAAACAACAGGACCGCTGTAGTATGAAAGACTTGAATAGTATGTAGAAGGTACCACAGAATAATCGGTAGCACTTTATTTTACAGTCCTACTACTTATTGTAGTAATTACAATAAAAAGGAAATATCTAGGTACTAACCCTCAACCTACCCCTTAAACTAACCCTACCCTAGTCACCTTATATTACCAGTACTTTCTTGGGTAAGTACATTGAAAGTGCTTGTAAGTACACATACTGTCAACAATGTACACATTATGTTTTATATATATATATATAGGACAATAAATATTGATATGTAGATATACCTGCACAAAGATAATAACAACAATAATAATGGATAAAAAATCCATTTGCACATGTATTTATGCTATTGTGTGACATTTAAATGCAGTTATGAAATGTTTCTGAAGGTAAATTACTTGTAGGGTCACACATAATTATTGGATTACAGTATCTCCCTGTAGTTCAGCACAATTTGTTATCTGTTGTTGAGCCAACAATTCTTTTTGGACTGAGTGTCTCAAGGCTTTAATGTTCCGCTTAGCACTATTTTCTCGCAAACCCCTTAAAGATATCAATTTCACAGAGATTGAAAATAGAGCAGCAATGAGACATGCTTTCACGCCAAACAGAAAAATATAGTGTCGGCGTCCTCCGATTTTCTCGGCTGTGGATTCTCAGCCCTTCATTGTTTTTGATGTGCGGTAATGGCAATTACAGGCCATATTCACTGCGTCAATTGAAACGGCACGGAGTGCGTCATCTATTTTGTGAATAATTTTCAAATGCGACCAAACACAGGCACATACTTTGGTTCACACAGAGAGAGTTCTGCATATTCTGCCACCTCTCTGCACGCGCAGCCACATCCTCTCGGATGTCTTCTAGATCATGCCGCCAGAGTTTGAAAGTCATGGCGGCCAGAGGAAAAGGCTGGCTCAGGGAACATATGAGGAAAGACCTACCGGGGAGAGAGGAAGAGAAAAGAGGGAGGGAGGGCACTAAAACAACTGGAAAGAAACATGGGCCAAAGGAAGCACGACCCTTAAGTTTCTGGCTTGTGGAAAAGCATTGAGAGTGTGACTTTCTGAATCCCTCCCTGTCTGAGAGGGAGACGGGTGGGAGGCGGACGGGGAATCCCGAAGCAGCCACTGAGAGGACCTGTTCTCTGGGAGAGGAAGCGAGAGCGAGAAAGAGAGAGTGAGAGAGAGCTGGTCAGGGTCCAAAGACAATGACCTCATCACTGTGTGCCATCACGAACGGAGGGCATGGCCACTTCACACCCTGAAACCTAAAACAAGGTTTACACCCACTTAAGGTCATGATAGGGCAGGCAAATTCATGCCAAAACTTTTTATGCGAGTGCTGAGTCTGGTTGCCTATTTCCGTTCAGAGAAAAAGTTTCAAATAAGAAATGCAGTGTCAGTTACTAGTACTGTAGGAGAAAAACAAAGGATTATTGTTACAATTACACAAATATATGGTTGCAATTTGCAACTCTCATAACTCTCACAAAAAATATAGACAAAATGCAAAATATAATATAATATAAAATATCGCATTGCACAGCATAGTTTATTTTATGAAATAAGTCAAATTTTGACATGCGATTTTGATCACTTTTTTGATCACTTTGCAAATCAAATTGTCACAAGAAAATAGAAAAAGATTTTAGTCACAATTACAAAAACAGAACTGCAATTATGAGATACAAGGTGCATTGTAGAACATGGCGTCAAGTTGTAAAATATAAATGAAATTATGACATGCAAAGACACAATTCACAAAATAAAGTTGCAGTATTTTGATATGTTGAGTTGTATTACAAGATATTAAGTCATGGTCTTCATTTTAAAATAATTAAGCGAAATAAGAAGGTTTAATCACAATTTTAAAATATAAAGTCACATTTAATGCTTAATCCTTTAAATGAATCAGGCTTCCATATCTGTGCGTGTTGCAGAGAGGTGTCAGTGAAGCAAGTTCCAGTACTAGCTCACTGTAGGTAAAATATATTTGAGAACATTCTAGAGTGGAACGAGGGCATGACCTTGTCGTGAAAGGACACAAGAATCATGACCTCTTAAAACAGCCTTAGGGAGCACTGTAAATCCATGCTGTTGTCATGTGTCACTGTGCCAACAAAGCGCAAGTGTTCCCCCGGTTTCAACACAGACACACAGGCATTCAGCACGAAGCCTATATTCCTGACCACAACCATAAATATCTCTAATTGAAGAGGCATGCATAGGCAAGGGTGGGTGGAGGCTGAAAAAAACGAGGATTTACCTCTTTAAAGACACCTCAGCCTTACTCTGGATGAGTGATGTTGCTATTTAGCGCGTAATTTCACCCAGCGAGACGAGTGGCCATCTTTAATGTGATTATTAAGGGAAATGAGTGCGTCAGATCAGATAGGGCCAGCGTTTTAATTTGCCTCCCATTTTGTCTGTTAGTGAGGCACAAGGCTCCCCCGGGGAGACACGGTGATAAAGAACTTCAGCGTAAATAAGCAATTCCTCTCCTTGAGCCGAACAGATAAACAACAAACGCATAACAACACACAATTCAGCATGCAGCAGGACTACAGAGCTGGTAAATGGGAACTAAATGCAATGTATAAACTGTACAAACTCAATTTTTAACATATATTTTAAAATTAGGGATGCACTAGGCCTATATTAAAATTATTACAGATGTTGATTGTTACGGGAATGGATGATAAAGGCACATGAATAATGAACAAAAGAAACTGTACTATAATTATAACTGTACTGGATGATAACATTATTTATGTTGCTGTTATATTATCTGCCGCTTTAAATACCAGAGCTCTTTAAACCAGAATGAAATCTGATTGGCTGTTTGTTGTGAACTCTGCTTTTCTTCTAAATTTAGAAAAAAATGTAATACCGTATCTTAGTCTTTTCCTTATTTTTCCTTTTTCCTTTCCTTATTACTCTTGGTGTGAACAGAACTTATCCGATAAAGGGTAAGATATTAAAATACCTTATTATTTTGCATAAATTAATTAAAACTACACAACTACAAATGAATTTAGACATCACAGCATTATTATGTATACTATGAAAAATGTAAATAATACAAATGTATATGTAGAATAAATTTTACAAAATTAAAAACAGGCAAAAAAAACTTCTAATATGCCAAAAATTGTAATATTAGCCAATGACTAATATATTGTACATTCCAAATAATCATGATAATGAAATTTACGTTTACATGAGAAACTACAATAAAGCGATTCTGTGCAGCTTGTTTCAGCTTGAAAATGGTCTAGGTTTATGATTATCATAATTAAAAAATGTCCACTTTGCATTTGTCAGGTGGATGGCATTTCAGTAATTAAAAACAAATAATTGAATTCCGCAAAGTTCCAAACCACAATTCAATAATTAACTCTTAAACTTTGTGGCTTAAGATTTGGTGCTTGTCTAACGCGAAGCACCAATATCTGCGATTATGGGGCTAATTTGTGTGAAATGCCCACTTACGTCTGACAAGCCTATAGTGATATTATCAGTTTTACAATTAACTAACAATAACAGATAACCTTGGAATCCTCCTACACTCATAGCCACAGTAATCGGCCTCCAGTCGTGCCCTGTATTGTCTACGGATGAGAACGTACTGCGGAGATTTCACTGCAATTAAAATGCATACAATGCCATTTAGAGCAGAACAAGATGTTTTTGTTTGACTGCTTCTGGGTGATCTGCTTTTTTTATGGAGACAGCCAAGGCTCGGGTGGAGGGGAGGAGGGTGGGAAAAGTGGAATGGATTTCTTGATTAAAAATGGCCTTTTTCCCCCTTCTCTTCGCTCGCAGGCACAAGGAACATAGACATGCGGAAAACATGCCGTGAATCCATATGCCTCAATATAAAGTGTTGCATCATTGTTAATTCCGTTCATTAGTCTCTTCCTAGATGGAGGATTTAATTTGTGGTTGTCTTTTAGAGAGCTGGCGAACCAAATTGAATTTGCAGACACCTCTCCACACACCGACGTCTGTGTTGTCAACCTCTCCTCAATTCATTTTTTTGAGCCGCTCAATAAATCAACTGAGATTACAAACAGAGTTAAAGATAGGTAATTAAATAGAGACCCTTCAGTCGGTCTCTGGTGCCTTCTCACACTCGTAAACACAAAGGCGGTGCACATACAGAGTGTTTTATTTACTATTGTATAGTAAAGGTGCGTTTATGACAAATCAATTGTGTTCTGGCCAGACTGGAAGTTGCCATTTGTAATGTAATTTACATTCCATCTAGAATAGAATGACATGTTGGCTTTTAAATGGTCAATACATTTAAAATATATAGTACCAAGTTACATCAGATACGACACAAAAAGCTGTTTACTTTGATGCCTTTGGTTTCTAAAAACTTTAATTAAAAAGATAAATAATATGCTTTGTGTTTTAAATAACCATTTTCATTTTAGAAATCAGGTATTATATGACTGTATTGTGAATATAAACATAATAGGGTTGAGAGCAAGCCATAATAATTTTACAATATTGCACAGTATTCTACATATTCCTAAATTACAGTCCCCTAGCTATATATAAATAATAATAGCATTAAAAAATACTGCTTTAAAAACTGCTTTTTAACATGATTGACAACTGACAACAAACAACTAGTGTACAAGGTGAATAGTCGGGACGAACTAGTTGTATTTTAACAAAATACATAAACCCATGCTAACTGAAAGAATGTGATGAATGTGGATCCAACACAGTTAATCAAAGTTGTCCTAACACAAAAAGAAAATGTTTGTTTTGTGGTTTAGGACAACTTAGGTTTAGGATTCAGGATTAGGTTTAGGATGTTTTAATTCACATTGTACACACACACACACACACATATATATATATATATACAGTATATATATATATATACAGTATATATATACACATGTATATAAGCAAAAAGCATTTATAAACAGTGCCAAGGAACATGCAAAACTGTCTGCAAATTACTTTGCATAAAAGTGCTTTCTAAATTAATTAATGCAATATAATGTATAAAACACAGTTTAAAAGCTGAAAGTGTTATATCATGTGCTGTATCATTGAGTCCAACCTTAGCTGTCATTCTGCCATATCACGGAGCCCCACCTCATTCCCATCGTAATTAAACCAATAGTCGGTTTCAATTAGCGCACACTTTTTTTTCCTCCACATGCCTTTATAGAAAAATTAATTAGTCAATTAGCCAATTAACATCTGAACAGGGCTTTGTGTTAACAAGCCTTTTACAAGCAGTGGTAACCCTTCAGTAATGACACCGAAGCCTGCTGGCATCCAGGGACTCTTATAGAGCGCACACGCTCCCCACTGCTTGCGTAGTGACAGCTTGGCTTTCCATCTGGCCCACATTACGAGAACGCTAGCATCAGGGTAGAAAGCTGAAACAAAAACAAATACAAAATAATCGCTGTTTGTTATCCATGCGCAGCATATTTATGCACATCTTCCAGCCAATGGCCCTCTCGTACAGCTGTAATAATTTGGCCGCCGCTTTCCTGCCACCAATATAAATAAAGCTGATAGATTCAAGTAATGGCTCCCGGTTCAAATAAACAGACATAGACCCTTGCGATTTGTCATCCCCCCTGCTCTAAATCATATTTGTGTACGCGATACATTTCCTTCGCGATAGATTCTGCTGCCGCGCGCGTGCGTGTGCCTGTTGTCAACATATTTGGACTAAGTAAACTCTACATTATCTCATGTCTATAAAAGTTTTGGAGGGAAGGGGTAGAGGGTAGGACATGCGGGGTGAAAGAGCTCCAGAAGAGTGTCCCAAAAAGGATCTTTCATGTGAGGACCGAGAACAATTTACAACATCTCTGCTGATAGTACGTAGCAGCTTGCACTCTATTTGGAAGAGGAGGGGGGCAAGGGCTGCTTGAGAATGTTTATTTTCTCGTCTCGTCCCACTAAACAATCCCTAAAAAGGGAGAGCAGCTGTTTATAGGTTGTTTGCAGACCAAACATTGTTTTCTGTCTCACATTTTTTCCATGGTAACTTACACCAAACCCAAATAAGCAAAGGCAAGTGCTTTTAATGAACAAGTGTCACTATTATTCAGACCGACACACTCAGATTCACACAAAGCACTCGTGCCGTAGAAACAGGACTGAAAATCGGAGCGTTTTTTGTTTTCTTTTTACTTTATAACAAAGTCATCACACATTTAAAGTGAGCAGGAAATAGCCTGTATAGGATCGCAGCCAGAATTGCTCCACTTTCTGACATTATATCAGCTAACATTGCTCTAAATTAAAGCTTTGTGCCTCTGAGCTGCTAAAACTCGATTCTCAAGCTCTGTCAAGAAAAACACATATCTGCTTTCTCTCCTCGGTGGCTCAGCGATTCAGAAATTCTGTGTAAACAAGGTCCATGTTTTCACCTTACATGGGCACGCGGTGCACAGCATGTTGGTGCGTTATGTATGGGGTAAATAGAATCGCACAATTACCCTCATTATTAACCTATTCTGACAGACGCGGGTGTCCGTTGCAGGGCTGCGGCAAACAACTTTCGGTTCCACTCGGTTAAATGTTAGTGCTTCACCTTTAAGATTAAAGGCAGACTGTAAACAACACTCTGGGAAAGGCTTTAACGGTTCAGATGTGACAGCGCTAGCACTATACAGACTGTTTTATGTAACTAGCATCTTTAGGAAGCAGGGCAAGTGTAGAGAGGATTTGGTCGAAAGGGGATTTATTGCTCACAGGTTCCTCTTTCATAACTGAGGAGATGTAAGGGGGTTCTCAGTAAGTATTAAATTCAACTTAAGAGTTTATTTTAAAAACACAAAACAAAATGAGAGTCGATATTGAATAAAAACACTGGAAATGAGCTAAAATAATATTTTAACCCACAGTTTCCATAATTTAGGATATACAGATCGCTGGGCATGGATATTGTTATGTACTGTATAAGTAAAAAGTTTTGTTTGCATATTGCAAAACTTTAAAATCACCGTAAGTAGTCAATTTAAACCATTAAATTAAAATGTATATCTTCTATATGAAAATTGATAATCAAAGTCAAATGAACACTTATGTCCAGCCTACAATTTGAAGTGATATTACGAACTAATATTGAGGCGCAATATTTAACACTTCCACTTTTTTAACAACGTGGGGAAATCTTCCAAGTCTTTTTTAATTAATTTCTATCATTCTCTCTCCCTGACACTAAAGGCACTACGGACACAGATTAGGGTGGATGTCCATGAAAAATTAACAGGTTTATCTTTTAACTCGGACAACCCCCGGCCTTGTGATATATACTACTTTTTCCCCTTTCATTTTCTTTCCGACTCTTTACTTTTCAGAGTGGAGGGAGGAAGCCTAGTAAAATGGAGCTGTGATTAAGTTGATATATTCCAGATAATAATAACAGTGTGGCTATTACACACTAGTGTTAGGAGAAAGAGTTTCCCGTTCTCCAGCCCTTCCCGGAGTGAAGAGGGGAGCTTCCAGAGGAAGGAGTGTGTGTAGTGTCAGACCTGAAAGAACTGAGGAAGAAGCGTCAGAGAATGTGGAAGGGAAGCTAGCAGGCAGTCTCTCTGCGGACCCATGTCAAGGTCAGGGCATCTTGAGTGCTTTATGAACTCTTGTAAATTTTTCCTACTGTAAATATTTGCCATCACTCTCATACATAATAATGCAGGTAACTCTCACTCAAAATGTATCTATCTATCAGTCAAAGAATAGGGTTTAAGAACAACATCATTTAAATTTTGGGTTAACAGTTGCTTCAAATTCCTCACGGTGTTTAATTTTTCTAGTTAATGTATTTAATAAAGCCACGTAACTGAGCTTTACATATAAATAAAAAACCTCTTCATTAAGTACTAAAATAGTAATTAAATATTTCTCAAGTGTGCTTCAAGATTCATTTCCTTTTCATGCACAGCTAGAGCAGATCATATATCTTTCAGAAGCTTACATGTAAGCAAAGTGTGCGAGAGGTCAGATGTGCAGTAAGGGCATAGAGCAGGTCAGAAGTGATGAGATGTGCGCTCCATAAGATCATAGAGACCCCTTCAGGGTGGATGACTCAGCTGGTGGGGCAGGAAGCTCAATAACCTGCTGTGCCAAGGTCAGTCACACCGCCTGAGGGAAGAGGCCACCTGCTGGCAGGGTACAAAATGGCCCTGACCCAGGCAGCCACATGAGTTCAAGTCAAGTGTCTCTGTGTGAGGCTTAACGATGAGAAATATATGCGAATCAAGACACAGAAAAGCTTTGGGGCCTTCCTATTAGCTCAATTCGTTTTGGGAACATAGACTCATGCAAAAAGGGTAGAGGGAGCTATTTCCTCACATCAGCTACTGTACTGTAGTATACACTTTAAAGGAAAAGAACAATCGGAAATTGGAATTTAGTCATCAAAAAAGCTGTTTTTGTCCATATCAGTGGAAGCCAAAAGCACCAATAGGGGCATAACAGTTATGTGAAATTAATCCATACAGCTCAACTGGTATATTTGAAGTCATTTTAAGTATATACTGGTTTACTCACTATTAAATCAAAACACTGATTAATGCACAAACCTCACATTCAAACAACTGGTTCTCATACATTATTTCATAAAATCTCTTGATATGTTGCAATTTCAGCATTTTAAGCAGTTATTAAAGTTCATGTAACCATTGATGAACTAGGCTAACTTCACGCTCCGTTCATGTCCTTTTTGAAGCTTCCTACTGAATTTAATAAAGGATCAAGGTTTTTAATACAATGGGCAAGGGAAATGACTAATTGACTGACAAACATCATGTTGATATTTTCTTCTATTTGGAAATCTCATAGTGCATTTTTTTAATCTTTCTTTTTTTTCAATTAGGGGAAATGGGAAAGCAAAAGTTATATTTATTGTTATTTCCAGTTAACATTACCCAACTATGATGACTTCTGCTTCTGAGAGTACCAGAAATGTAAACAAAAACAGTCTTCACAATATCTACTTTTGGGTTCTGCAGAAAAAAGAAAGCCATACATGTTTGGAATGACATGAGGAGGAATGATGAAAAAAGAATTATGTTTTGGTGAGCAATCCCTTTAATATGATTCATCATTCATCTTCAGAACACAAATTAAGACATTTTTATGATATCAGAGAGCCATCAGACCCTCCATAGAAAGCAATACAACTGAAATGATCCATAGGTATCGAATGGTAGAGTAAAGTTTTTTTTGTTTTGTTTTTTTGTGCAAAAAAAGTATTCTCCTAGCGTCACAAAACTGAAGTTGAGCCACATGGATTGATGTTTTTACCATGTTTGTGGATCTGGGATCATTTCAGTTGTATTGCTGTCTATGGAGGGTCAGATTCCTTCAAAAATATCTTAATTTGTGTTCTGAAGATGAACAAAGGTCTTATGGGTTTGGAACGACATGAGGGTAAGTAATTAATGACAGAATTTGTATTTTTGGGTAAACTAACCCTTTAAGTTCCTCTCTGTTTTTTATAGCATGTTTTTAAAATTAAACTAATTATTTCGCCCAGCAGATTTCAGGAAAATGGCTTGCATGGAGACTTCACAGACCAAAGTGATCTGACTACCAAGGCTGCATTTTAAGGGACTGACGCACAGGCTGCAGGGACTTTTTCCTGAATAGCTGACATTCTGTCGGACAGAAAGGAGACTTTTCTTTTATTGTTTTGTCTCTATCTGTGTTTCTTCTTTCTCACTCTCATTTGATGGTTTCAACAGATTCTGACATCAGAGGAAGACTGACAGTTGACATTCTCCTTCTTTTTACAATCCATCCCATACCTTTCTCCCTTCCTTCAGATCAGGAGGCACAACTGTCAGGGGAACAGGAAGGAGGAGGGATGGGAGTGACGTGGCAAGCGGGCTCTTGTTATACGCCGTCCTATCTCTGATTTCAGGGCAAAAGCAAAGCAGGTAGAGCTACTGACAGATGCGCGGTGGCACTGTGCTATTGTGTTGACAATGACAGCCGCTATCATGGCTACGCATCAGTGTTGTCTTCTTTGCAGGCTTTTGCTGTTTGTTTCTCAGCCGTCAGCGTTTATTTCTTCTTTATCAAGGTCAGAGTCGACATGGGACTCTGGCAAAGACACGACCCTCTTTATCACCTGCTGTGTCTGTCTTTGAGAATGGAGCTCTCTCTTATGTTTATTCTCTCCTTTTAGAGCAAATCACTCCACATTCCTTGGCTGGTATTTTTTTTTACCATGCACATGCAAACATTTTCCATGGCTGGAAATGCTGCAGTTGTAATCGAATTTGTCCATGTGGAAAAACAATACATACAAGAAAAATACTTAATGCCCGGTATTTTGTATACATGTCAGATCACATGAGTGTTAAGTTAAATTGGGGCCATTTGTGCATTGTGTGCAAGAGACGGAAGAGGGATTCATACAGACATTAATCTCGCTACAGCTCACATCTACTGGTTAGATGCAGTTATTCTGGGTAGAAAAGCAAACATATATACAGTAGCTGTATATTACTGTAAATCTTTTTGTATGTAAAATCTGAGCTCTTTAAACTAATTTATAGAAAGATTATTTAAAAGGATAGGTCAAATTAAAATTACAATTTATACATGCATATAATATCTGTACACTGATTTTCAGTTATCAACTTTTTTAGTACAATAAAATTCACAATGAATATAAATAAAACAACATTATTTTACATTATTCAGTCTTTCTACATAAAATTCACATTTATTAAATGTGGTAATTTTTAGAATGACAAGTTTTGAGATTTTTTAGGCTTCATAAGGTTTGGGTATATTTGGACAGACCCATTTTTTAATAGTCCATGTTATACTGTTCAAATTTCAACATTTTTTTTTATTTTGATGATTATTGACCTACAGTAGAGAGTCCAGAGAATTGTACTCCAATGTTTTTTTTTTTTTTTTTTTTTTTTTTTTTTTTGTTTTACAGACGTTGTTCTGAATGAGGTTCATCATATGATATAAATATTGTATGTATGTGTAAAAATTATGCAATACGGAATCATTTACGCTGTTGAAAAATGCAAAGGATGACATAGTTTTGTTTAAATCCACCTTTTGTTAACCTTGTCTGATACTCTGTACAAAAGAAAAGTTGTTTTAAACTTACAATTATTTGTGAACTCACTAACTTATGTGAGTCAGTTTTTGTTTAGTTAACTAAAATATTTGTAACTTAAAATTTTAAGCTGAATTTTTAAACAAAATTAGTGAATTATTTTAAGTTGAAAAACTTCTCTTTTTTTCCAGTGTAAGAGCTCAAAGTTCATCAGTTTATGGCAGCCATGAATTTTGAGAGACATAAATGTCCATATAGCCACTTATGACACTTTGGACAAAGACAGAGCATACTAATTTTCAAGTGGCCAAACTCAAAACTCTTCACGTGACCTCAGATTCAGCTCTTACACACTTATTGTGAGGCAAACATATCTCATTGTGTTCAAAGGTTATAGCCATTTTAGTAGAGACTTCCCTGCCCCTTTCAAACATTTGATGTCCCTTTGTGATAGAGAGTCAGTAAATTATTTTCCAAAGAATCTTCCTGCACTGGTTTGGTTTCGATCAAGCAAAAAACCTAGGACTAGTTTGCAGAAGTAGGTTTTTCATAAAATGCAAAATGGCTAAAGATTTCACCAGGTGACGGACAAATCAGGGTCAGGATTTCAACATCATAAAACACTTTGCGATAAACTGTGTAGGAGTTATGAACGATTTCGTGTTTTTGATCACCACTGCACCCCTGTGAGGTCGACTGGGGCATTTTGGATGGTGTATACGTTGCAAAGACAATCATCTCTTCAAGTTTCAAGTCGCTATGATCAGTTTTAAGTAGAGATTGCTTATCTTTGGCCACTAACAATTGCAAAAAGGTTTCATTGCTACGCACTTGAACCCCTAAAAAAATGGCAGAAAAATACTTGTGCATTATGTTTCTCATTCATTTTTTGTAATCTCAATGTAATAGGTCAAATATGAGAAATAAGAATGAGATTTGAAAACCACAGTAGAAATTCAGTGAATAAATATTTCTTCACACAAATATATAATAATAGAAAAAAATATCCTTCACAAAACTTGATATGTACCATTATTGACAGCTGTAGCTAGAGCCAACATCAGATGCATATGATTGTATGCAAATATTACACAATGTTGTGTTAATGTTTGTGAAAGGTAAAGTTATGCTGCTGAGTCTAAAGTTTATGTGTCTGTTCTGTCCTTTGGATTTGGTAGAGCTGGCTTTACAAAAACCATGACATTTCAAAGCTGAATGATATCATATTTGAGTCAGCTACGACTTAAATGCAACAATTGTCTCGATGGCCCCACGCAATAGAAATGCTAAAGTTCTAATTAGTTTCTTTCTTGATAAGTGCTGCAAATCAGTGCAATAAAAGTAGCGGTAATAATAGCAATAATGAAAGCCTGAGTACTGAAATATCAGATAATGCCGTTGGGTTTTAATGCCAGCGGGGTCCTATCCTCTTTCTACAGCTGTGATTACATATGTGCTGAAAATAGCCAAAAAGCTGCCGTACATATGATGTAATATGTGTTATTGAGTTGCGTTTGTAATTCTGAAATGACACTGCCCGCATGGTCTTTACAAACTCACACAGGATACAACTGAGCTGTATGCCAGCTGTCATAGCCTTGATAAACTCAATAGATTCTGGACAAAATTGACTCATAGAGGGTACAATAACTACTAAACAGCTAACGGACCACATCTCATATCCCCAGCACTCTGATAAGTGATAAAACTGTTGATGAAATCATTCTGTCTGGTCCAGAGAAATGTGAACACTGTGTTTCAAGACAAATAAGTAATTCCTGAACTATGATGCGACCTTGTTTTTTAAGCTGTTGCTATACTGTAGGACAAATTCAAATATGAATTTTACTAAAGCAATAAGTCACCACAGATTGGTCCTTTTTTGTAAAGTTCCATGGTAAAGAGATCTAAACACACACATCCACTTGCTTAAAAAAGAAAAACTGAAATATCACATGGTCCTAAGTATTCAGACCCTTTGCTGTGTAACTCGGGTACTGACCATTTCTTCTGATCATCCTTGAGATGGTTCTACACCTTCATTTGAGTCCAGCTGTGTTTGATTATACTGATTGGAC
>JAUCNO010000045.1:147739-162587 GCA_032353835.1 Enteromius viviparus
CCCCACATGATTGTAAAGCGCTTTGGGTGTATGGCCATACACAGTAAAAGCGCTATATAAATGCCTCATTCATTCATTCACCTTTATCATCTCAATCATTTACATTTTAGAAATATCATTAATTATTATTTATAAACATCCTTTTTATTATGTTATCATTACCAGTATATAAACTGAACTATTCTTGTTGTGTCATAAAAAGATTAAATTAGCTGTTATTTTAACTGTGCAATCTTGAGATGCACTCATAATCATTTTCAGAAATCTTCTATATGACATCCTGTTTTTTATTGCTTGACTTGCATAGTATAGATGAGTTCAAAATAACTTTTTTAATAAATTAAAAGATTCAAACGTAACTGACCAATAAATAGATGTATTCAAAGTCGTTATGAACTAAAGGTAAGTTATGCCGACCAATCGACAAAAAAAGCTAACTAAAGGTTAATTGCTTATGACGACACTTTGTCATGATTGTGGGGGGTTTTTTTTAGTCGGTAACTAAACTTTACAGTATTAAAAGGTGTTGATGACATTAATGACCTCAGGGTAAATTTTTTTAACTCAATGCTGGATATTAATGTACATGTTATCTGCATGTGATTATTACAGTGTAGCTTTTCAGAGAGGGTCATGACTTGCTCCGCAGGTGCAGATGTGATGTATATATTCAGGGGGGCCCCATGGGCCCCTTTATTACTGCTTTTGATTGACCGACTGTGTGATCTGAATGGCCCATTTGCGTGTGTGTATACGCGTTCCTATTCACCAAATTTGTGCTTCTTATCTTCAATTGTAACACTGCGCGAGTAAGGTTAAAACTGATAAAATGCTCCTTGACTTCAAAAACCCCTGTGTTTAAGTGCTATCCACTAAAGGTAGCACTGACTGCAGGAGACGCAGCGTCTAATCCTTCAGAATGACGTGGGACAGAGAGAGGACAAAGCAGATAAAAAGCATTTGCGCTTGTGAGTTATAACCAGGCTCTTTTAGACGGATTGCTCTCCTGAGCATATCTGTGTTTTTATTGTCCTCCAGGGTCCCACACCTGTTCATTCCTTCATGGACACTGTATCTAAAAGGTGATATGGTCAAATTCACTGCACAGCGCAAATGATTGTTTTATACGGCACTAGGTTCATGCAAGTTTTCAATGGATGGAAAACCAGGGTTGCAAAGAAAGACTCAATGTGCAAGATGAAAAGAATTGCATGCATTTGTTCAGACAGTGCAGGAAATAGTCTATACGTCTACATTTGTTTCCATAGTAATGCCTAGAGGTATAAAAGTCGTGGTGAAAAGACAACATGGAAAACAAGAAGGTTCACCTCTGCTTCTAGTTCTGAACTCATGAGGTGACAGGGTATATATATTGTTTCTTCAAAACCACTCACTCATTCACTCAATGTTACTGTACATCTTTTAAGAAGTATGGAATGTATGAGCTAAAAATTAGTTATTTTGTATTAATATTGTATATGATACCACCAACACCCATCAAAAAAGTTGACGCAGCTGCCAATCAAAATGATGTCAGAGGAGGTGAAAGCAAGGGTTTAAATGATAAATTCCCCAAAAAATTAAAACAAATTGTTTTTAATCAGAATTCAGACCACCTAAAAAAGTATAGCAGATTTCATCCATAGTCTATTCAGTAAATTTATTCAGTTGGGAGAAAAAAACGCTTAGTAACCTCTGCTAGGTAAAACATTTCCAAAGAAAAACTATATTTATGAGGCGCTGATTTGTGTTAGCAGAATTAAACATGTAATTAGAGCAATATATGTGGCTACAAATATCTCTTTGTTTGAAAGCCCAGTATGCAACATAAAAGTAATTACTTACAGTATAGAATTATTTCATAAGCACAAAAGCCACAGCAGAGGGTGAAACATATTGTTCATCACATTTACATTAACTCATGTTAACAAACCAAACCTTATTTTAAATGACCGAATGCAATGAAGCTACTGTACTCATCTTTCAGAGACAATACGGCACATTTCATTTCCATCTTACAGCAGTAACAATAATTAACTAACTTCACCAGAGTCTATCTAATTTAACGCAACCAAAACCCTCCTAAATTAAAAACCGGATTACCGCACAGAAGTGTCAGACTCCGCAATGATCCTCTAATTGTGTGGAGAAGAATGTATCAAATTAATATTTTTCCTCCAATAAGACAAAAGACAGAGGGGGAGGTGAGGCATTTCGAGATGAATGGTGAACGGTGTCTCACAAATCAAAGAGCAACGTGGCCCTTCAGAGCTGCATGTCACCCAGATCTTGGATGTCACAGGCCTCTGATGCCTGACTAGGTGCCATTTTGAGATGTTTGCATGGAGCGATGAAGAGGAGAGGCCCCGAGGCGCTCTGTCTCCCCTGTCCTGAAGTCAGACCTGAAACCTGTCTGTTCTGAACACGCAGAAACCGGACAGAGCGGGCTTTGAGCTTTAGCGGGATTTAAGACTTCTGAAAGGCAGGGAAAAGAAAGTGCCAGTCCTGAACGGCTTTGATGTTCTTTCCACTCAAAACTCTACGATGCACAGCTCAAAGAGAAGGGTGTGGACAAATACGGAAATTGGACTTTCTTTCTCTCTCACACACACCAACACACACACACACACACACACACAGAACAGAAAATTCCTTCAACCGCTAAAATATGGTCACAGAACCTGGGCTCTGGTCCAATTTTAATGGGGCGGCTCCTGATTAACTGGTGCAGTGGTCAAACCCACTTTAACTAAGTATATTACACGTCTCCATTTAAATGTGTAATTTAACTTACTTCAAATGGATCATTGTGCTCTTTTCATAAAGGTGAACACGGAAGAGATTAAACTTTAAGTCATTATGTCTCCATAAAAGAGGATTCTTCGCTGCTCGGAATGAGGTAATATTTTTTTCCCGATGACTTCGGTAAGGGAACGCCGGACCCGTCGATTGGTTTTCATTCACCTGGTGAGCAGCGAAAAAGGTCCATTGCATAAAGACAATAGAGGCACATTGTAGAGGCTGTAAAGGCTTCATACCAGAGAGAATGAGGAAAACCTCAAAAAATAGGTCACTGGGACCAATTTCATTTTTCTGTGTGGTGAAGACAAATGGATTTGCTCCTCTGTGATTTTTTTGGACGGACAGAAATGATGAATAAAATTAATTGAACCATCTAGGCTGCTTTTCTCATCTGTCTGCCTTTTTTTCGCTCGTCGTTTCCATCGTCACATGCTTTTGTTAAGTTTTCCAGTTTTGGTTTTTGTACTCTAAACATCACGAGCCATAATGGGGATAAATTAACATGTTTGGTTACACTGAAGAAAAACTGGCTTTAAGCGGTCAAAAAAATCTGGTTTAGATAAACCTTCTTTTAGTTTAGCATCATTGTTTCCCAGCTGAAGCAAAACACTTCTGTATTTGCATTGGCAGGACATCAAATCACAGACTGGTAGATCTCACAAACACATGTTATGTCTCATCACGACTTTGGCCTTTGTTTGCTACTCTTCGTTTTCTTTTAAGCCAAAACGCAGTGATTCAACACCTTCCAGAAGTGTGTTTACCATTGTGCTACGTAGATTGTTTGTTGAAATAGAGCTCTCGGATACAGAAGAGAGTTTGGACACCAGAGAAGAGCTCTGATGGAGTGTTGTAAGCCAGAAAATTACGTTCAGAGATCACGTGTCGGTAACAAACAGCAAAAAAAAAAAAAAAACAGCACTGATTTGAAGCATTACTTTTTTAAAAGCATTTTTAGACATGACTATTAAAATACTTAAAATAGCTGAAATGGTTTTAAATGGTAAAAATGTCTTAAAACCTTTTGTTTGACTCACTTCCTGAGTTCAGGACTGTGCAAAATTAAGAATTGATAGAAATGCATATGTACAATATGTAGTTTATAGGGTTTGAAATTAACACCCGACAGTATGACATTATGGAGTAGGCATATATTGCAAAAACCAATAAAACACAAAGTGAAAAAAAGTGTGTGAGTGCATTTAGAGTGCATTCTTTTACTGCATGATTCGGTTTAGTAATATGCATTAAGAATGGTCACATAATTCAGGATAAGGGGGCAAAAAATTAGTACAGCTATTAATATTATTTCATATTGTTATTTAATACATCACACAAATGATGGTTTGTTTGTTTGTTTTTTTAAATCAGCATGGTTACTGACTGACTTTCATTTTTTTAAAGTAATGATGGCCACTTGTTTTTCTTTAGTTAGCTGATTGGTTCTTGCACTAATATGAATTTTAACAGTTGTGCAATAGGGCTGTCGGCTGTGTAGTAACCTGACTTCTGCACAACACAACTGATAGTCCCAACCCCATTGATAAAGCAAAAAATTCCACTTATTAACCCTGATAAGGCAAACCTGTGAAGTGAAAACCATTTCAGATGACTACCTCTTGAAGCTCATCGAGGGAGTGCAATTCAGTAATCAGAGCAAAGGCTGGCTATTTTGAAGAAACTAGAATATAAAAGATGTTTTCAAATATTTCACCTTTTTTTTGTTAAGTGCCTACTAAATCCAGATGTGTTCATTCATAGTTTTGATGCCTTCAGTGGGAATCTACCAATGTAAATGGTCATGAAAATAAAGAAAACACATTGAAAGGGGTGTACAAACTTTTGGCCCGTACTGTATATATGTGTGTGTGTACAAAAACATACACAATACACACACAAATTTTGTAAACACAAAACATTTCTTTTTGCATTTCGTGATTAATTGATCTGACAGCACTAATTGTATACATTTATTGCAAGTCTGCATCTTGCTTGCAGCCTTAATAAGAATTTAAAAAGCATTCTTATTGCAATTCTAAATGGTGCACATCCTATCAAAACAGACTGGACTGAAGTTATCCGAGATAAGCGATTTACCATGCCACATGGCTTGAGGAGCCAAATCGTATGAAACTTTTATTAAGCCACGTTTTCCAATCTGAAACAGGTCTTGCTGAGTGCTTAGAATAACGCACAGAAGCCTGTTTATTGTGTTTGCCTCTGCTCAGCAGGTCGCTGCTTTGAAGCAAACAATCTAAGCTGACATTACAGCAAGGTTATTGAAACCTGGTATCATGAGGTTTGTAAATACATTAAAATATAGAGCACGTCTTTCAAATGCTCTCTCTATAGCCTGCAGACTTCTCTCGGAAAACAAGAACAAAGTCTCAGCTTTTTCATAATCTGCAGAGAAATTCTACACGAAGGAAACATTTTATCATCGCAACATCATGTCTTTGAGGAATTTCCGGTATGTAAATCCGAGTAAAATAAGTGAATATCTCAGTATGGTGGCTAAATCCAGTCCAGTAGAAAAGCTTGTCTTTTCATTGTGATCTTTGACCAGTTTCACGTGTGGACAGAAGGCCTGTGTGACTTTCTCGCACCAATCACTCACCTGAAGAGTGCTTCACTTTCACACATTCTTCTCAAGTTATCATAGATTTGAGCAATAAGGCCCTCATTTTTCTGTTAATGTCAGTCAGGGAACTATTAAAGCATTGACAGTTCCAAAAGAAAATGAAAGCCTGCCTACGACGACATGTTTGACCTTATATTGTGTGAGAGAGTTCTGCCACGAGTCTCATTATACCCGTGATTACAGTCAATCCCCTTAACTCTGCCTATAGAGGCTACAGTAATTACTCTCACACAGCATGCAACTCAGAGAAATTACGTTCATAAATACATTTCTCCACCTTTGCTTTTAGCTCCCATCTACTTTAATTCGCTGACAAGTACCTTCAAAAAAGAAAGGTTGATATGAAGTCTTGGGCCACCTTCTTTTAACCTTATTCAGAGCAATCGGAAGACAGAAAAAAAGAACCAGCTGAAACGCTTGAGAATGGGTAAAACGAGATGTTTTTGTGTTGTTATGTGAAGGACATATTTCCTGCATCTTGCATTGTCACACTTCATATGCATAATTTTTATGCAAAGTGAAATTAGATACATCTAATCATTTTTCACTGTCAACTACAGGGATGTGGTATGAAAAAAAAAATTTAAGCTCATAAAGAGCAAACCATTACTGTTTCCTTTTTTAAACAAAGCTATTGATATGAACAAGGACAAACTATTTACTAATGGACAATTCCATTACAGATCCTTATTTTGCTGCTGATTATGACATTATCACAACAGGAACATCCAAGAAATTAGTAAATATTAAATGTTTCGATTAATTTGCTTTCTTAACTAATAGGTCCTTTTCTAAATACATGGTAACCACGTGAAAAAGAAAGTATATTTGGCTAGGTTAAGCAAAATTAAGCATTTTAGATGAATTATCTTACTCACTGATACTTTAAATCCAACTCTCTTCTCCTCCGTGCTTTTTGTTTTGAGCGTATGTGAACAGTCAGTCAGTCGGGGTTAAATCGTGTGGGTTGTACCTGTAATGAGCTTGCCTTAATGACTGCACTCCGCATAAAGTTGATAATTGAATGAAGACACAGTCTCCTTTTGCCCTGAGCCAAAGCACTGAGAAAATACTTTGTAAATACATTTCCGCAGCTGAACGCTTTTTTTTTGTTGTTTTAATGCCTTCTTTTACTAATTTCCTATGCCGTGTGCTTAAAAAAACGAAGACACTGATAATTATATGACTTCTTGTTGAGTAGAGGGGAAAAAAAGAATAATTAAAATGAATCACCAAACATGCATGAGTGAAAACAGCAAGTTTGCACAAATCTTTAAACCAGTGTAGTTGGGTGAAAAATTAAAATAAGAGAAAAACAGTCCCCGACCTTCCCATTTTCTTTAAGGGGTAACCTAAGGGCAAGACGACGAAGGGGGGGGGGGGATAAGATGTGTAAATCTGAGCATATTTCAGGCATGTAAATAATAACTAAGCAACGAAAAGACACGGTAACGCAGGCTCTGTTGAGACAGCAAGACAAAGAAGTTTTATGCAAATATAATTAAGCTGTAGCTAGAGATATGATAATTAGCTGTTTATTGCAAACCGATGTGCAATGTCTCGTTACAAAGACTAAATGTAAACAGCGCTCTCAAGTCTGTGTCTGTGTTGAAAAGACTGAGATTAAAAAAGGGAACATGGAACGACAGTCTATGGAGATGCAAGTGGCTCAATTTATCAAGGCCCTATTGTTGGGAGACTAATTAATTTGTTTGTGTGATTGCTTTGCTGGGCAGCTCACGCGGCTAAAAACAAGACTGATAACCTCAGTCACCTCAGAAAAAGCCTTGAAATCCCAGCACAGGGAAAGTTTTCATTAAACTGCCACACTCCCTTCTTTCTCCTTTTCTTTTTTGCTATGGGTTATCATTCAAGAAGCCATCAAGAAGATCCCATTGTGTTAGTGGTCTTATCAGACTTTGACAAAAGCTCGAGGTTGACATCATGTTGGCCATAAAAAAAAGTTCTGGCCTGAGATCTGAATCGCCCCTAAACCTCACATTGTGATTTTTGCAAATCAAGAAATTAACCATTTTATTGATGCCTAAAAGACTTTGATTCCGCAATTCTACTGCATGACTCTGGCCCCAAATAATGTAAATATAACAAGATGTCAGCAGCCATAATGGGAATGTTTTGGCTTCACTTTCGCATTGAGTCGCATTGTCCATCTTTTTTACAGTCTATGCTTATGACCAATTCATACGTATTGGTACAACTTCATTTATATGATTTTGTACGATTTGTCTAAAACCCCAGTGACAGGTAGGTTTGGGGGCGGTTTTTGGTGTGGTTCATTTGTACAAATTATGTACCATTTAACCAAAATCTTATGAATTCTTTCAAGTGAGGTCGTACGAACTAGCCACCTCATAAAATATGCAAAAAATTGCCATGAAATTGGGCGGCAACGCGTTTCGTATCATATGCATGTGAAAACTGCTTATTATATGCATGCCAAACACGTGCGTGCCACATGTACGCCAAAGTCAGTTTTTGCACATTAATACCACAAGTTTTACTAAGCGTACTATTTCTAAACATTTATATTTCACATTTCAGGATCAGAAAGCTCAGATTACTTCCAAAATATCTTCATTTGTGTTCTGAAGATAGAAGTAGCATTATAGTGATATGAATATTTAATTACATACTGTCTATATGCAGGTTACAAAGCAAAAGTTAAAGATCACCCACTTTAATGCAGTGGCAAAATCAATCACAAAAAGACACATGCTGTTCATTGTTACTTCAAGAGACCTAATGCATTAACTACTGTTAACAAGTGAAACATTATTGTAAAGTGAAACATAAGTATGTCAATTAAAGTCATTCCAAATTTCCACCTTCTATTGTAATCTATTGTATTTCCTGCTATAGTCAATGTGCAGCTGTTCATTTCTGACGGATGTCTTTTGCATCAATGGTGTTCAGAAGCAAAATGGAGTACGATCCTGGTTTGACAGCTAATATCAAGGCTAATGTCTTTTTCGTGCACTAACGTGTTGCCTGCTTTGTTTGCGCAACAGGTATGCAGTATCCATGTCTGCTCCATAGCATTTCAGAAAAAAGAGAGAGAACTAAATTAGTGTTGTCCCCCATGAAGGTAATTACAGCCATTCGCTCGTTAGCATTTTGATGATATTGATTGAAAATGTAAAGAGGTGAGGGATCCTTTCATAGACGACAACAAAGATATAAATCATAATTTGAGTTATTAATATCCGCCGCGCTATTAGTTTGGTGATTTATGGACCTTTACAAAGAGGCTGATTAGAGGGGCGAGGTTGGGTAATCTTCTGAGAGGGTCCTTATTAACACATTATTTTTCCATGAGAATATCAATGAATGCTGTCTTGTCATTATTGACGGAGGCGGGTGTAGTGATGCGGCTCTCCGCTCATTTTGTGTGCGCCCTGACTTGTTCTCACTGGCATGGAGCACAGAAGCTGCAGCATATTCAATACTGCGTTGCCTCCAGAGCTTCCTGACACTTGTGCTCAGGGATGCGCTCTTTGTTTCTTACGATTCTCTCCCTTTATTCTCTTTTTCTAATCTGGATTAATGAGTTAAACACTCAGTCCCAGGCCAATATTCCTCACAAATTTCTTAAGAAATACTTCACCCGAAAAAACAAAGTCAATGCCTATGCCGTATATTTAAAGGGGTAGTTCATTAATTACTGACTGTCTTAAAAACACAAATTTTGGTGTAATCCTAGAGCTTTCTTACCCTGCACAATTACCATGTTCAAGGTTCAGAGATGTATTAAATACATAGTTAAAATAGTCCATGTGACATGAGTGGTTACCCTTTCAGTCAAATCACTTCACATTACATATGGGAACTTGCCTGAGAGACCAATTGCCTTTGGACTTAAAAGAAAAGGCCAATGAACATTGACGTGCACAAATTACATCTAGGTGCACCTCATCACTACGTGAGTATAAGAGGGCACGAATTCAGTGCACCTGCAGACTTTTGCTTCGGAGCCTTCGCCATAAGAGCTTCCTGAGCTGGAGACCCCATTGGCTTTTGTGTGTGGAGAGTGGAAGGAGAGTGTCTTACTAAAGAGTTCCAGGGAGTTCATGCTCTCTCGCATCTGATAGCGTTCACTGGGAGGCTGCATCCTGTCAGCAGATCCTGCGGGCTGGTGGCCTTTTTCAAGGCCGATTGTACAAACTCTTTGCTGAATGCAAAATGAGTGCTGAGTACTTTACTTAGTGCATGGGACGTGCCGTGAGAGGTCCCCCTGGGTAATCCAGGAGAAAAAAAGAGGAATTTTTCAAAAGAGCAGAACTCACGCCGGGACTGTGCTGCACCTTGGTTTCTGCCCCATCCGTTGTGGAAGTCAAGCTATGCTCCTCCGAGCCACCGAGGGTATTGGTTTGGAGGTACCTCGTGTGCCCCCGGCCGATCCTTCGAGGCTGGATGATTGGTACCTGGCGTCTAGGACCATGGCTTATGGCAGCGGCAGCCGCGGTGAGACCACTGGGCTTGCTTCATATGAGACTGCTTCAGCGTTGGTTACACGATTGAGCCCCGAGATGGGCATGGCACCGTGGCACTCTCCGGATTGGCGTTTCCCTGGAGTGTCGCCGCCTGTTCAGCCCGTGGTCAGACCCTGACTTCCTACGGGCCGGAGTCCCCCTAGGACAGGTGTCCAGGCATGTGGTGGTCAACATGGATGCCTCCTCCACAGGCTGGTCCTTGGAGAGGCGCCCGACTGCTTTGGCATATCAATTGCCTTTAGTTGTTAGTAGTGTTTCTGCCCCTGCGTCGCTTTCGACTGATGCTCTGCCACAACCACGTGCTGGTCTGGACTGACAACACTGTAGACATAGCGTACATCAACAGACAAGCTGGTCTACGCTCCCACCGCACACAACTCGCCCTCCATCTGCTCCTGTAGAGTCAAACACGGCTGAAATTGCTGCACACTTTTCACATTCCAGGGAGACTGCACATGCTGCAGACCAGCTCTCATTGCAGTCCACCCACCCTGGAGAATGGCGGCTCCACCCCCAGGTAGTCCAGTTAAGATAGACCTCTTCGCCTCCCCTGAGTCTGCCCACTGTCATTTGTATAACTCCCTCGACGAGGGATGCATTGGCACACAGCTGGCCTCCTGGGCTCAAGTACGACCTTCCCCCAAGGAGCCTCCTTGAACAGACACTTTGCAAGATCGGATAGGACAAGGAACAGTTTTTGCTGGTAGGGCCACACTGCCCTTTGCGGACCTGATTTGCTGATTCGCGGTAGCGAAGAAAATCCCCTTGAGGAAGGACCTTCTTTCTCAGGGGATGGGCATGATTTGGCACCCGTGTCCTGATCTGTGGAACCTGGACAGGACGCTGCAGACGTCTCCGGACTCTCTCCCGCCGTGATAGACACTATGACTCAGGCAAGAGCTACCCCTACAACGCAGGCTTATGCTCTGAGGTGGGGTCTGTTCGTCAACTGGTGTCCTTTCAATTATATCCATAATCGTATCGATATATTGAATTGTTAAAAAATTCACACATGTAGAAATGGTTAACATCTGCTCCACAGTCCTCTGCTGACAAACAAGAAAGATCGGCATGGGAGTATTCCGCGTAACGCAGTGTCAGAGTTGTGGCTCTTTCCATGGGTGTTCCCATATGTAACGTCGAAAAGTTATTCGACTGAAAGGGTAATGTCTGGGTAACAAAGGTATCCCATGTTCCCTGAAGGAGGGAACAGAGATGTTACGCCTCCTTGCCACGACTCTGGGATCGTGCTGATGTCGGCTCGGCTCCTCAGCAAAAACCTGCAGGTGCACTGCATCCATGCCCTCTTATACTCCCGTAGTGATTAGGTGCACCTGGATGCAATTTGTGCACGTCAATGTTCATTGGCCTTTTATTTGAAGTTCAAAGGCGATTGGTCTCTCAGGCGAGTTCCCATATGAGCGTCCCATATGTAACGTCTCCATTCCTTACTTCAGGGAACTTGTGTTACTTTTGTAACCTAGACGTTCTATCATAATTTTTTGAAGCTACAACAAAGAAAACAAAAATAACTTAATTCAACAATTTATTTCATGTCAATTTTAATTTGTGTTTCTTTAATTATATGTACACACTACCATTCAAAGTTTGGCTTTTAGTTTTATACATTTTCAAATGGTTTATTTTTTTCATGCTCTTGTATTGCCATATATTTTAAAATGGAATTTATGCAACGCTGAACTTCCAGAAGCCATTACTCCAGTCTTCAGTGTCACATGATTCTTCAGAAATCATTCTAACATGCTGATTTGGTGCTCAACAAAACATTTGTGTTGAAAACAGTTGTGCCGCTCGATATTTCCCTAATTATTTTTTTTTTTTTTATTCTACTTTAAGTAATATAATATTTTTTGTAATATATATATATTTAGCTCGACATACTTGGTCACTGTTAACAACTGTTTGTCATGGAGAACAAGAAAATCACATTAATTTATATATGCCTTTCAGGAGCAGAAGTGTTGGTGGAAATGATGATTGTTGTGTGCTGCACCCTGCAGGGGTGAGGTCTGGGCATCTAGAGGCGAGGCGACTCAATAGGACACTCCTCCATTCCTCCCCTTTCCTGTACCCCTGATGTGCCCACACGCTCCTTAAACAACAACTGTCCACCAGCCTAATCCTTTGCAGGTGACCCAGGCAAGAGACCGTGCAGAGCTTTCCAGGCGGAACAAGGGAGTGAACCGCGCATGCCCCACTGCATCCTACACCCCCACCTCCAAATTAACTCCTTCAGATATGCCAAAAACACACTATCCTTCATCATTCTCTTAAATACAAACAAAAGGATGCTTCCGTACACTTGAAGTGGTTTCAATATTTTTTTACAGTTCTGCAACAGGTTCTCTTTTGTAAGTCATGGACATTACTAGTCAATGTGCGTGTGTGTATGTTTTGTTTGTGTTGTTTTGTATTATTTTGTTTATAACAGTGATTATAGGAACATTTCAATCGAAACTGTTGATAACCTTGGACTAGAAGGATCTTTAACAGTTGGTTGATTGCAGGTGGTCTGAAATGTAAAAAGTTTTAGAAGAATACAAGCAAACTTTACAATGGAGCTCAAAGTAGAACAAAGAGTTTTAAATTAAGGTTTGAGATGAGTTTTCTCTATTTTGTACACACACACATACACATAGCTCTTTATCAATAGTTAGTGACACTGTCATGTTTTACCTACTGTATGTAAGCATCTGACTGTGTAAGAGATTGTGCAGTATTGTGAATAAGTCAAGGTGAAGGGCACAACATGAAGCATAGTGCCTTCAGCCCTTTCAGCTTTTACTTTTTCACAATACAGTAAGCCATGTGTACTTTATTGCTTTTAGAAAACCACACAATACAGATATATATATATTTTTTTTAAATGCATGTATTGGTGTAGTACTTTAAAGTAAATTATTATACACAGTTTCAGTAAATTAGCACTTTTCACAATGCATATTGTTTCAAAAAAGAGTGCCTGCAACCCCTTCAGCCTTGGCCTATTCACAATACAGTATCTTATTATTTTCATAAACTTGTATCAGAGTACAAATATTAAAATGTTGTTACTTATATATGTACATCTACTACTTTTATATAATACGACAGTTTTGACAATACGTACTGTTTAAAGAAGCTTTACAGTAAGTCTATTGAACTTTGGGGAGGCAAAAGAAATCCATTACATTTTCAATTTAAGAGAAGAAAAACCTTGAGAGAAACTATGAAAGCTTAACCTTCTCTTCAAGACATTACAATTAATGCACATATGCCAAATATTATTTTGCTACATAGTATGTGAAATAAAAGTTGTGTATTATAGTAATATTCAAAAGAGTTATGCGATGATAATAGGTGCATTCAAGAAGAATCGTGTCTTATGTGCACCAAGGCTCTAGTAATTATTGCATTATTGCAATTTAAAATAAGCATCTAGGTTTTTTATATTTCAAAAAGTAATTTATTCCACTATGGCAAAGCTGAATTTTGAACCCCCATTACTCCATTTTTCAGTCACATGATCCTTCAGATATCATTGTAATGTGCTGATTTGGTGCTTTTTTTTTTTTTTATTATTATTAACAATATTTACTATCTGTGACATTCTGTTCCTGTCCTGTCTCGTGCTCCCCTGTGTCTTTGTATATTTTGGTTAAGTCCTATCTGTTTGGTTTCTCCCTATTCAGTTTGATTGTCTCACCTGTGATTTTCTGCCAGCTGTCCTCACTTTTCTCGTAATTTGTTACCCTTTAAATGCCTCTGTCTTTTTGTTGTATTCAAGTCCTGTTAATGTCATTGTGTTCATTGTAACCCCGTGTGAGCCTTTTGTTGCCCCAACCGCATTCTTGTTTTTTCGTTCTGGAGTTTTGTTAATTAAATCTTGTTGCAGTACATTCACTCGTGTCACTCGCTTTGTGCTGCACGCACACGTCAACCCGTGAAACGTGACAGAACAGGACTTCCAACATAAGATGGCATTCGCAGGAGCGAACGCGCACATCTTCGCTGGACTCGGCTCGTCTCGGCGGATCTCCCAGCCAGAAAGTCGGCCTGCGATTAGGCGCGGACCGCCGCCTACATCTCCGCGCTGCCGTGAGGAGCGCTCCGCGCTGCCGTGAGGAGGCGAGCAAGATTCGGGGAATCTTCGAGTTGGCGATCAGGATGGCGCAGGAAGCGGATCCTGAGTCTGCTGCGCTACGAGAGCACCTCTCTGGGTCTCCCGCTCTAGTTCCAGAGCCCGCTCCAGTCCAGGAAGTTCTAATGCCCACTCCAGTTCCAGTGCCTGTTCCAGTCCAGGAAGTTCTAATGTCTGCTCCAGTTCCAGAGCCCGCTCCAGTCCGGGAAGTTCTAATGCCAGTTCCAGTGCCTGTTCCAGTCCGGGAAGTTCTAATGTCCGCTCCAGTCCGGGAAGTTCCAGTGCCCGCTCCGGTTCCAGTGCCCGTTCCACTCCGGGCAGTTCCTGAGCCTGTTCCAGTGCCCGTTCCAGTCCGGGTAGTTCCAGAGCCCACTCCAGTTCCAGAGCCCGCTCCAGTACGGGTAGTTCCAGAGCCTGTTCCTGTTCCAGTGCCCGTTCCAGTCGGGCAGTTCCAAAGCCTGTTCCTGTTCCAGTGCCCGTTCCAGTCCGGATAGTTCCAGAGCCAGTTCCAGTGCCCGTTCCAGTTCGGGCAGTTCCAGAACCCGTAGTGGAGGACCTGCTACTGTGGCCCGAACCTCCAGAACCCGTAGCGAAGGACCTGCTACAATGGCCCGAACCTCCAGAGCCTGTAGAGGATGACCTGCTGCAGTGGGCCGACCCTCCAGAGGCCGTAGCGGATGACCCGCTGCAGTGGCCCGACCCTCCAGAGGCCGTAGCGGATGACCTGCTGCAGTGGCCCGACCCTCCGGAGGC
>JAUCNO010000045.1:162687-186093 GCA_032353835.1 Enteromius viviparus
ATTTTTTAAGCTTATCTGAAGTTAAATTGTTTGCATTAAAAAAATGTTATAATATTGGATGATGTTTATAACTGGGCATGCTAGTAACAGTACTGAATCTGTATCTTTCAATATGGTTACACTGCATATCCAGCCAATACTGACAAAACGCAATCATTGCAAATAACTTATTGAAACTTTTTATCTCATAATAGTGATGTGCTGAGAGATCATGGCTTTTATTTTCCTCTTAAGTACCATTGCAGTAATGTCAAGGAGAGAGGTCACTCCTCTTTACAGTCGGCCATTATGGAACATAATCATGCTTTCTCTCAGGACGGGCGGCCCAGCCTCCAGTGCTCCCTGTTATCATGTCTCACAATTTTTCTTGATTGCATTGCTTGCTGCATAGTGTTGAGATGCATATGCCAAGGGCAGTCTAAGTCATGAAGCTTTCTGAGCGCTTGAAATGGCAATTTTCTGCGAGTTAAAGGTCAGTCTCATGAAGAGCTCTTGCAAATATCACAATGGAGGAAAAGCGAGGTTGACTATTTCTTCCCAAGTGTTATCATCTTGATCTTCTCTGTGTATGAGTAAACTCTGCAAAATAATTAGCAGAGCATGTCGCAGTTAATAATATTGAATGAGCTTCAGTGTATCAATGTGTAAATTTATTAACACTTATTTACACTGCCATTCAAAACATTCTACCATTTAAGAATTTTTGAACGTCTTTTATCTTCTAAATTTATGCATGGAATTGAGGTGATTAATTAAAAGTTTGGTTTTTTTCTTTTTTACATAATATGTATACTGGGTGTATTTATTATTGTTACATTCTGTTCCTGTCCTGTCTCGTGCTCCCCTGTGTCTTTGTATATTTTGGTTTAGTCCTGTCTGTTTGGTTTCTCCCTAGTCAGTTTGATTGTCTCACCTGTGATTTTCTGCCAGCTGTCCTCACTTTTCTCTTAATTTTGTTACCCTTTAAATGCCTTTGTCTTCTTGTTTTTGTTTACATGTCCTGTTAATGTCTTTGTGTTCATTGTAACCCCATGTGAGCCTTTTGCTGCCCCGACAGCATTCTTGTTTTTTCGTTCTGGAGTTTTGTTAATTAAATCTTGTTGCAGTACATTCACTCGTGTCTCTCGCTTTGTGCTGCACGCACACGTCAAACCGTGAAACGTGACACTATCAATGTTGAAAACAGCTGCTTAATAATTGTATAAATCGTACAAAGATACTTTCATTAATATAAAGTCGCCAAGGACAGCATTCATTTAAATAAATAAATAAACTTGCTGACTTCAAACATTTGAACGGTTGTGTTAAAATAAAATAAAAATAAAAATTCTGCTTTAGCTAAAAATAATCCAATTGTCATTTTATTTCTAATAATGTCACATTGTGACTTTACATCTGCTTTACAGTGCTAATTCTTCACCTTTACTGCATCTTTAGTAAATCCTGACAATATTTGAACTACTTTAACACTAAAAGATGATTTGCAACTAATTCTGGTCCTTAGCTTTTACCAGAAACGGGCAGAAACAAGCTATTTATGAGAACTTAATGATGCAAGGCAAAAATATAAAGTCACTAACAGTGCAAATTGTGCTTTTTTTAGCTTTTTCTTTATTATTTTAAGCTTGTGCTAGAGCTATTTCTAGATCTAGCCATTTGAGAAGCTCCTTTAACATGATTCCGGTGTCCCCAGACTTTCAGAAGTAATCAGGAGATATGGGACTACTGTACATCAAGTCTTAATCAAACACCACAATGGCTTAATACAAGCTTAATACAAAGAGATCAAATCAAGTCTATCATAAACAGATAATCAGTTTAAAAGCAGTTTTTAGTCATTGTGTATTGGTAAATTAAAGTTTTTTCCCTCTTTCATTATGAAATAATCTACCGTAAGCCCCGATTATATTTTTCAGACAGCTTCTGACAAAATACTCGTATATCAATGTTTACTCTATTTATATTAGTAATAAGATACTGTAAAACTCTAACAGAGCATCAACAATCTCTTGACAAATAAGTCCTATGTCGAGGTTATGGCAAATGAACTGGGAGGCACAACATTGCTGCTCATCCTCGTGCCGCGTTCAGCCCGGCTTCTGTCAAGGTTAGAGTGCCCCATCAGATAGTGATAACTTATAGCCTAATGGAAAACAACCAACTATCTCTCAGTTGGTCGGAGAAACATAATGCGCTGGGAATCAGTTGGCCAACAGCCACAAACAACAGCAGGGGAGCTGTCAGATAGCCATGGCCAAAGTGCAAGGTGGACTGGAGGTGCTGTAATTGAAAGTTGGCATGCTCTAGGAAGCATGACACAAAATCAAGTGGCTCGAACCTTATTTTTCCATTGGATGGATGCTGGAAAAGCGGAAACACGAGTGAGAGAGAGAATTTCTCTCTCCACCCGGTGGGCCACTGGGCAGGCCGCGGAGGGCTAAGCGCTTGGGGAAGAGTTGCCTAAATGGTGAGAGGTCTGGGGACCAGAGTGTTAAATCCTGTCTGACATGGCTAATGCTTAAATCTTATTCCCCTTTTCTACAACAACACAGGATCAACAAAGCCTCAGCCAAAATCCTTTGAGGCAGTGACACAGAAAATTCCCATCCTAGAGCTTTCTACAGGAACAACAAACAGAGGTGGTAAATACAGCTGCATATTTTTGGCCCGATAACGCGCCACATCCCTTCCTGAGCAAGACCCCTTGTTGCCCCCCGACCCATCGCATACACTTCTCTCCCCTAAGACCGGGATCAGCTCTCGTCATGCATTAGTGGATCACAGCGAGGCTTTGACTTTCACAGTCTCATCCCGTGACCCTCCCGCCCCTCCTCCACGCACAGAAATCTCTCCTTCTCTCTCCTGCGCGGCCCTGGGTCACGGTGTTCTATGCAGCCTGCTGCCGTGGACCCTAATCACATGCGGGGCACAGAAACAGGGAAGAGTGAAGGTGACAAGTTGACAATGAGACAATATGAGAAAAAACACTATATAATAGATGATATGAAGGGAGACAAAAGAAGATGAGTCAAGATAAAAAAAAAGAGGCGAGACTGCAAAAAAACAAGAAAAGAAACAAGAAGACAGCAGAAAAGAGGGCAACAAAACACACAAGATGAGACAAAATGAAAAGAGTACAGATACAAGAAGACATGTGAAGAGTGAAAAAGGAATGAGACCCATTGAAAAAAAAAAAATAAGGAAAGGTCCCACTTAACATGAGGTGGCCTTAATTACATCATAAACCAAGTACAATGTACTTATTTTGTTTATATCAGCCCAGTCTCACGGCAATATTTTACGAGGTGGCTAATACGAACAAAATCATACGATTTTTGGTAAATCATATATATTTTACGAGTTGCCAATTCTTATGAATTTGTACCAAAGACCTACACCTAACCCCGCCCCTAAGCTTACCTGACACTGGGGTTTAGACAAATTGCACAAAATCGTAAAAGTGAGGTCATACGAATTTGTACGAATTAACACAAATTTGCCACTTGTAATTTGCCATTTGTAATGTTAGGGATCGTTATAGTATACAGTCTAATTATAAATACGAAGTTCAGGCAAGAAACTCTAGATGGCGCAGTCCATATGGCATAACGATATCACAATGATATCATGATGTCACAGCTAATTGGTTCTCTTCTACATCGGTAGCCAATGAGATCACAGCTCAACATTCAAATACTTAACTTTAACGCTTGCTGTAGCAATTGCAGCACACTTCTGAAACCCTCCACCTTACCCAGCTCCACCTGTATAGATCAGCTTAGGGGTAATTATTTATGATATGGGGGGTTATTGAAGTTATACGTGCAGCAGCAGAATTTCTTACAAGCTCACAACAGCATGTTATGGATGTATTGGCAATAACAAGTCTGCCAATACAAATACATTAACATTCTGTGGTCTGAGGTGATTTTGGGGCTCCTGAGATGTTTTACATGCTCTGATTTTTGTGGTTATTTTAGCTACTTATAACATAGTATTGACCATTATGCACTTTACGTATCAATCCCTCTGTGAGTTGTCATGACAAAAAAATTGTAATTACAGAAATTAATAACAGATGTAATTACATGCAGGTAAGTGGAACCATAGAAAATAGAACTGATTGAACAAAGATTCAAATAGATGAGAATAAAAGAGATGAGTAAAGAATAGAAGAGACCAGACCAGATAAAAGGAAAAAGACAGAACAGATGAAAGAAGACAATTTAAGAAAAAAGTATAGACTAGAAAAGAAGAGATGAGACGACAATTGACGAAAATAGAAAACAACCAATGAGAAGGAAAGAGACGAGATGAGGAAAAAACAAGAAGAGAAGAGAACTGGAGAGTAAAGCACAGGGAGGAGGGGAAGGAGTCTGTTTGATGTAATCCAGGAAGTTAGTTCTGTAACTTAAGCCCTCCATCTTGAAAAAGAGCACAGCAGAGAACTGAAGGAGGCTCTTGTCTGGTGGGCGCAATTTTCCACATCTGTCTTCCGCATTGTGCCTCTCTCTATAAACAGCCCCCAAACTTGTTATGACTGCATGAGGATTTTTGGGAACGTTTTAACACTGATTGCATTTAAGCGTTAAATCATCCATATTAAAGTTACCAGAGTGAGAAAACAAATTACTGCACAGCATTCAGCTTCTCACAAAGATCTCCACATGTGTTTATGCAATGCGAGTCATTTCCATGCCCGCAATGGGGATACTTGTTATTCCTTCCTATATTGTTTTTTTTTTTTTTGTTCTTTTCATATGGAATGTTGTACTCTCGATTTCCCCAGGACGTCTGACAGGTCGCTGCCTTTGTAAACAATCTCGCTGAGCTATAACCAGTACCTGATACCATGTTCCCCTTTGACAGTAACCTGGCAACTCACTGCGAATTTCTTGCTTTCCATGTGAAGTCCAAAACAAACAGGGATGAACATTACCAACAACAAAGTTCCTTTTCAATATTCGCTTGGCTGCTGTCAAAGCACCCCACAGGCTCCTCCTCTTCCCTCCTCAGGCCAAAGGCCCCTGGTTTTCCCTCTGTGTACTGTCAATTCTTTTATTGTGCAAACGACCAGAAGCCAACCCCAGTATGAGCTGCACTGAAAAGAATGTGCAGACTGACGAGAGAAAAAAAAAGAGAGAGACAAGATGGTAGAAGCAGTGGAGTTGTTTTATCAACTCAATTTTTTTTAACTCTGAATTAAACTATTAGAATAAAACAGAAAGCTAATGCCTGTGCAACTTTAAGTTGTTACAGACTGGATCAGGCAGATCATTGACTGGTGATCTATTGCACCTGTGATTGTGTGCCTCTGGTGGACAGAGTAAATTATTACATAGTACATATTACACTGTAGCACACATTTTGGTGTCTGAATTTAAAAAATGTAAAAAAGATTTTATCTGCATAGACAGCATTAACTGCAAGAAAACTAAAATATGGGTGATGCAATGTCCATCTTCCATGTCTATTCCATTATCGTTCAGTGTAAGAGATATATTAACTTTCTCTGACTTGTACTTGATGAATACATAACAAGTAATCATATTAAAGCTTATAGTTTAAATCATTTAAATAAACTACCATTTTGCTTTTAACTATTAAATAATATAAATAAACTACTAAATAAAAAATAGGTAAAGCTTGGTGGTATGAAGAATAGTGGCAAAATACATTGTTCAAGATTGTGTGATCCTTAAAAAAAAGTCTTTAATGATTTTGGTGCTAAATATGCCTATATGAATATGAATATGATTTATATATATGTGTGTGTGTGTATGAGCTATTGTTGCACTGAATGACAGAATTAATAAATACTTCCTAATGGCTATGCAATTTTATTTTACTATATTTATATTAACAATGTTTATATATATATTATATTATATATATACAGTATATATGCACTTTAGATAAATAATATATCTATAATATAAATAAATACTTAATTAATTATACAAATTATTTATCTATCTTTACTAAATATATTTATTAAAAACAACTTTTCTTTCTATCCTTCTTTTATGTACACTGACTACAGTATCTTAAAATAATAGGGAATCTGTCAGCTATCTGTACAACACACATCAGTACAAGATTAATACATCCCTGCTGAACTGCTAGCTCAATAAAACATAGGCAGCAGAGTCAAATTACACACTGAACTACATCACCACACATATGGCCAATCCTGCACTGTTTTTCTATACCATTCCATTACATATAGAAATCTGCAATTTAATTCAATTAAAACTTTCAAACATCCTAATTGGAAACAACTGCCAGGAAAAATAGATTTACATAAACAAAACTATTTCAACAGATTACATCTAATATTAGCCATCTGGCCCCTATTAAGGCCACAATAATAATAACAATACAACAGGACAAGGACAGAAAGATTGGGAACTATTTGGGTTAAGCGTCTATTCCCATTTTAATTTAAGAAAATAAACATATCTGTGTTTGCAAGTGCACACCTCAACTGCTCTGTGATTCTAAGCTAATATGGCTGAAAATGTCTCATGGATTGAGAACACATGTTGAGGGCATGGTTTGGAAGTGAAAGGCATTATGGGAGCTTATGGTTTTAGGAGTTTTCAAATGAAATAAAGCTAATTCTTTGTATTTTTATATTTGCACTTACACCCCTGCTGCATTTTAGAACCTAAAAGCAATAACATTGAAATACTGTAACTAACACAGCGAGGAATAGAAGAATATAAACCAAGAATATATGACATAGGTGTTAATACTGCATATTTAGAAATACTTTAACATACATACAGTATACAATCAGTCAAAAATACTTTGACCTACTTTTAGAAAGCTTACAATTATTATAAATACTCTAAAAGATTATAAATTTGTTAAATATCATTTTAATTCAAAATGTGATTTTGTAAAAATTTGAATTAAAGAGAAAGGGTGGAATAATGTTTAACCACAGTCTTAGTTTGAATGCTGATTGATTACAGTGTTGAATGCTGGGTATAAGAGATATGTCCATTGCTGAAAAGCAATTAATTTGAGTGTTTGGAGGCAAGCACGTCCTCTGGCCTACTGGGCGGAACTGAAGGAAACCAATTGGAAACTTGAGTCACACATGACTTTAAATGTCAGACTCAAGGTAGCATTGAGCTGGCTAAAAGAACTGAGAGACTGTTGAGATTGCTGCTGCATGCATCATTAGGAAAACACATGAGCTGATTATGAATCAAGATGATCAGTACCCAGGCACACCCTTCATTTGCAGAGCATTGTGGGGAAGTGCATTGGCATCACGTACTAATCTCAGATCAGCCTACATAGACTGGTCTTAGTTACACACTCACTCTCAGAAACACAGAGTTACAGGTCAAAGAGGCTGCTTGGAGCTTTGCGACAACTGCAATGCATCTCTAAATAATATACTATAGTTTTAATTATTACCCAAAGGTACATTTTGGATATTAATAATGCATGCACGTCTATTTTCACATTTACTTGACCTTTGTCCTTACTTAAAACACACTTAATGTTAAATTTAAATCTTCAGGAAATACCCATTTCATAATTTAAATTACTCTGATGCACAATATACAGTACAACATACATACCTAACTTGAAAATATTCACAGGCTTATCAGTTTGCAAACTGTACTATAATTTAATATGGCGCATCCCTAAATATAACCAACAGTGGTTTGACATTTTATCAAATTTAAGAGTCATTTTGGCAAACTGCAGTCAGAATCAATACATAATAACAGTATAGGCTTGTAAAACATGACAGAGACAGACAGGCCCAATCTTTCATCTTCGTCTCTGTCTCTCTGTAGCCATGGTTGCAAGCCAGCATATCAACCGGCAACCCCAAATACAGTACATGAACATCCCCACCCCGCTCTTACCCCCGTCTGAGTCCATGTCAATCATTGCTTGATCTGACTTAATCCACAGGTAAGACCAGGGCTTTGAAACTGACAGAACACTGGTGCTGTGAATCAGCCTGTCAATTACCCACCAAGGCGTCCTGATTCTATTCACCAGAACTTCCAGTGATATATCAGTGTACAGAGGGAAGAACTGATATATCAGTAAGTTTAAAAATCAGGTAAACATACTTAGACTGGCAAGTCAGGTTTGTTTATCCAAAGACAAAAAAATTGTGACTGGCAGTAAATATAAGATGACTCTTGGAATACTAAAATTCTGCTTGATAACTCATGTTATGGGTGATATTATCGGTAACACTTTAAAAAGGGGAACAATTATTCCCTACGACTAACAAATTAACTATGACATTTCCTTCAATAACGTCTTAATTCCGTGCTTATTAACAGTTATTAAGGTAGTTGTTAAGTTTATGTATTGGTTAGTATTAGGGATGGAGAACAAGGTCATAGAATAAGGCATCAATATGTGCTTAATTACTACTAATAAATGGTTAATATTCTAGTATTAGTTAAAAGACCCTAAAATAAAATGCTACAGTACATACAATTCTACATTTTGTCTAAATAAGTAATAAAAGAAATTAAAATGTACAGTATGAAACCCGGACATATAGATTTACTATATATTACAATTAACAGGGTTAAATTTGTGTCGTTAAACATATAAAATCCAATAACTGAAAATATAAAAGAATCAAAAAACAGACAATTTGGTACTGATATATCACACATTCCCAGATGATTCTGTCACTTAGTCATTCGGCTTATATGTGTGTGCCTGTTCTTGTATTCAAAAGGGCTTTTGTCAAGAGCATAATCTTTAAAACGGCCTTCATCAACACACAGCATTGGATTTTCAAGTAAGCATCACTGACTAGAGTAAAGTTGCTCCTTAAAAGAAGCTTTATTTATTACACTTGAGCATTTTTAAGAGTGATCTCTCTGTTAAACCAGAGCTATGCAAGTATCCAATTATCTTTCAAATGAAGAGAACGACCTATCATCTTCTAGAGGTTCACTTCATCTAAATGGTTTGTGCTCTTGCGATGTCCAACTGTAAAGTAGTGTGCTTGAGCTAAGGTGCATAAGATCAAGAATTTTAGCTAATTAAATAATGATGTGTGATCTCAACTTGAACACTGCATTGTGCTGTGCTTCCCCCATAATAATCTTCCACCTTCTGCGACAGGCAAAACTTAATATTTTAAAATAAGCAAATATGTATCAAAAATGCACCAGGTAATCTCTCTTGATTGATAACTATTAATTCAAATATTTAAAGCGATCTATAAGACGCAAAGTATGTCCAACAGATATTCAGGTAAGACCAAGGAGCTTGCTGCCTTTTGACAACAAAGCTCTCCGCCCTAAGGCAGTCCATGTAAGATTACAAGATTCCAATGAGTGACAGTGGCCATACAGTATCTATACATCAGTTAGTGACAGGAAGCCGGGGGTCCGGGGGGATACGGTATACCCTTTCTCCATAGCCTCAGGGAGAACTGTGCAGGAGGAGGGGGACCCGAGCGCATCTTGCAGGAAGCCGGCGGCAGATTTATATGCCGTTGATCAAGTTGCGAGTGAGTTATAGCCGGAGACCCCTCCCTGTCCGCAGGCCCGGCGCTATATCAACTCTTGCCCGACAGGCAGAGTGTCTTATTCTCAAATCAGACATCCATTACAGAATAATAGGGTTGAATAGAAGGGTTGAGTTTCCCTATGGGGGATTAGCCACCCATAATTTACTATCCATAACTTGAATGTGAGGTAATTCATACCCCTTACCCCGACAGTGCCCTTGTCAATCAATTCCGGGAGGCGATGGGGGGAAACAAATAATGATAAATGAGGTTGTGTTATTCTTTTTGGGGGTATTGAGGGATTACATCGAGGAAAGTAAAGGGGGGAGGGGTACATTTATTTGCAAATGCTGTCTGATTACTGCAGGTTAGAGTTATGCATTGATGTGTTACTTGTGTAATAATAGAGCTTGTATTTGTGGCTTAGTGGGAAAGGTTCTGAACTAAGGTAGGAGTTTGATCTTAGCTTATGGCACTATACCTGCAAGTATTGCACCACAAGTCAAAAAAAGATATATTTACATTTACATTTATTTATTTAGCAGATGCTTTTATCCAAAGCGACTTACTGGTAGGGGAAAAAAACAAGCATGTTACAGCAGCTAGTCTGTGTTTTAAACTCTTTTTTGTTCGCATAAAAAAACTAAATAAACAGAAATGCGCACAAACTGGACCGTAGCAGAGACCAGCTGTCTAGCATGTTTACGTCACGTGTCATTCCGGGACCTTTTACGGTTTGTGTGTGAATATGCACGCACAGATCACAGGGAAATCAATGGCAGTGAAAATGAAGTAAATCTAACGACCCGGGAACAATTACCGGAACAAATTAACCGTGTATTTTATCTCTGTGCGAAAGCGGCTTTTGATTCAGTTTACCAGTTTTTGTTCATTTATGCTGTTCGTGTAACCATTTTTGTAAGTTTATTTATTTATTTTTATTATTGTCAAGTAGAATTTAGCTAATTAATCTATATGACATGAAAAATAGCCACATCAATGTAAACCATGCAACGCCCAAAACCACATCATGAGAGGGCAAACTGCCTTGGAGCTACACAGCCCCTCTTTGACAGAAACCACCCTGATTAAAATACAAGGAGAATAACTAATGTTTCATGCCTCAATTGTTTCCACTGTCAAGGACAAAGCACAGCAGCACAAGCTTAACTGCTTCATAAATCTGCTTTAAATCGGGTGACAGACACTTTTCGACATGTGTTTGTATGTTAAAATTAGGCCAAATAATTGATTCGATCAGTTAACATTCATTCCATAGTTATTCTATTCTATTCGACACACACAAGATGTTCAGAAGGCACTGAAAAGTATTCAGCTAAGCCTCATAAATTTGTGCGAATCAGCAAAAATCTGGAGAGCAAAAAAAAAAAAAATTCTAAAAAGTGCTAAAAAAAACATTCTTAGACACTGCTATGAGTAAAAGTGATTTTGAAGTGATCAAAAAGTACTACCTGGAGACTGTAATAATCACAACTATAATTTAACGTGAGTACATAATAATGCATATGATATTATTTTGCTGTTTTTGCATGTATTATATATACAGCAATACAGATAATACGTGTTGCTGTATCTCAAAAAAGCTTGCAATATCAAATTCCTGCTTTTGATTTCCAGAAAATGCATGAACTGAGAAATGTTCTACCTTAATACAATGTATGTGTCTGCCAAAAATGTAATGTAATGGATGACTGGAACCTCTATTTACATCAAATATACTTTTAATGGAACCGGAACAATAAAAAGTTTATTGTTGGGTTTCCATTAAACCAGATGATCAAATACAAGGCTTCATCAATTAATATTATCACACAATCAACATCTCCTTGCTGTAAGGGTTTACCATTAATGACAACATGTGACACATCAGGCGCTACTGTTTGTTCAAATGCACGCGTTACACTGAGACATGTCAAAATCAAAATTGGTCCAAACAATGGAGCAATTAAAATGCAAATGTAAAAGATGATAGATTTTATAGTCAGACCTACAAGCAATAATACTGTGAGGCCAGCCTACAGCCATTTTCACTATTTTAGCCAATACATTTTTATTTTTTATTTCATCGATCTTAAATGTCTTACAAATTAGAAAAATGTTGTTAAAGTTATTATTATTATTACTACATTGCATTGACATTGTGCAAATTGTGGCTAAATAAGGCTGAAAATACCTGGACTGTGTGTTGGGTAAGTGGGTCACTGGCTTCCTGGCTCGGAGGCTCAGAGGCGCCTGATGAACTAGTCTCCATTATTAGCCCTTACCTCTGCCAGCATTAACCTGGGGACAACCACAGTTCTTTAGACGCCCAAGAAGTGTTAAAAACTGCACGCCAAGGGACAACATGCTCCAATGAGATTAAAAAGAGAAAATAGGGTACACACACACACACAAGACACAATCTAATACTTAAAAGAACAAATAGGACAAAGCCAACATTTCTGTGCAGGTAGTGGACAATGAAAATTGCAGCTACTACAACGAGCTCTCGCAAGGTTATGCTCAGTTGTAAAGGACACCAGGTGTTTAACATGTCACACTCTGGAGCACTTAACAGGACAATTAGAAAGCACGGCTCCTGTCCCCACACTGATTTACGGACGTGTGCTGGATTAAATGCCAACATCCCCATGTTAATGTTTCTTAGTCAGAGCAGTGTAATGGCCAAAAACATCTATGGAAGGAGCAAGTTGAGGTGAAAATGATTTCTTAAGGCTAAATATAGGCTAGATATCCGCAGTCCTGCAGGCTATTCATCTTTACACTTCTAATGTAAAACCTTTAGGTTATCTGTGACATCACATCCACAGTCCATCCACAGCTGCACACCAAAACCATTAAGGAATAAAAACATTTATAATAACCATTTATATAAGTATTGGCGGACTTTGCACAACTTCTGAGAGTAATGGAAATTAGGTTTCTTATCCACTTGTTAAGTCATGACGTATCAAATACTGTTTCAAGCTACTACAAAATATAATGTCAGCAGCTGTTTATGAGCGTTATTACTTTAAAAGGTTAGTTCACCGAAAAGTGGGCTACCTCATCCACTCAGGGGTGCGTTTCCCAAACAACGACGTAACTCGCTGATTAACCCTCATAGTACGGCGCATTGCTTTTGGAAACGAACAGCTGTTTCCCGAAACACACTCGCATCTCTGCATATCGACCACATTATTTCAGCAACATACTATACTTTAGGGCTATTGTTAATACGTTTGTGACGTTGATTGCGAACGTTCGTTTGAACTATGCTTTCGGGAAACACAGAATCATTGAACAATGCTGGCAACCATTAAACTTGCAACCATTGTTGGCTAAATTTGTGAGACCATGGAATCAAAAAGCTCCTTATATAAACATATTTTTAGGTTCCTCTGTTGCTAAATGGCACAAAATGAACTGAGGTTGGTCACCCCAGGTTGGTCTCTTCCTTTTCTAAGTTGGGAGCTCTGAATAGCCAGCAATGAGGACATGAGTTTTAGCTGACATAATCTGATCTGATCTCAAATTAAAAAAGAAAAAAAGGTTTGTCAGCTTTTTTCTAATTCTGAGCTAATTAGATTCTCGCATTTGTAAAAATCCATGCTGAACCACGCACACGCTCATGGGCCCAAGCGGACCATTCAGTAATGATTCCATCAGAGCAAATATCAAAGTGTCAATCTGGTGCCTGGCGTGGTAACAAAGTTGACGCAGGAAAAGTGAAGGACATTAAGCTCCGGATATGTCGGCTAAAATGTCATTAGCACAAGTTGAGAGCCTCTCATTACACAATAGCGGTTAACGGAGAACAACAGCAAATGCCACAGCTGAGGCTGATTCTTTCGCACCCGCAGGCTATAAGAGCTGAACCTGGTGCTAATCTGACAGGACTGCTCTCCATCTGCATGAACAGGGCCGTTATGATGAGTCACTCTTACGCACCCACAATAGGCTCAATCTGCAGTCATTGTTATAGATTCAAACAGATGAATTGTAAAATAAGCTGGCTTTTAGAACAAGTGCGTGTTCTTTCACAAGTGATTTCTTTGCTCTGTTGATGTTCTGTACCCTTGTGAGCATCTTTGCTGCTGAATTCAAAGAGCCTTATTACGAAATCAAAGCATTGAACAATAATACCTCTTTTTCTTCTTATGTTTGTGTTATTTCACATTCAAGAAAGTTTTCCTAGTTTGAGAAAAGTGGGTCTAAGAACAGAAACTTAAAGCGAGGACATGGCGTAATCTACAGCTCCTTTTACCAACTTATAATGAACTATTTTCCATATTTATGTTCTCTAGATTGTTCGCTCCTACAAATAGCGACTTGGTCTCTTTCTAAATCCCTTCTCAACACTTCAAACGCATCAGTGGACTGCTGGATACCCTCCGGGCTCATTTCCCCCAGGTTTGGTGGCATGATTGTCATTGCAGCAAAAAAAAAGTTTGGGAAAGTGGAGCCAATTTTAATCTCAATTATAGTATAAACATTTGGGTCGAGCATAGTGACTCAGAGAAAGAGTTTTAGTGGTACACAGAATTAGTAAAACAGTTGAATTAACGATTTAAATATTGAAATAGTAACAGAGCCAGTGTTATAAGTACTAATAGTATATATATAATAGGAATTTTCATTTATCTACTAATAAATGGATTAAATAAAAATGTACTTTACCGTTTACAAAGCAAAAAGTTCTCTATATTAAACTATATTAATAACACACAGAGAAAACTGTTTGAAAAATCTTTACAATTCTATACAGTAACAACACTTTAAAGATTTCAGTCATACTGGCACAATTTTGGAATATCACATAAAATAGCTGGATGTGTGTTTAATTGTCACAAAAATTCCAAAGTTGTCATAAAAAGCCTAGTGCGCTTGTTTGAGGTTGAATCTTCCAAAAAACATTTACCAAATGAACTCCTAGATAATCAAAGTCAACATTTTGCCCATATTTTACTCACCCACAAGCCATCCTAGGTATACTATATATGACTTTCTTTTTTCAGATATAAAAAAAAAAAAAATGATCCTGGCTCTTCCAAGCTTGGTAATGCTGGAAGATGGTGGCCATTATTTTAAAGCCCTCTATTTTAAAGGAATTTTGTAACAAAAATTTGTAGTTTCTAAATTATAGCGTAATTAACTCACTTCCGGGTGTTTTTTTTGCAAGACCGGTGAGTTCCCGTAAAAGTCAAGATGGCGCCAGCGAGACCGCTACTGGTCGCTACTGCTCCGACACCCTTTTCTTTGTTTTTGTTTTAAGTTTTAAAACCAGTAAAATTACCACCATTGAGTACATTAGATATGATAGAGACACTCTTGTTTCGATTGGTATACAATGGTAACACTCACTCTGGACACTGAACTCTCTACTTTGTACTTTCAATTTGCACTACATGTTGCAGATGGGAGGAGGATACATGGGGATAAATAAGTGGAATTTACATACCATTTGTCCCCAGTATGCCTCTTTACTCACTTGCACTTATCAAACTACTCTTATTGTGTGTACACAATACCTCATATATTTATACTCTGTTCTACTTATATTTACTTCTATTCTCATTTTATTCTATTTTTATTTTATTGCTAGTTTATTTTTATATATATACGTATATATATTTTTTTTTTTTATTTTATTTTTTTTTTTCTATATTGTATTTATTTACTGTGCTTATTTTTATATTCTACTTCTATTTTGCTGTTTTACTTTTTCTTAATTGTTTTTCTTAAATGTGTCAATTTGCTGAAGCAGTCGTGCAATACAGTTCACTTCATGTCGTACCGTGTATGTAATGTGAATTTGAAATTTGATTTCTTGGCTGACTTCTGACTTGACGTACTATGTATGAGTTGCGTCATAAGTCAGCCGCTCTCGCTGAAAAAATACTTTCTGGCTTTAGGGGTGAGTAAAATAAACTGTATTTTTAATTTTTGGGGGAACAATTCCTTTAAGTTTGACTTAAAATAAAGAAAACGAGATTCCAACACACTTCCATGATAATTCATGACTATTTTACACTTTGGCAAATTGGTGGTGATTTCATATGATTACATCTACTTCATAAACGATTTTTATTAAATTGCATTAAGACAGAATGAAACAGCCATAACTGTCAATTTCTTTTAGAATGATTAAAATATATTTATACTTATTTCATTATTAGGACAACTGTCATTATTGCACTTCTTTCCATTGATTTTAATTGTGGCCCTCTGATGATCTGTGGATCAAAACCAACATAATTATACACAGCTTCCTTAAGAGGGACTAGTTGACTCTTCATTCAGGCAACTCAAGATCTCAAGTTGATTTAAAAAAATATGCAGTTTCGAACATCATTCTTTGCTTTCATCTGTGCCATTTCCCACAATATAAACACGCCATTGTGTTGTGTTGTTCTAGTACATCAGTGTTCAGGCTCAGGGATCAGTTTGTCAAAACTCCCTGTAGTAGAATGAAAATAAAGATCTCTTTTCCCTCCTTTGTCTTTCCTTCTCTCTCTTGGTTTCTCACTCTTCCTCGTGCACTCCTTGGCTCTCCTCCTGGCTTGTCAGCTGCCAGAGGCTGACGTCTCCTTTCATGTTCCATGCCCGGCGAGGGCTTTGAACATTCGTTTGATTCTTTTAAGATAATAGCTGGTTAGCTGTCAGGGAGAGGATGATCAGTTAAAACCTTAATCACTGCCTGTCGACTTGCATGACAGTTTTTTTTTTTTTCTCCTGCCCCTTCCTTCTGCCTCTAAAATTAATCCGGGTAGCAAGGCAACAGCAAACACAAGCACACAGTTGTTGGTTGGAAGGGTAAGTAGGGGAGGGAGTGAGAGCGAGTCGGATGTTTTTTTATCCACTCTAGAAGCTCTATGTTGGGTTGGGTTGGTTTGGTTAGCAGTAAGGTCATGATGGATCTACGAGTCCCATTTTCTTCATGTAACCTGTCACCTGCTCCTTATACCTGCCAACCTAAGAACAGAGAAAACGGCCCTGATCTCCCTTACCTGTCAGCATATAGTGCTCATGTGACATGGTCTGCCAGGTGAAGGAGATCTCCTTATAGGCCGTAGAGAGATGGCCTTGATCAGTCAGGCTGAAGAGCAGAGCGCTGTCAACCAATGACATTCTAAAGCCAGAGCGAGAACGTCATCCAGAAAGTACAGTACATGTAAATGACACATGAAGTGGAACTTACAGAGAAGTTTTACTTATATCAAACAATAAAGAGTGCAGTTGGAGAAAAGCAAAATTATTATTCATTCTTATTATTGTATGATTATTAATATAAGACAAATTATTTACTTACACTGCTGAATGCAATATTTAGCAAATCTCAAAATAAATATCAATTCTTCATACTGTAGCCATTTTTTAATTCACAGCCATTCATTTTTTGAAATTGAAATGTTTCTGATTGATGATGGTTAAGGAATTATCAGCAGTGTGTTCTGTTACTTCATGTGATTCCTGGCAGACTGGATGATCATCAGATCTCTGTGTAGAGCACTGGCTGTTGACGGACTCCTTGTGCACACAATAATTTCACTGCATTATTACAATTAGTAACAAAAATAATGTTTGGAAATGTAAACTGATATTTCCAACTAACACGCTACCGCAAAAATAGAAATAACCCACTTAACACATGCGTGTGCTTTCACCGAATGTAAACAAGGCTGATTATGTCAAATACGTTAAAGCTTGCGTATAGAGTGTGTTGAGCATGGCAGATTTTTGGGTGAACTAAACCCTTTAAATGTATCTTTGCCAAATTAATGTTCTTTGAAAAAGAGCGATGACCACAAATACTTTTGACTCGCTACTCATGTTTAATGCTTTATATAACAGTTTTTTTGAGTAGTACAGAAATATTTTTATTGGTCAATAATGTGGTTTATCAACCTATTGACTTTTAAAAATGATTGCACACCTATAGTGATAAATATCAGTTAGAATCATGTCATTTGCATTTCAGAAAAATTCAACTTCACCAAAAAAAAACCCCCAGCTCTGAGCTCCAAAGTCAACTCATAACCACGATTATAATGTGGGGTGATAAAACAGTCAAAGGTTTAAATAACAGCACTCTTGAGAGACTGACTGTTAATGTTTGACAGTTTGGCATAAATATGGTGATCTATTGTGCATAGTTGCCAGGTACATTACTGTTACTGCATGCTTTAGACTTCATCTCCATGCTTTAGACACGCCATTCTGAACTTTTCAGCTGATGCATAACGAAGAGAATTACAACAAATAAAGCCATTCAGTACTGCAAGGTCACCACAAGCCACAAACATTAAAAGATCTGAACACAACAAACCAACGTCAAAGGTAGTCTTCAATAACAGAGTACAATAGTAAAGCATATGAAAAATAATTAATTAGTATTAAGGCAGACTTTAAGTGATGGTATTAAAAAAAATAATTCTAATAGCAAAAAATTTAAGCAAACTCCTTTGATTTTATAAACTGTCAGCTGGGGTCAGCCTGTGTTTATCGCCTGAACCTTCAGGGTTTCAGCACGACTGAGTTAGGTCCTCTTGAAGTCATTGAGAGCATCTCATCACCTGTTGCATTAATATCAACTTAGAGACACTGAGAAGGAAGGTGTGTTGTGACAGAATGACACAAGGGGATTTAAATACATAATATGTGACAATGCAACAAGTCGGCAGAGGGATGCAAGCACGAGCAAAGTGCCATATAAGCTGCCAGCTCCACTGAAGGCTTCATCCGAGGATCTGTGGCGGTATCCTGAAAGTCGTCAAAGGTGGCTCAGTTAGCAGACGACGGGTGCATGCTGCATGTGTCTTCTCCTTATTCCCCTCTTTCATCAGACCCAGACTTAGAAGTGACAGTGCTTTGCCTGACAAAGGGATTTGTAATATCACCGAGAGAATACGCTTCAGTTCTTATTATTTCACATTATTCCTGGTAATGAATCTTAAAACAAGATATGGATCCTAAATTGCTCTAGTTGTACCGCGTGTGTCCCGTGTGCGTGAGCACAGAAAAAGACTAGAATACACATGCAGACAAATGAGCAAATAAATACACAGAATCGTAAACACGTCAGAGGTTGTCGGTCTGTCATTGTTTGCAGTTCCTAGGGTCGGAAGACTGCAAAAAAATGGGAAAGAAAACAGGATAAATTGGGGTTTACGGCACAAAAGCTCACTAATCCTTGCATTTGGATATTTGAAACAGAAGCTCCGGAGAGAAAGCATCAAAGACAGCTCTAAATTAGCCTGTGAAGAGAAAAAAAATAAAAAAATCAGAAGAGAAGCCTGCCGATTTCCACCAGTGTGAAAAGACAAGGGAGCTGCAATCTCCTAGGGGCCCAGATTAGAAACATATACTCATTATTCTCTCTCAGTGGGTGTCTAAACCCCAAAAATCCAGCTTCCAGGGAGAGCACTGAGACATGTTAACCCCGCCGCTGCTCTCCCTTTGTAGCTGTGCATCGTTAGCCGCTCTGCAGTCGCATCTCGAAGGGGAAAACCTGACGAATGCTGGCAATTAGAACTCAGAGTATGTGCTTGTTCAGATCCACGAGTGGAACAGCCTTAAACATATTACTGAGGAAAGTAAAACAAAAAGACAAGGGTGCACATGTCTATATGCGGTAATCATCTTGTTTGCTTTTTTTACCTCATCATCATTCCCTTTCCATGAAAAGCAACATTTGGCTTTCAGAGTGAGCCCTTGCCCCTGAAGCTTCCCTCTTAAGAACGGTACCACTCGAGATTGTGAAGATGAGACTGAATAGGCCTAATCGCTATGGGTCACCGGGTACGTGTTTACTCCTAACACATGAAAGCAGGGACGAGCGAGTGACAAAAATAATAATAAATACCTGAAAACATTTCCCCCTGAGCGGGGACGGTGTTGAGCGCTGCATTCAGACATTCAAACATGAATGGAGGTGAGGTACAGTGGGAAAAGAGGAAAGGGTTCTCCAAAATCCTGCCCGAAATGACCTCTGAAATGGGTTTGTGGGCAAAAGGCCATGTCGTGTTGAACTGATGAAAAGACTCTGTTCTCGACAATCTATCTGTGACACATCATTGTGCACAACACGCCAGACAATATAAATGAAATGAAGTTGAATGACAATGAAAAATATCAAGCACTTGAAAGATTTCCGTGTTTAAAACTTCAAATAAACCATTTAAAAAATACCTGAGTTATAATTCAAAACAACAATGAAAGCAAATCCTTTTACCGTTGACTCAGATACGTGCCTTCTAATATTGTTCTCAGGATTAATCATGGTTCATAGGCAGGAACAGTAAATATTTAAGATTCTGCTATTTTGTTCAGATTGAATTAGTGTTTATCTCATTAGAGGCTCATCTGAAACGACAAGGCAGCCATGCCATGTGATTTCAGAAGTTTAGTAAATAATCCACCCCTTGCCTTTGAAGTCTAATGACCTAGAATGGCTAATGCTGTTTAGTACCCAAGAAAAGTAATGAGAGTTTGATTCACTGATGTGTTGTAGAGCAAGCCGTGAGACCCATGCTGAAGGAGAGACTGAAGGATAATAAATTCCCTGCCATGACAGGGGAAACATTAAAGCAGTAGTTCAACATTTTTATTCATCTTCCAAACATTTTTGTGTGCCTTTTTCTCCATTGTATATTCTTTGAAGAATAGCTTGCTCGCTTATATACAAGTGTTTTATTTATTTGATTTTATTTTGATGCTCACCGTAGATTTGCTCAAAACCACAGTAATATTAATAAATGGTAATATTGTGAAATACTGTATCATTACAATTAAAAACCGTTTCTATTGTAATATTGGTAACACTTTACAATAAGGTTTATTAGTTGACAATAGTTAAATACATTAGGTAACATGAACTAAAAATTAACAATACCTCTACAGCATTTATTAATGTAAGTTAATGTTTATTTCAGCATTTACTAATGCATGATTATAGTGGTTAACATTAGTAAATCCACTGTGAACTAACACGAACAAACAACAAATAACTGTTATTTATTAACTAACATCAACAAAGATTGATAAAGAATGTAATAAATGTAGAGTTCATTGTATGTTCATGTTAATTAACACATTAACTAATGTTAATAAATGACAAATAATTGTAAAGTGTTATTCCTGTGATGGAAAAGCCTTCGGTGTCTCGTGATCCTTTAGAAATTATTCTAATATGCTGATTTGGTGCTTTAGAAACATTAATTATTATAAATGTTGAAAACAATTGTGCTGCTAAATATTTTTGTGGGCAATTATAGTTTTCAGGATTTTTAAATTAAAATGTAAAAATTAAATAATTTACTTGAAATAAAATAAATTCAATGTATAAATGCTGGATTAAATCATTATCCTACAACTTTACCATTGATGCAAATATCACAGTCTCTCAGAATTTGAGTTAATGTGAGAAATTCTGAGCTAAGTTAGTGACTTTTCAGTAAACAACAACAACAACTGATTGTTTTCTTACACAGGGACGTCCTTCAATATTTGTCCTGTTTTTTAGGATCTCAAGTACTGTGAATCCACAGTTATGTCAGGGGATTTGTGGACACTAATGGCCCTTTCCTACCTTTCAGCAGAGAACAAAGACCAATGACCTCATTGCGTTTCACTCTCACAGACCACAGAATTAAGGTCAACAAGTGGGCAGATGTCAAAGGGTCAGCAGGGGAAGGAAGGAGAACATTGTTGCAGAGAAAAAAAAAAAGGTCCTTCCAGGAATGACCAGCGCACCCATCCAAACTCACACAATAAAGATGCTTCCAAAAGCAGCACTTCTACCCCCTCAGACCTCTCCCTCCTTGTTCCCCCTCCTCACCTCCTGTGTTCTTCGTTTGGTCCAGGCAGAATTGCAGCATGCTGTCATGCCTTGGTAACAAGCTGATCAGAGCAGGCCATGCTACCTCATACAGACAGTAGCAATTATCGCAATCAACAGCTCGGTCCAATTATAACTTCCTGCTCATTATGCCCAAGGGGCCCCATGGTCCAACTTACAAGAAAATTAAGCGGCTGCCTCGCTTTGCATAACTTAATTTGAAATGACAGGGTGTGACATCAAGGGCTTCTGACCCTGCCAGCAACCGGCCCCATGTGTGGCAACAATTTACACTGCCAAATTGCTCCCAGGCTGCCCTTGGCCGGGGAAGCAAGGATGAGCCCCCTCCAAATGAGAACAGTTGGCTGCAACATCCCAGTACAGGAATCTAACCACATATTCTGCTCCTATCTGGCTGAAAAAAATGGAAGGGATGCATATCCATAAGAGACGGAGATGCTAAGATGGTGTATTAAGAGATGCTATAATGGTATAATGTTTATTGCCCCGACTGCTGTGTTACCAAATTTCTTACTGACCACAATATTTTATCAAAAGCCATGACTTCATCATTACACCTAATGAAATATTATTAGTCTTCAGTTTTGCAAATACTGAAAACTTTTTACACTTTTTACCTTTAAATACCATATTATTATCTTATCTCTTTTTCTGTAATTCATATTTAATTTTTCTAATAACCTTTTACCTCAAACCTATTCTATACATTACAGCTGCCTTATGACTCAGAAATATCATATTGTAACAAACTTTTATTGTCACATGTCAACTTCTCCAACTGCATTCAACAACAAAACCAGCAACAAAACTTATATTATTGTTGTAGAACTGAAAGAAATTCAGATTTTACATTATCTTCAACGTCCAGGTAAAAGAAAACAGCATTATGAAACAGTTTTTTTTTAAATCTTTACAAAATTTAGCAAAAATGTGTCATGTGCTTGTTTTCACTTTGTGCTGAATAAAGGAGACACGTTGGTGACGGTAACTATGTTCCCTGATTAGAACAAAATAAAGGAGAAAAAAAGTGATATCTCACAATTCCTCCTGGCTCTCTCATGAGGCTCCTCACTGTTGGGTTTCTTAATTATTATTTTTTTTCCTCCATTACAGAAAAAAGAGGGAAAATAGGACATTTTTGTGAGTATCTTGGTGCAGCATGTTTCATTAATGTGAGGCTGATAAATTGTAGTCGGCGTAATTAAAGTTAACTGATGAGGACATACGTAGAAATGTTTTGTTAGCAGGCTAAGAGACGGATGAAGGCAGTGAGTAATTGCTTTGGATTAATTATTTGGATATGGGGTACTTGTGAGTCCACCGCTCCTGAGGGGGTTCTGGGATAGCTGAGGGCTGGATGCGAGGGAAGGGCTTCTGTATGAGAACGTGTCCGAAGCTCCTGTCTCACTGCAGACACAGATAGCAGGACAGACCCTCAGCGGTGTCTAACACCAATCAGATCTATTAAAAGTGTGCTTAAAAATATTAAAACCCATGATAAATCACATGCTAAACCAGCAATAGACCCAAAAAAAAGCATTATGCTTGATTAGAGAGGTTAATCAAGTTGACGAAAAAACTTGGGATGAGAAAGTTAAGATACTGAAGTTATTTAAAAAACAAAAGACAATCCGATTGTCCTCTCGGCCTTGGTGCTGGGGGGAAGACTGCTTGATTTGTAATTCATTAAATGTAGGCCTACCTTTAAATTTCAGAACTCAATACAGTGATCTTGACACACAGGTCAAAACCAGATAAAAAATAAAACGAAAGCAGAATTAAAATTCAAAACTTTTGTGTCATTCCCTTAGAGATTGTGGCAACTTTTGCACATACATGCACTGGGGTTTTAATTTTGGAGCCAATGTACTCTTTTGGGGCATATAGGGGTAAATAAATATTAAATATTTATGCATTTTATGTTTTATGTAATTTTTATTTGAACTAAATAAATATTAAATAAAAGTAACTTAATACTTAAAGCAATAATAATAGCAATATATCCTTTAGAAATATAATATAATAT
>JAUCNO010000045.1:186193-215178 GCA_032353835.1 Enteromius viviparus
TAATATAATATAATATAATATAATATAATATAATATAATATAATATAATATAATATAATATAATATAATATAATATCTATTAAAGAATAAATTAATTCATCATTAAGTTGTTGTTTTTTTTAGGTAGGAATGTAGGAAGAAAGGTAGTCATATCTGAGTCTTTGTATTAAAATGTTTGAAAACTCCTGCACTACAGTGCATCTCATCTGTGTGTGAGCTATAACTAAACAGAAAAAAGAAAAACAGAAAAACAGCCCCATTCACTTTCCTACTGGTTGTATTACTCTGCCCAAGCATTCAACCGTGGCCTACCTTTCACCCGTGCAAAAAAAAAAAAAGCTAGCGAGAAAGAAAGGACGGAGGGAATGAAAAGAGACTCCCGGAGCAGGTAGAACCATCTGTGCAGAATATCCAACCCAGATGTCAGGGAATCAGCCACCAGCCAGGATCACCTTACATAAGTAGTTTGCCATGTGAAGAAATAATTTAGCTATATTATTAATTGACGGTAAACTTTCCCAAGAATCCAGAGCCCTGGCTGCTGCCTCACAGGTGGGTTCTTTCACTCACAGGAACAGAGTGGGTAAGCGGACCCTGATCAAAGGGAGATTGACATAAATAAAGAGCCTGCAGGAATGCATTGTGCAAACAAAATATGAACAGGGCCTCCAAACATTCCCCATGAGTGCGTGAAGAGATCAGGGGGGCAAGAGTGGGGGGAGTTAACAGGCGAGGGGGAGTAAAAGAAAATCTTCTATTTTCTATGCCCTCTTTTTTTTTCCAATATATTGTCTGTACTTTTTTTGCTCAAGGGGGCACAACTGTTTGACAAAGACGGAGAGAGAAATTGCCCTGTTTTCGACAGTGAATGACAAGTGCACTTTGAAGTGAGCCGATAAATGTGCATCAGGGCACGGCGTATTAGGTTTCCCCCTTTTTGTTGTGGTGTACTTTTCATTTCTAAACACTGACATGTCGTGTTTGAAAGAGCGGTGACATCCTATCCAAAATATCCAAGGATTTGATAGTGAAGCTCTGACCCCGGTGTGCCTCCTACACTTTATTCTAGTCCATGCACAATGCAAAAGCGCCTCCGTGATACACAACCACTGTGTGCCTCCATGTAAGGCATGAAGTCTATGAAAGAAAACAAAGTGCCATTGCTTGCATATACAATACCATAAGAGGACTTCACGGGTGATGGGGTGAGGTCAGCGAGCCCAGTGACAAGCCGTCTACTTTTTCCAAAACAGAGAAAATTAAAAGAAGCGCAAATATAGTAAACAAAGGAGACAAGCGTATAAACGTGCACTTGAAAACCTCTTCACGAGTTCAAGGTACCTGGGAGAATTCATCCCCGAGGCACTTCAAGGCTTCTTAAAGTTCTAGAAGATGCGTGTTTATGTTTAAATTTGTAAAAGTTTTAATTTTGTCTACTTTTTATGACACTTTCGTAGCACTCCGCGACATTTGATTGCAGGGTAAAAAATAAAAATGACAGAACGGGGCTCGGGAAAGTCGATGAAAGGATACATAGTGACTGACAACACTAAAATTTCCCAAGGCGATCGACATCAGACGGTCACTGCCGAAAGACTCCAAAGCGAGCTCTGCGCACACAAGCTCTGCGCGAGCCCTACGTTCAGGGAGTAGACAGGCTCCCCCTGATAATATAACTCACCCTAGTGTCTATGAAGAGAGGTGCATCGCAACCCTCAGGAAAGGGTGACAGGCCCCTCAGGTGAGTGAGAAGAGGTGGATCTGCCTGGTGGCAACCCTGGGGGTTTAACTGTGGAGTGCCTGCATTCTCATGGCCACACTGGGGCAAATCAAACCACAAAGAAACACTCCGGTTATCCCTGGAGGTACGGTGAAGTATGTTTGAAAAAAGTATGGAAGCCAAGGAAGCGTTGCAGACATTACCCTAACTCCAGCGTCGGAAGCTTTTATCTCACTTTAGTTTTTAATATCGTAAACATATTTGAAAAATCCCCTACAGAACAATAAAAGAGTCAACTCTCAGATGCCTGACGCATTCCCATCAGAGTTCTCTTCTCAGAAACCTCGTTCCTCCAAACACCCTGTGGTTTACAGTGGTCCACAAAAACATCACCTTTTTAAGAGGAAAGAATAAAAAGCCAGGGTGGGGAAAAAGAAAAACAAGGCAGGTAAAATCTAATTAGGAAGGCAGCAATGCAACAGCGGAGTTTACTTTGAAACAATAAACAGTGTGTTGCTTCAGCGTCCCCAGATTGGAGAGGGGATATTGCGAGGCAGGGTAAGCTGATATTTTGTTTGTTTGCGTTGAGAGTTTTCTCAGAGGCCCCTCCGAAACTGAGAAATTCCTGCGCAGATGAATGGCAGATTAGGGGCCTCACCGTGTGTGTCTAATCAAAGCCACACACACAGAAGAAGATCTGCCCAACAACCCCAAGAAAGGCCAGTTCACCTCTTCGCTTTACATAAACTACCTTCAAATGTGTCAGTGACGGTTCTTCAGGGGTTCAATTCCATATCATGCTGACGGTGAGAAGGAGAGGACTGTTATAGAAAACCTTCAACACAAAACGTGCATACAATTATTTAAAATATATATCCTTTTCTTATTTTTGAGATGCATACAGCTGTTTTTAGACACAAGAATGACCCATGTTAAACACATCTGATCAATGTCTGGTGGAAATGACCCTTCAGTGTAAGTTTTAGAGAGCTTACTGGACAGATCACATCACCTAAATACCAAAAAGTTTTAGGAAAACAAACAGTTGCGATGTCCATTAACGGTAAAAGAGCAGTTAAAATGAGCAATATCTATGATTTACAATAAAATCAAATATTTAATTCCTTTTCAAACATATTTTACATATCATACAAACATTTTCTTAAGACAGTGGTGGCTAATAGCTAGTTACCAGAGTTGTATTAATAGTAACAATCACATTAGTGTCTATGGTGTTTTGGCAGACACCATGGTTACTAGAGTAAATCTTTATATAAGAAAACACAGATGACCACATATGATTATGTTATAAATAAATTGCCTTTTTACTCATGATTTTAATTTGCTAATGTGTTTTTATACTCAAAAGTCTACTTTTACTTTTAGCAGACAATCTGATTCCTCTCACAAAGACCTATCAAGTTTAACAAGCCACCTGTTTTCATTCAAATAAACATGTTTAAGGACAAAAAGCCATTTATTTAAGCTACATTCAGATCATGCAAAAATCTTCAGAAATATGCACAATATTATACTGAAACTACACCGACCTCAGATCAAATGAACTATGGTCACTGATCCAGCCAGAACGCAGGAGAACAAAGCCCACACCAATCATCCAGACATGTGCTGTCCACCTTCAGAGCATCTTTAATTCATGATGCCCCAGCTCCAATGATTGATTTTAATTGATGACATGCTACATAATGTGGCATTAGTGAGGTTTAATAAGGAACATGACTTAATACATTCCCTGTCGTACTACGCACATATTAATAGCTTTGAAATATGACATTTTCTCCTTGCGTCTTTTCTGAACACTCGGACATAACTTCAGAAAAACCTTACAGAGTTGCCACACGTCTTGTAATGTCAAGGTTAGAATGTCAAGCTTACAGGATATGAACAATGACATTTTGCTTACATAAAACTACATAAAAACAAAACACATTTTAGGTTTAACCTATTTTTTAAATGAATACACCAATTCATCCACATAGGAGCTGTCTTTTTTGAGCACAAATGGTGCTTATACAACCACACAAGATGCCTTGAGCCCTTTCAGCTCTCATCTGATAACAACACCGATGCATTAGTCATATTAAGATTGTTGCAGTGTGTCTGTATGCGTGTTTGTATATGTTAGATGCAGATAACTCCTCTTAAACACACTCTCGGACAGAATGCTGTAAGTGGACCGAGGGCCGCAGACAGCAGCGCTCTAACCTAAACACTCCTGAGTGAGGCTTTTACATGTCCGAAGTAAAAACAAACCTCTGTCAGAGGCCTTTGAGGGTTTCAAAAACACACACGTACTCATGCGAACACTTTAAAAGGCACTTTCATGAGAGATTACAAGTGGATGAGTCATAGGATGGTGGACCGTCCTGACACCGACGGCCCTCGTTGGGTACCTCATCACAAGAATCGGAGCGAGAGAGAGCAATAGAGTGAGAGAAAAGGCTAGAGAGATGCCATCGCATAAGTGCATATTTGCAAAGCATGGAGAAAGACCATAAAAGGGCACGATTCCCCTCAAAAGCTGCTTACTATAAACACATCACTCTGAAAGCGAGCATTGACTCCTCCTGCTTACTTCTGCCACAGGGTTGTGAGGAGAAAAATGTTAATTAAAAACTTGTCACCCTTTTAGTTCATCGGTGTGAATTTGAAATCAAGTAGCCACACCTTATAGACAGCTGAACTTGAATGACAGGAAGAGGAAATTTACTGTAAACTGCAATTCATAGAAATTCAAACAGGTAATGCTTTGTGGAAAATGAAGTTTTTTCCACCCTGTTCACCAAAAGTTAACTTATTAAGTACTGAATTCAATTAAAAAAAAAATATATATATATACATACATATATATAAATATAAATATATACATATATATTTATTAAGTAGATATCTTTTTTTTCTCCTGATAAACAAAGTCCAAGAATTTATTTTACTTGAAATAGTTTTATTAAATCATCATTTAAAACAATTAATTTAACAACTCAATGTTCTATATTTAAAAAAAATAAAAAAAATAATGAATATTAAAATTCCAATTATACGTATATTGTTTAAACTACATAGTTTGTCAAGATATTTGGAACAAATTTAAACATTTTAGTATATAATTTAAATATAATTTCAAATTAATTTCAATTTCAAGTCCATATTAAGTGCAAATATGCAATTGAATATGTAAAACTGAATTTCTGACTTATTCTGGTGACTGAATTGCAAATCTGTCAATCGTGATTTATATACTGTCCTTTTCTTTCCTAAATACCACAATTTAAATACAGCTTAAATCTTACATCTTTGATGTGTACGTTAGAGGCCCGATAACAGGTGTTGGAAGAAAGATTTTGTTTTTGTACTCAAAAGGAAAAAACAGAAATATGCAGAAAGCAAATGATGGTTAAATCATTTCTGTTTTTGTCTAGCTGTGTATAACCCAGTTTGTACAGCATTAAACAAGCCTCTTAGGTTACAGGCCAGCTCTCCAGATCATTTTTGTTAAAATATCATTGTTTAAATTCCTGTTCATTTTGCATTCCATGGATCTCACTCATTCGCTCGCTCACTCGCTGAGCCGCGTTCAAAGTGCGTCTTCAGTCCCAGACAATTCACTCCGCTCACCGTATGAGACTTCCTGACCTCCAAAATGAAATACCACCAAGTTCCAAGGAACGGATGAAAACAGAGAAGAAGGGAAAAAAAGAAAGAGCAAGGGAAAAATAAATACCCAAAGGTCAGGGCTAAAATTGATGAGTGGGCCTCAACAGGGGAAAAATGCAGCTTTGTGCTTCCACCCAACCCAAACCCAAGCGCAACAAACCCCCAAAACCCAAGTGGTCACAGAATGTGAGCAGGCCCAGAACAAAGAGCCTGCAAATCAGGGGCTCCAGGACCCACCTGTCTCCCAGGTTGTTTTAATCACATCTGTAACTACCATAGTAGGACGTGTTAATGACAAACATGTGCTCTGTAAAATGTTGAGCAATCAGGGGTTTCTCTTTCCCCCTGGTCAGGAGGGCTATTACCCCGGACCCCCGAAAGCTCAGGCATGGGCTTTGATAGTTTCCCCGATGCGGAGATCTTCGCTGACCTTCATGAGGGCCAATAAAGGAAATTCCACATAAGGATTTGCAGTTTAAGACCAAAACGGCCAAACACCATAAAACTGACCAATAACACACTAGGAACACTTCACGCTTTTCACTCTCGTTACAGTACACTGTGCTTTTATTTGCCAATGCCGAAAAGGCAGCTGCCATCGCAAGGTTTTCAGTCAGTTGGGGCGAAATGAAATTCACCTTGCTTGAGCACATTAAATGTCGGCAGGTAATTGCTTTTAAGGTTTGATTTTCAGAATGGTGGGCTGGAAGAGAACAAACACAAATGCCATAACCATGCAAAACGAAGGAACGCAAGCTGGGAGCAAAACATGAAAAGATCCCTGGCAAGGCACTAGCAAATGAATAGAGTAAACCAGTGTAAATTAAGAGATGCATCAAGGTGGAGGCAGGCGAGACGGAAAAGAATAAGGCTGATTTGCGTAATCTCCTCAATGAAATTGACTTTTAAATACAATATTCAATTTGTGTGTCTTGTTTCGGATAATAATAACAAAATAATATGCCCAGGACATAAAAGCAAACATCAAAATGGCAAGAGCCCAGCTTAAATAGTGGAACGCAATTCCATGAAGCTTTTTCAAGGTACAAACACTCTATTTGACGGCCTTCACTAACAAGGGCATATCGAATTAGTTCTGCTCCGGCCTTTCAGGTTTTACAATAATAACACGGCAAAGCTTTGAATCATGACAAGATAGGAGCTTTGAAATATACAAGTATATACCGTGCCAAAAAAAAAACAAGAAAAGGCCTTCATGAAATGTCAGCGGCTTACCGAATGTTTTGAATGATGCCTGTCATGGCGGAATGTCATATATTAATGCATACAGGACACGGTCTAAACGTAATCATTCACGGCAATGAGCGAAACAGCAGCTTACTATTTAGAGCCCTGCATTTAGGCCTAAAATGCAGCTAAAAGCGACTTCACAGTGTTTATTGTCCCGCCGCAGAGAGAGAGAGAGCAGCCGAAAAGTTCTTTTGTTTTCGATATTTTAAAGTGGTAATTTAAAGCTTTCTATAGATATATTTATCCTATATTTAACAAACAAAAAATTTATAAATTGGCTTAATAAAAAAAAAACGGTACAAAATATAATAATTCTGCCATTACACTAAAAACTGAATTATTTTAATAGCTAAAACAGCAGTATAAGACGTTTTGGTAGAAGGGGAAAAAGACAGGCTCGGGTCTGAGAGCCTCGTATCAGGGCCAGACTCGGGCCTAAATCTGAGGCCCTTGCAGGGCTCTATTAATGTTTACATAACAGCAACGCTAAGTTCGAAAAATTGAATTATGCTCCCATTTGTCTAAACAGTCTATGTATTTAATGACCCTATCGGGGCCTGCTAGACTGAGGTGGTTGTTTTTAACGTTACTGTTGGCCGGAGGCATTACGTTCTCTCTGAGTGGGACGGTAATCACAGGCGTTCAGCAAAAATCAATGCGTCTCTCCGCCAGGCCTCATTAGAGCTAATAGATTACCTCCCTTGCAATGACGAACCTGTTGCTAGGCCGTTACCAATGAAACACAGGTGCGCCGCACCACGAGACCGGTTAGCGCTGCAATCAGAGTGTTTACACCAACTTGTCGGCTAAAGAGCGGGTGCATTCTCCAAGCGACAGCTTGGGCACTGACGAGAAAAACAGCCGGAGATAGAGCAGAGACCAGACCTGAAATCACTCTCATTTCTCCCATCAAACAAAGACAGAATTATACAAAAGGGTGAGACAGGCTAGTCAAACAAAAAGAGGACAAATGAAAGGGGAGGAAGCACAGTCGTAAAATCCAGGAAGGTAGTGACAGATATTAAAACAGCACGGCGATCCTGGAAGGTAATACAACAAGATTAGTGTGAGAGGAAAGCGAGGTTGGAGGGAGCCAGCGCGTTTAATTCGCCAGCCTGTAAGACACTAGTGTTGGCGAGAGCCAGCCGTGCAACACAAAAGCACTGTGTTCCTACAGAAACCTAAGACGGTGGATTCGTTTTCAATGTAGATAGATAGAGATCTTTCGCTTTCTGTCTCTAACGCTCGTTTTTTTCTTCGCCAGTCTCTCAGTGGTTCACTTACATATGCACATATTGAGGGTATGTTAGGGATGTGTAAAATGACATGTATTCAAAATGAAATAGCAAGTTGTTGAGTTTCCTGAACGACTAGCCATTTAATCTGTTTTAAGGAAGCTTTGAATGTTTGAGGTGGTTTCAGGTTTACCTGATCCTAAGACACAAACTTGTAATAGATGGGAAAATGAAAAAAGGGAAAGGTGCAGGACCCAAGGAAATGTGTTTTTAAAGCTTTTTTAAAAATGACTGTGATTTTTACATAAAAAACTGTTAAAATTCTACAGTAAAAACCTGTTAAATGGTTAATGGTCAAATTTACAGGAAAAAAAAAAACGTAAATTGATGGTCCGAGCATTGCATTTCAAAATCTTGTTTGAATTTGATGTTCTATCTTTAAAATAACTATGTTTCTTCTCTTATTAGTTATGTTTATTATGGTGGTATGTTATTAGGAAATACTTTTTTTATGAACGAAGGAAGTGTAACAATATTAGCTACTGTTTGTAATATAATTTTGATCATTAAAAACAAATTCTGCCTTGGTGAGCATATGAGACGTCCTTCTATATTTAGGCTAACATAAATATTTAACACTTAATTACTGATCCACGCATTTATCCACTGATATAAAACCCCCCAAATTGACAGCAGATTAAGTTTCCAAACGGAATGACACAATTTTAAAAAATTACTCTATTTCTCGAATCACAGGTTAATGAGAATACAGTGGGATGTTCATATATAATGCAACCATTTCTAATCATACTATTGCTTACATTTTATTTGTGACTTGAGTAAATACCTCGTAACACAGACTAGTTATTTAGTAACTATTGTTTTTCTGTCAAAATACTGTTCACAGATCATTTTAAACTATCTGTGCATAACCCAATTAATTCAAAAGCTAAGCCACTTTGTGACATCACAACCTGCATTTATTATTATCTTCCTCCTGTACTTTTATATAAAAGTGACTCCCATGCGCTCACATATTAAACAAAGATATGTTATACTCGCTCCGGCCAACAAATAATAGTCAAATTTATTGCCTCTGAGTCTGTTTCTTGTTCTTTATAGCTCTCCTGGACAGATAAACCAGTAAAGACACAATTCATACAGCTTGTTTAAAGCTCGGACACTTCTGGTCACTATCTGTTGCTCTGGAAGTGTAACTTTTCCACCATCAGTCTTGTGCTCATTTAGACGAGAGGGGCATTTAATGTCATATTCAAGCAAGCCTCCACACTTGAGTCGCAAGGGAAAAGGCTGGAGAAGTCATATTTCAGCTGAGATTTATGGGAGGAACTTCGCCACTTCGTCCGCTCTTTACATCCCCAAGCTATTGAAATGAACAAACTGTTCTCTGAAGATGTGGTCGTGAGCACTCAGGAAGAGGAATCGCTTTATCACTCTCGGTGACGGCAACAAATCAGTCGGCTTGAGGCACAGGAACACACACTCGGAGACGGATGTGACGAACTGACATTTCCCACAACTTTATAAGACAGTACGATCATAATCCAAACAAAAGGAACTGGTCCAAACAAAAAGTCTGGTTCTCTCACTCTTTTTACTGTTTGTCTGACACGGTGAAATCCCATGCCTCTCCAAGGCTATCAAAACACATATATACCTTCAGAACGCATTGATCAAAATCACTCATGCTTAATTTGAATATAATGGAGAGCCTCTCCTGGATGAGGGAGGCTTAATTATAGCTCTCTCCTGTGAACTGTTCGTACATTGACAGGCTTAATGCGAGGCTACTCTCACAAGCAATCTTCCCTGTCCAGGTTCTTGCCACCAATCATCCACACACTACAATTTGACTGCCTTAATATACGGCCCCTCACATCTGAGGGAATATGAAGAACGACTTCATCCTTAGCCACACGTCCACCGTTCTTTGTGTCGCTCTGATGGAACTTGTGATTGTTCTGCATAGAATGTGACATCACGCATGGCTCACGATTGTTTGATCACATTGACAAATCAATGGTTTATTATGCAAGGACAATATCAGAAAATGATGTGAATTGACAAACGTTCTATATAGATATTAGCTTGTCAAGAAACTGCTATGGTGATATGGGGGTATGACAGCCCAAGAATAATCAAGAGTTGATCAATGTTTAGACAAGTCTAACGCTTTTGCGTGTGTGTGTGTGTGTGTTACAATTGTTCTTAGGCAGCTTCTTATGATCGAAAAATTTAAAAGAGATGATCAAGCTATTTTTGTATTTCTATAAAATCATAAATTAAAAATAATAATGATAATAATTTATAAGTAAATGTACTCCATCAAAAGTCTTTTTTAATCTGGAGACACCACACAGGTAGGTATAGTAATAGGCAGGATGTAACCATTTAGTGTACCACGTTTATCCTGTCCACTTCCGGGTTTTCTGCAGGAATTTTGAGCTCTTTTTTAAGATCTGCACAAATATAATTAATATCATATAAGCAGGGTAGGGTAACGTCTATTAAACTGTAAAAAGAATGAAATACAGTTCAGATACAAGTTTTCACAAAAAACAAGAAGCTTGATACATTTCACATTTCAGCCTTTAAACTATTTTTAAGTCGAAGTGTCAATTATTATAGTAAATTTTCAATAAATTATTATATTAATTAACCATCTAATGCATGAATTATGTTTTTGCAAAATATTGAACCTAATTTTAAAAAAATTAATATTGAATCAATATTTATTAGGTAACTTGAGGGAACAGGTACTCTTTTGAACTGAAAATGTGTTTCAAATGTTTAACTGACATTTGTCCACTTCTAATATGTTTTAATAAATATTTTATTTAAAATTTACCAAAACGTGTTGTCAGTACAAATTCAAAATAGTGGCCATTTTCTTTTAAAATCATGCTGTCGACATGTTTGCAGTGTTCACTTTCTCACTCTGTGAAACTTCAAGAAGCAGTTTGTAGATCTCATTACACTTCCTACATTTAGCTTTTGGAGTCTTCTCACTCATGATGATGACTGTAGGAAACTGTAGGAAAGGAAAAGGAAAGGAAAGTATGTGACATGTGGCCAGGTATGGTTTACCATACTGGGAATTTGTGCTCTGCATTCAACCCATCTAAGTGCACACAGAGCACAGAGGGGGAACGGTGCCTTGCTCAAGGGTCTCACCTCAGTCATGGTAATGAAAGTGGAGAGGTTACTGGTTATACATATTTTTTTATTTACAATTTATGTCATGTTAAAAAGATTACTAAAGCAAAAAATCTTACCGCAGAATGCTTGGCTTGGACCATGTGTCAAAAAAGGACATCCTGCCTTCAAATAATGCTTGATTAGACTGTTTCATAACAATTATTTGACAATTTTGAATGGTTGAAATCTTTTAAAAAGACATGTAATAACAATGGGGCATAAGAAAACGCCATGCAGTACAGGCTTAAATACCATAAATTAGATTTTTATAATGCATTATCATCGATACGTTCTTATTTATAGCTCTGTTTGCAAGGTACTAATATAGATTTGTTCAGACCAATGCGAGAATCAAAGCAACAGTCTTATTGAAAATGCACATTTATTTTCTCCCAGTAGGTGGCACTTTCAGAACTCAGAAATATAGCGGCAGTATACAAAGCAGCCAGCAACAAACTATCCACTTGTGTTTATTTAATTTTATTTAAATAACAGCCTTTTCATCACACAAAGCTATATTGCAATTCTGGTGTTTCTGTCTTTGTATTTAAGAACTCTTAAGACTTTTGGTTCCACTTTATATTAGGTGGCCTTAACTATGTACATACATTTAAATTGATTAGCCTGATTATTGTGATTATTGTGTATAGATGTTTTAACACTGTACATTTATTTTTAAAAATACTTATGTAGTTACATCTTTAATGAATTTCTGTAATTACATTTATAATTACACCGTTGATCCATCCCTTACATCTTAACCCTCCCTTAAACCTACCCATACCACCAAACCTGTCTCTAACCTTACCCGTATCCCACCTCAGCAGCAGAAAAAGTGTCTTTGTAATACAAATGATTTGTAATAACCACAATAAGTACATTATATTTATTAAATAGTAGTTAAGGCCACCTAAAATAAATTGGAACTTTCTTCTACAGTTCTGTGGATTTAAATTTGATACAACTAAGAGCCGATTGCATAAAAGTTTAAGACTAAAAGTTAGTCAGCTAAATTTTTCTTTAAGACTGTGATAAGTTAAAGATTTTTTAAATTCTTTTAAAAAAAGATATATACGAAAAATAAAACAGATTACTTTTGGCTGACTGCTAGTTTGTCAGACTAGCTCTTAAGACACTGTCTTAACATGAAGTTTATACAACATTAAATGTAAGAATTTTTAAGGACGTATAAGAAAGAACCCCAACTGCAGAACGGTTAGATCCAATTTGAGCATTAGGTGAATTGGAATTAAAAACTTTGAAGTCAAAAAAGGTCCATTCTCTATTGTCAACAAAGTACTGATGTTTCTTTCAATCTCTTTCAAACCAAGCCGTTTTCTTTAAGTCAATGCGCAAAAATTCCCAGTCGTATAGACTTCTATTGAACTTCCAAAAAAAACATGGACAGCGATGGCTCAAGAAGAATTATTTCTGTTGTCTAGCACTTTAACCTTGGACAGCCTATACAATGTCACTTCCTAAAGCAATGGCTGTCATTCAATATATGGGTAGCTATTCATACATCCCTCATTCATCACAACATGGTCAATAAATGCAAGATAAGTGCGTTTCATCAGTAGGGAAGCAATCGGACATACAGAAACTTCACTCCAGCCTGATCCCATTCTTCCGCCACAATTTCTTGCCTCTATGATTCGTGACAAATTAGACAGAGATTAAAACTACTGAAACAGAAAAAAAAACGACCAAGAAGCCTTCCGCTGAATCTCAAGAGCATTTATTCTTTTTACTTGAAGAATAATCTGTGAAAACACCCCAGACTCTATCGAAAATTAACAATACTCAAGGAATAATTTGCACATGTCTCTAAAAGCAACCAAAAGTCTTGAAATGAAAATCCAACCGAATAAATACACACTTTTCATGAGTGCCAAAAAAAGAAAATCTCTAAATCATCGGCAGTGTATATTTCACCGTGAAAAATGACTGTGCCGGTGGTCATAATAATCTATAACAGTGTGTTCGTCCTTCACCTCATCAGTACGAGTTCAGATTTACACCCTTCCACCACTTGTTTGTCTTCATCCTCCACACAGAAGTGCTTGCGCTCGTGTTGTTTTTGTCCGTCACACCAACATTTTCTATTTCAGTCGTTTTGTTTTGTTTTCATTTCAATCCTAAACAATCTTACAGGATTTTCGCTTGGCCCGTCCGCGAAAGCTTTGGAGTGATAGTGAAGACAAAAAAAAAACAAAAACGCATTACCGTAAATTCATTACAGCGGCCCGGCAGTATTTATAAACACAGCGAGATGTTGTTTAAAATATCTGACTTAACAGATTACAGATATAAACTTTTTACAGCGGGAAACGAGTGGCGAAATATGCTGTGTTTACACGGGTGGAGGAAAGGTACACACGCGTCTCCTCGGAGCCTTGAGTGGCATGTTAAAAAATGAAATAAACATTCAATAAAATAAACAAGGGCTGCTTGTGTACGCTTCCGTGACAAAGGGCCTTTACCTCCTCGGGTGGGAGTGATGGGGTCGAGGAAGGTGTGCGAGAAAGACCTGGACACATAACCCGCTGTCTCCCGCCCTCAGGTGCTGTTAAAGAACCAGTCCAGGATGAGTTTCAAAGCTGTTTTGAGTCTGCAGAGAGAAGGAGGGTGAGAGAAAGAAGGTATAATGTTACAACACTAATAAGAAATGCCTGAAGGGCACTAAAGGGCCTTTTGGCCCTGGAACTAAAGGATGCATACAAAAGCACTTCGTCGGGGGGAGGAAAGAAGGGAGGATCACGAATCACGTTCAATTAAGGCAAGGTTATAGTTAGGATGGAAAGAGAGAGAGAGAGAGAGAGAGAGAGAGGGGAGGACTGCAGGTACATGCCTATGTGTTTGTGTTTGTCTGGCAAGTTTGTTGTTTTTGGTCTCTGGAGGAGAGCGCCTCAGAGCCGTTGCTTTGGGCGAAAGGACTTCCTGATCACCACTTCCGTACATAATGGCTGCCTCTATCCTAACAATGACAGTCCATGCCGGGACCACCTGCTGAGCAGCAGCACACGGCCACAAATCTAATGTCAGCCAATTATAGCAGCCCCTAATCAAACGCAACCAGTTGTAATCACTATAAACGCAAGCAGAAATTTCACGCTAACCGCGAATCATAGCTGGCTGAGATAGAGCCTGGTTATCTGTGACAAAAAGCCAGGTGTGACAGCTTTCGATTTCGAATTACAACTTTAAGCCAAAAAACTCAAACTTAAAGGTGAAGAGTGTCATGTATTCAATGTTAAAATAAGCAGAGATTGTTATAAGTAAGGGATTCGTAGGTTCATTTGTAGCAATAACTGACACCTGGCTACCTGCTTTTCTGTTCAGTGAAGTATTTGGGAAACCTGCTCAGATGTTTTTTACGGTTGTATGTTGTGATGTTTGTCTTTAGAAGTACATTCTTTGTTTACTTTATATTTATGTAAAACAATGAAATAATTGTTACTGGTATAAAGCATTCATTCTAGTTAGAACTTCAACAAACAGCCTGGAAAATGACCAGGATGTACTGATCACAGGGTGAAAGGCTCAGACAGATGATATGCGGGGCTGGAAAAAGAATAGGAGGGAAAACAGACAGGTTGTGCAATGAAAGCACACCCAGCTTTTCACTGTTTAATGTCTCGCTGACATTTCTGCTGTGAGCAAGTAAGGTCCCCAATCCGTTGATTTTTTCCCCCGCTTTCTCCTCCTGCCAGCCCAACGGAGACACACTGGACAGATAAGAGAGAGAGAAAAGGAGAAAGAGAGTCATAAGAGGATCAGAATGAGGCAAGATGTGTTCTGTCTATAACTCAAGCAAGGTTAGATGACCCAGACAAAGTCAGAGGTCAGAGTTCAGCAGGGGGGCAGGGAAACATGTAGCTATAGCTGAGGCTGGATTAGATTTCACTGCAAGCCTGGATTCTTTCTTCATTCTTTGAAGGTTACAGTCGGCTGTTTGCATAGTGCCTTCGAGAGCACCTTGATGTGTGCTGAGCTTCACATATATGTTCCAAAAATCCCATAAAAAAACATAGCAAGAGATTTCACAAAGTTTGTACGAGAAGGAAAGTCTCAAGTTTTGCATTGGAATATAAACCCTGCATAAAACATGCATCACATTTGTCAATCTATAACAACTTTGCTAAAATAATAAATACACTTATATTTAGTCTCCAACGACAGAGCATAAGAAATTATTATTTGTACTAGAAGTAATATTACTATTATTATTAACTATTATGACAGTAATAATTTTATTCGATTAATAATAATAATAATAATAATAATTATAACACTAATTATATCTATTAAATAAATTTTTAGTAATAATATGTATTATTAAATACTAATATTAAAAATAGTATTTTACTGTTTTGTTATTATTAGTATTATTAGAGAGAAAAAATAATAACAAAACCTGCCACTAATAAAAAAAATAAAATAAAAAAAAAATGACCTGTCCCATAACAAGCTCAACATTGTATTACAGACTGTGCAGGTGTAAAGGATTTATGACATGTATACGAGAAAATTAACTAGCGGTTCAACAGTTTTAGGAAACATCCCAAAGTAAACAGAAGACATTTAAAATCTGGCTGCTTTGCTTTATTTTCACAGTGTGCTCGAGCTGTTTACATATCTGTCACTAGCTGTACCTGGTATGGCCAGGGGTCCATAAACACACTTTACCTTCCCTCTTTCTCTCTCCCCTTTTCTTTCTCACATACATATACGTGTACACAGCCCCCACCCCACGTCTTTTCAGGACTGCAAACATTTTAAATAACTCGATCAGCCCTAAAACAAATAGAGGTGGAATTGCTACCCCATGTCACATCTGCGTTCTGTTACTGGTGACAGGAAAACGGAGGGGAAAAGGCGGCTGCTCTTGAAAGGCTGCCACTTTAAGGAGAAGTTTTCAAAAACACCATTGACCACGCGCGCAATTAGAGCCAATACGCAATGTCAGCGATGCCATTTTCCCCATAAATAAAAATATTTTGCTTGGGTTCCTTCAGGCTTGGACCCGGACCGTTCGAAACGGGAGGATATGGAAGTGAATAAACAGAGAATTCAGTGTAAAACTTTTTAAATAAGGGTGATCAAATTGATTGAGTGGCAGGGTCGTGAATCGGCCCACGTTGTGTGTGTGTGTGTGTGTGTGTGTGTGTGTGTGCGTGAACTCTGACACTCTGAATCATTGGCCAGATGTAGTCTGGTGTTACACACCCGGCCGGGACTATAAGGATGAGCGAGGCTTGACCCAGCTGACTCCTCTCCGCTGGACCACGAGAGAGCTTCTGGACAGAAATACTCTGAGGAGCATTATTTCAGCACAATGGAAAAATACTCTTATTGACGTGACCAAAAGAGCTATTGATTGGGTCATTTTTAGTCGTGTTTATTACGAATTTAGCTGATGTGATGAATAACTAAGGACTGCTTTTATCCTCCAACCTCCACGCTGCATGTTAAAGCAACATTTAGATAAAAAACGTACACTTAAGAACCCAGAAAATCGAAATAATAATCTTACCCAAACTTCACCATCACCTGTGCGCTTCTGTTCCTGCTGACGAACTTTCAAATAGCTCCACCTAGTGGTCCATCCAGATTAAACACATGTGAACCTAAACTGAATTCCTACTGAATAAGAATAGCAACCATCAGAGTTTTTTATTTTCTTTCTTTCTTTTTTTTTTTTGCTTGGTTTTATTACCATGTAGATCTCTAGCGTCCAATATTTTACAAACAAATGTCTGTTTCTTCCTGGCTCCAAGGTTCGGAAGTCCTGTCAAAACAGAAGGCAACAACAAATGTTTGTCATCGCTACAGCCCCTGGGAGCATCGCTGTTTGCTCGGAACAGGCATCTGGCTATTGTTAACAACGGCTGCTTCGCTAACCCCAAACTGTTGACATCCAGTGTATCTTTTACAATTTGGAAAGATAGCAGGGATTAGAAGAACACAATGTACCTTTCTGTCTTTAAGTCTATCGTTCCAATGACGCACTTGTTCTGCAAGATCTGATTTTCAGATGAATTTCGATTTTTTTTTAAACATATACGAAAGCTAAAGCGGGACAAAAAAGGAGGTGGGCTACGACTAACACCATCACCCCCCTCCTTTCTTTTTCTCTATAACCCTTATCGTCTCGGACTAGAGGGACTTGGTAGGCTATAGCCACCTGCAAATTACAACTTAGTACTTGAAGAGTTAAGAATGTGTTTCTTTCAGGCTATTGTTGGAGTGCGCGGGTCAGGGGGTGGGGCGAACAGATTCTGGTAAGAGCCTTTAATCCACAGGCTGTCAGGCCCAAACCCTGCTTGACGCCCTATTGAAGTGTAACAGAACAAAACATTGGGCCCCTCGCTAAGCTCCTGCCCGGGCCCCATTCACAGCGACAGGAGAGCAAATTCTTCAGCTGCAAAGAGCCCCCTTCTTAAAGGGGAACACACAAACTTCAAAACAATTCAACAGACAGGAGGAACATATAAATGGCCAATCACTGTCGAGAGTGCATTTGTCAGGGAAGGAAAATCTTGACATTTTTTCCCTCTGCATTTTCAAATCGTAATCCCACTCTAAAACAACGACAATTCAAATATATTGAAACGCACCATTGCAATCAAAGCTTTTCGAAGCTTAACGTGCAAAAAGACAAATTACACATAGCTCATTTTATACTATTTGAAGTATTCTAAAACTGAAGGTCTCAATATTAAGTACCTTGGCGAATTAGCAACAACAAAAAAAAATCAGTTTGTCACCTCCGCTGTCCTTGTGAAATGTACATTAATTTGCTTTTAAATGAAGGTTTTAGTATTTAGTACTTTAGCCACATATTCAATTAAAATTGGAGAATGCACAGCACTGAACAAAAAAATAAATACATCATTTTATATATGTTTTTTTTTTTTTGCCCTTTAACTCTGAAGGCTTGAAAACAGATGTGAACGCTGCACGTTTAAGTACATCTGGCCCGACTCAGACTATTGGGAATCAGAAATGGAAATACCAAATGTACAACAAAATATGACAAGTTTTATTACATTGTGATTAGCGAGGATTATTTTACCCTCTCATGAAGAGAGTAATACATTTATGAAAATGGATTTAATACTTTTTTTCAACTAATGAAAGCCCTGTGGAAATGTTCTGAAGGTTAACTATATACTGCGGCGTTCAAATTAGACTTAATTGTGCTACGAGTAAGATCTTGTCCTCTTCATTTTACTCGGGCTGAAAAGTAAATTCGTTAAAAGGCCTGCCTTTAAAAACAAACAATCAAAAGACAAACAGTTTTAATCATTTTACTTTGAATATCTAAAGCACTATACGAATGCATAGACTATAAAAATAATATCTGCGGTCTTCAGGAAGAGCTCAGCGGTTGAAGTCATACATAATAGACCAAACTTGCATTAATCAGACGGATCCACTGACCAACCACAGCTCTAATGCTCTAGGTTAAGAGATGCATATTCATGATACATGTATTCAAATGCACAGACATGACCGACAGACTCAACCCCCTTCAAAAGAAACCAAACCCCCTACCTCCTATTAGCCCTTTAATTATAAAATGGTGCTGCTGTATTAAAGGTTTGTTTAGATAAAGGAGAGCATCTGCTGAGATTAGCAATACATTATTCTGAGCAGAATAAAATGGTAAAACGGAATACCATCAGAAATACATTTATGGACATTTCTGTTCCATCTGCTGCATGCACTGCTGTTAAAATATAGTGTTGATCATTTTTCGGATCACTAAGACTAGAATTTAGCTCAGATTCTTTCAATATGTCCATGGCACTTGAGGAGGAAGAATAATTCAATTTACTGAATACATGACTGAGGTTCACAAGAAAATCGCCATGATCAAGCTGATCAATACAAACATTCCTTATTCATTCATACGCAATTTTTTATAGCGTTTATTACAGACACTAGAGATACTGAGGAAGGAAGAGTGAAAGTGAGGACTTGGTATAAAGACCACAATCCTTGAGGTAAATGGTATAAACTATAGAAATGAAAATAAAAGCAATAATTTAATTTTTCTGTTGGAAAATAGCATTTTATATAGGCTATATATATATAGGCTATATATATATATATATAAACATATAATTATAATATTAGTATGTAATCATTTGTACAGCTTACAAAACTAAACAAGCATTTATTATTATATCTATACAAAAATACAATTTAAAAGAAAATCTGGCTTGTGGTCATTGCTAAATTAGTTTAGATTTTAGACTAGAAAGTAATTCCTGAACAAAATTACCACAACTATTTAAATTCACTGTAATACTCGGGTTATACAGTAACGCAAAAGAGAAATATACAAATCTACGAAATACAAATATATACGATTAACATGTTTCAAATTAGGATATTACATTTCCCGAAATATGACATGCGACACAATACAATTACATCTCTACGGATTTAACTTCAAATTAGGTTTCTCATGTACACAACGACTGAGTGGCGTTTTAAACGGGGATTTGTAAGCAAAAGATGGACAGCTTTTCATCTGAACAGATGTCCTTTCAGAAAATTAATTACAGCCTTCAAACCCGCAGTGAAATCAAACGGCTCTTGCAAAGATACTCCAGCCTTTTCTTAATTGCGTTGTGTATTTCAAGAATCTTGGCCAGAGTTGGATAAATTAGCCTGTACTCGGTATTATCAACAGTCCAAATTAATTTTACAAACACCGGATACATTATCCATTTGCTGATCACCTGTGCAATATTTGGAGTCTAAGAAAGAGTGGGAAAAATGTAGGAGCATTTAAACTGGTAATGCACGTGACAAAAAATAACCTCATATTTTAATAAAGCCTAGAAAGGCAAAGTGAGACCGGATCGAGGAGCAAACCAAACGTTCCTGAATTCTGATCTACACAACCACAAAAATGCACTAGAAGATCGATGGATCGGTTATCGGTTTTTTTCTGAATCCTTGTATTATGGCGCCTCCTTGTGGCCAATGACCAATTAACACCCAAATGAAATGCAGCTCTTCACCCAAAAAATAAAAACGCATTGGTGAAGACAAAACCGCATGTTATGAATGACCAGCAGATGGAGCCATTTACCATAGCAGTACTAAAATTACTCGCCAAGACAAAACCCGTGTTTACATTTACAGTGAATAAAATACACTTAGTCCAAAAGTCTACTGACCTGATTAAATCCACATCTTGTTCACGATCACTCTCCTCATACCTCACATTTAGGCCTACTAATATTAGTTAACATTGATCTCCCCCCAAATTAGCTAACATCTTGATAAAGGCTCCTTTTGGATTAAAAATGTGTTTGCGTCCAATAAATACAATTAGTAACTGTATAGGTGACTTTTTTCCAAAATTGCCTGGCTTACCTAAAGAATCAAACGCAAACCGTGATAGCCCATGGTTTTGGACGCTGCTTTGGGCTTTGGTCCAAAATGGCGGTTAACTAGTTAACTAGTCCCGGTATTATATTTCAGAATATATTTTAATTAAACTATCGTCACTTAATTATTATTATTATGAAACTCTATATTTTTATTCACGATTTAAAAAGTGTATTTAATATCAGAACGGTCTCAAAATAAAAAGGTGCTATAAAACCTGATTTTGTGGTTGCTGAAATTGCTAAAATTATATTTTTAATTCAAGTGAAGAAGGATTTTGACAGAAACAGTGTTGAGAAGTAAGGTTAACCCTTTCTGGTTTAAATGTTTCAAAATTATCAACAGTTAAAAAACACTGCTTAGACCTTGGACTAATCAAGCATAATCAGTTACATTACTTTAAGTAATTCATTTTTGTAAACAACCTTCCCAACACTGCTTTTGAGTAGCCTAACCCATTTAACACTTTAATTGTCACACCTTTATCTGCCAGTGAGCTCCACTACGCACTGTTCTCTGCTTTATACAAGACATATTTAATCAGTTTTGACCTTTCACAGACATTCTGATCTCCCTGTGGACAACACTCCATTCAAAATCAACCATTTCTCACAACCATTGACAGACCTTTTCAGGTCCCCTATTCTTAAGGTGACTTTCGGCTCAAGACATTCTTGAAGATTGACAGGCTTGTCAGTAAGGGACAATAGTTGACCCTCTGAGTGACGCCCAAACCAACCCCCATGCTTTCACACACCCAGTATAAAACGATAGTAGGTATTTTGATTGTTGCCTTACATGTTGAGACGACACCGCATGCTAAATTAGCCATGATTGCTGAATCTCTATTTGCATGGTTAAACAAATATACATGGGATAAAGACCAGTGTTTACTTTTCTTCGTAAGTTCAATCAGGTATGCCTTGAGCTGTCTACTGATTGTGCAGTTGTAGATCTCCTCTTTGATAGGAATGAATGAGTTTGCAAAAAATAAAAAGGATTTTTTCATATTCATGCTTAACTGATAAGTGGATTATCAACTTTACATGCAGCTGTGTTTTGGAGTACATAATGGTTTCTGACTCTCAAACAAATGTGCAACTTATTCACCATAAGATTAGATTTCTTTAAAGAGTGCAGTTCTTTTTTTATATAGTATTTTGGCTCCACTGAAAGGTCAGTTTAGATTCAGAACACAAGCCAGTCTCATCTTTGACTGTGTGATTTGTGATTTAAACCATTAGCGTGTTGGTGGAAGTGGCAGGACTAGACACGGTATCATTATATGTTCAATTATGTTTGTCAAGAGGTGCGCACAAATACAAAGAGCAGCTGGATTAGGGACAAGCATTTTGACAAATGATTTATTTATTGAGGTGCGGAAGGGTGTTTATAAAGACAAAGGCTGTTTTGATAGATTGGCCTAAAGTACCGAAAGGTGTTGCTGAAGTTGTGTCTGAACAGTTACTGCAATTCATCATGGCCAAAGTCAGTCAGCATTTTCCAGAGAAAAAATGAGTTTATTCTCAAGTGGAAAATAACCTATTTTTGGATGTGGTTTCGGGTTGCAAAAATAGCATATGTTCGATTCCAAGAATTATTCAAACACTACCACATCCTCCTTTTATGGGCATTAATCATACACGTATTAAAGGAATAGGTTACCCAAAAATGTTAATTATGAAAATATACTCACCCTTAGGCCATCAAAGATGCAGACGAAGAACAAATTTGGAGAAATTTTAGCATTCCATCACTTGCTCAGCAGTGGATTCTCTGTAGTGAATGGGTGCCGTCGGTGATGTAATGTTAAATTGCTCCAAATATCCTCTACAAACTTTAAGAAAATATCCCACTTTGGATTTATTAACTTAAACTTTCAGACATCAGTAAATTAGCCTATATTTAATGTCTGTGGAGTGCAATGTTCATGTTATGCAGGAGTTTATTTAGTTTTCTTTCATAGTTGCTGTTTGGAAAATAATCTATATGCAGTCATTTGATTTCATCTTTTCTTTTAGGCAAAAAAAACAAAAAAGAAGGTCAAGTTCTTGATAAAAACAAAACTCCAGATAATGATGAAGGTGTTTTCTGGATGCTAGTATCAAGTGAATTGTGGGTCTCACTTACTGAAGGCTTTTTCAATATCTTTAACCACTCTCAGAGGTAAACCAGAGAAATACTGGAGATTTCTAGAGTTGAGTAACTCTATATAAATAAAGGAAACGCACACAAATACATTCACATTAAAAATTTAATATCAAGACATTCAGCATACAAAATAACCCAAAGTTTAAACCAACAACATATTGTCAGTGCAGATCAAAAGTATACAAATGTTTTTATTTCTTCTTATCCTCACATGGCGCCAATGAAATCACGTCAGTATAAATACAGTATAATTTCTATCAATAAATACATTCAAAACATAGATAAAATCAAATAAATCCTCTGTTAATAAGTTAAAATGCAAAACATATTCTTCTTCATTTTATTTTGGTCATAGATGCATACTAAAGATCGCTTCAAGGCATAAAAGAGCCAACCCCTAAAAATGCTACATCTGAAAGCTATCACAATGATGATTGTTAACTCCTGCTTCTGTTATTTTTACTGAAAATGCAACCTTCAATACAGCGTGACATAAAATGTTGCACCAAGACATTTACAGCAGTGCATAAAAGCCTTCATATTTTTTTCAATATTTAAAAATGATCTGTGAAAATCATAGCATTACACAGTGAAATGGTAAACTGCTACTGAATGACTTCATGTCTTCAGAAATCAAAAGAAATGTAAGAGGATGCGAATCATTTTGTTGCCTCCATGGTAAAAAAGAAAAAATCCTGAAAGGCTAAAAAAGCTTTGTCCAGTTTGTCACAGTGTCGTGCAGAATTTACAGTAATCAAGAGCAGATTCCTTCTGTGGTTATTCATGACGGCCCTGGTGACAAACAGCGAAACATAACTGAAGTGCAGAAAGAACAGATGTTTAACTGCTATTTAATGGATCAGCATTAACTGAAAAAAGTGTGCCAAGCAAAGTACCATAATGTTAAATTAAAGATGTTGAAACGCCAGATGTCACCGAGCTGAGACCTACTCTACTCAAAGCTACCAAATCCTTTTGTGCCACAGCAAATGTCAAAGCTATGAAAAGAGCAAAATCAAAATAAAGAAAATAACCAGATGAAAGACAACATTATGCAGGAATGAACCCTGTTTAGAATAAATGTACCAATTGATGCCAAACTTCAGCGGACTTTATGTGACACTTAATTGAAATGGACAAATATACTGGTAAACCATTAAAACATGGTAAATGTTAGTTATTTCTAGGTATGCAACGGTTTTCGGTTCGCCTTGTTCGGTACACCCACGTGAACCGCGATATTTCGGTAGCCTATGTGAGGCATTAACCTTTCATTTTAATTAAAATGGGCATTTTCTGTGTATTAAGCGCATAGACAATCAGGTGATGGTAAGAACTTCTCAACACTAGTGATGGGTCGTTCTTGAACAATTCGTTCATTTTGAACGAATCTTTAATGGGACTCCGGAAAAACGAATCGTCTCGTGGGAGTGATTCGTTCAGTCGACAGTCGATAGGTTAAGCTTATGGCGCAGTCACGTGATGAACGAACGACTCAAAAACCCCGAAGTCTCGAGAGACGAACTAATCTAGTCTGTTTTCGGCTCAGACTGCATAGGTTAACATTTCAGCAGCAAAATTATTCCAGAACTTTACGACGCGAGTAAGAGTGACGCTGAAATAGACTTGAGACAAGCCCCACCTGTTTATGTTTACATTTTAAATGACCTGTTATAATAGGTCAAGACAGTTGTGTGCGTCACATAATTATCCTGACTGTGCAAATGTTTACATTTGACATTTAATAATAATGAAACACAGACTATTTTAAGTAGTTTAAAGGGTTAAGGTTAGATGGTTTATTTTACCCAGTGTAAGTTTAAAGTGTTCTCTTATCTGTTTGATCCCGCACATTGTGATGCTACCTCACCAATTACTGAAATGGACATTATTGTCCACCACTTAGTGATACATCTTGTTATTATTGTTGTTTGTTCTGATGGTGTATTTAGAAAACCTAAGTATTTTCTTGTTTTCTTGTGTTTTGACTTAATCTGTAACTTTTTTACATTTAATATCGTCTCTGTACCTTGATAATTTGGGCAAATGACCTCCCGCTATGTTAGAGCTCACATACAGTACTGTACAGTAATATTGATGTATCGAAACCGAACCGTTACCGTGACCAGAAAACCGTGATACAAACTGAACCGTGGGCTCACTGTACCGTTGCATCCCTAAAATAAACGCATTTTTATTCCAACTTTTGCTTGGTTTAATGTGTAAGATGATGCTATATACATAGGTACTGTAAATACGCCAATCTGGTTCTCTTGTGTACTTCATTTACCACACTAGCCATTTAGCAGCAGCTCTGACAACTTTAGATATCGATCTGTTATGAAATGCTGCTTATTGCGTGTGCAGCAGAACCTGTGCATGACCAAGGGCACGAGCTGCAGTACCATTTGATGGACGTCATAATGCAAAGCCCAGCTAAAGATATCATTTAGAGTTATAGCTGGGGCAAGAGGTTAATAGCAGTTTGGACACTCTAAAACCTGATAATGTGGTGCATCCAGACTATTGCTCTGCCAAGGGAGAGGGGTGGATGAACATTTTGTGACCGTCCTTTTGAAGTCGGTGGTACACTTTTATGATGGTGCCTGGATCTTAAAGCAACTAAATTAAGATCCATATTTCCACTTGTCTCGACGTGTCTAGCTTTCAATGGGACGCCTACACATGCAGTGGAATAAAACAGTAATTCCTTAGCCAATTCAGCATCGATTGTGTAACTGCAGCTTTGGATGGCCTTTCTGTGTGTTTGTTGGGTTACCGTTTTCAAGGTCAATAAAGAGTTCAAAGGTGTTTAGCTTTGATAGCATGCAGGGAAGGGCAGCTGACGGTTTTAGAGCCTCGAGAGCTGGATTATGACTCATGGCTCCTGGTAAATCCACTCTGTCTTTTGTCTGCTGACTGTGTAGGCAGCGAGATGGCCAGCTATCCAGCTGCATTTCCACTCAGATCTCAAACAAAACCAGCCAAGCGCAGTTGATACAAAAGTGAGCAGCCAGATTTTATGTCCTCCGCTAGCATGTTTCTGTCATCACTTCAGTAACATAACTGACAGTAGTACTTTTTGGTGCACTAAAGTGTTTGGTCTTAGGGTCAAAACTAGCATTTAGCAAAAACAATAATGTTAAAGGTAAAGCTATTTCAAGATGGGATTAACCTCTAAGATAATATGTACACATTGTTAGATTGTTGTCGTCAGGTGGTGCAAAATGTTTGTTTGAAGTGGGTTGTTAACTGAAAACTCCCCAAAGACAGCAGCTACTGTGTGTTGTAGGGATCGCTGTTGTCTCAGAGAAATTTGAAGGGCTTTTCTGTCATGTTCATGTGCACACTTGACATTTCTTGTGAGCTGCACTTGAAAGGCTGTGAATATGATGGTGCACTTTGGACGCTAGCCAGAATTGAGTGTTGTGTTTGTTTGTTTGTGTGGGTTGCTGTCATCTGAAGATGGCAGATCTGTAAAGAAGTTCTGTTCAGAGAAAAATCCAACCACATCTAAACAAGAGCAAAAAGAAATACATCTTTTAGCTCTGCTTTCACCGAGGAAAATAATCTTAATGATGTACATGAGCGAGATATCTAGGTGCATTCCTCCATCGCACATCACTTCACAGACAAAACTTCTCTATTATTTATAGATCTGAGGGCTTTGGGACATGTTGTGCATTTGAATGTTTTCAAGCATGCTCCGAGACAAAGAAATAGTGTCGCATTAAACATGTTTAATCCACGACCATTCACAATTTTGTAGCTGGATTGTTTTTATACTTTCTTTTTTATGCTGACCAAGCCTGCATTTATTTAATCAAAAATACAGAAAACCATAATATTGTGAACGTGAATATATCAGTACAGTTTCTATCTGAATATATTTTAAAATGTAATTTGTTGTGATGGCAAAACTGAATTTTCAGCCTCTGATTCAGTCTTAAACGTTTAATGCAATATCATTTGAATATGTTGATTTTCTGCTGATTATTACCAATGCTGAAAACAATTGTGCTGCTTACCATTATTGTGGAAACCATTCAGATTTCTCTGATGATTAGAAAGTTCAGAGACACGATCAATGTAATGCAACCTTGCTGAATAAAATACATTTTTTCCTTGATATAACTATCTGTCTCTACACTTCAGAAGAGTAGTGTACTTTCGTTTAATTCACTCTCTAGATTACAGAACTTTAATTATTGGACTGTCCCTGTAAGCCAAGTAATAAAAGGATATTGCTCTCAGTCAGTAATGACATGATAAAAGTGTGTTTGATTACACAATAACCATCGATGTGGCAATGTGACTCAGCGTGGACATCACTATGTGTTTGAGTCAATACCTGGCTGCTTATTCCAGAGCGAGCAACTTTAAGCAATGTGGACATACTGGTGGGTGTATTTTAGCTCTTAGCATCCCTGATTTTGGATGTTAGCTGTATTTGAGCTTTGATACCACTTAGTCTGTACTCAGCAATAGTGCATGGAGGTACGAGTGCATCAGCAGTACTGCAGCATGACAGTTTTAGTCAATCATGTTAACCTTTAAAAAATACTAAATCTGCTGTTTTAATTCTCAGTTGAATCATTAAACACAATTCAGATAGCTGTCATTTTGTACAGTCACACTCTAATTTAGTCAACTGCATTAAAGAGAATCTTCTTCAAAGAAAATGTGTCTATAATATAAATAGTCCACAAATCGTAGGTAATCAGCCACATAAAATCAAATCACTTCATTGCCTCTACACCATATACACAATCAATGGTGAGTGAAATTATAATTAAATTATAACTCATCAGTGGAACATATATACCATATAGGCCTAGTATAAAATTATTTTGGTTTATAAAATGATATAAAGTATGTATTTATTAATGCATGCCTAACATTAAAAGCAGTCTGTCAGTAGAAGAGTGTAAATAATGAATGTTAAGTCTAGGAATTCCAGACGCTGCTATCTGAGGGGGGCTGGAAGATTCAGGTCGGGTGGACCAAAAGGGGTCTTAGTTTATAGCTCATTTATCTGGGCTCGCACTGCAGGAGACCCCTGCATCTCCTCTTACCTTACTGTAGTCAGAGTGTATCTGATAGGGCTGCATTCATCACAGTCGCTGCTCAGCAGGGAGAACCTCTATTATGCTGTCAAAGCATCACATTAAGACTATGCAGATATCAGTCATCAGTAATCTGCTCCTCCGCTCTTATCGCCAAAGATCCAGCCATGTGGGAAGAATCAACTTGACTAGACCTGTGATGTTTAATCCTGAGGCTGGCCGTTACATTTCTTGTTTTGGAGGCATAATCTCAGATCAGACCGGACTAGAAGCTTTTTTCCGTGAGGCCTTTTTAATAAATGCACAAGACTTGTTTGAAGACTGGATGGTAGTTACTATATGGTAGTTATTTTGCAGGTCCAGCTAAATCAGTATAAATCGTAAATTAAGATTATTTAAGTATGTTGTTAAAGGAAATAATTAAGAAATTGCATTTTTGTAAATTGCATTTACATATTTGTGAAAGTTAGTAGCAATTTCTGCATAAATCCTACACCGGATAGTTTTTTCAGTGCGGGTCTCATTTGTTACAACTGCCATGTGTTGTGTGAGTGGAGAGGTGTGTGAATATCATGTGTGACCTACAAAGGAAGGTAACGGACTCGCTGAGGTGTGACTGTGAGAGAGGTCACTTCAGATACACACTGATACAATCACCCAGATACACTGAGATATGAGTGAAATGCTTTTAGGACAAGTCCATTGAGTGTGCCATTAAAAGGAAGATTTTTTTTTAAATACATTGTACTGTGTGTTATTGAAGAAAAATGAGCAAGAAAAATATGGTAAAGGCTTAGCATAAATAATGAGGGATCAAAGGAGAACAGAGCAGCTGACTATTACATTCCTGTGCCAGTCAAGCAGTAGTAATTTACAGAGCATAGGAATGATCCCTGCTAGAATTAGATGTGTGTCTGAAGCATGACGTTACATTAGGACAAAGCATCAACCTGACTGGCATTTATTTTAAAAGAAGTACAGTACTATAAACTACACTCAGGATTTAACAAATAGTTAAATAATATAAAATATTTGATCTGTGTATTGAAATTCAGAAAAATCAAAGTGAGATTTAAAGGGCTAAGTCGCCCCAAAATGAAAATTCGGTAACACTTTAGAATAGCGGATGGTTATAAGTCATTTATAAGAGATTAGTTAATGATGAAATAAACATCTTCAAAACATTCACAAATGATTAATAAGTGATTATTATGTTTAGTTAATTAATTTACAAGTCATTTACAAGTTGTGATA
>JAUCNO010000045.1:234548-247359 GCA_032353835.1 Enteromius viviparus
ATACAATTTTATTAATTACATATATTTGTTATTTATTACAAATTCTTAATAAAGACTAGTGTAATATAAAAGCGATATAAAAATAAATATTTTGTGTCATTTTCAGTTTGTCAAGATATGTTAAAATGTTATTTGAAGGATGAAAGTAGCATTAACAATACAAAGAAGTCTTCTTTTTAAAATGCAGTTTTCATCACATTATTTCCAGCACAGAGTTGTTATACCCAACACGTTGTTTGAGAAGTGCAAAAAAAAACAAACAAAAAACGACACTAGTGGAAATGACATTCAGCAAGCAGATGTTATATTAAATGATCTAGATAGATCTGTAGATGAAGAAACACTCATGTTCATGTAGAAACTGTGATTTTTGCAGCATGCCTGATTAATTCCACAGCCTCTCTTCCCATCATGAGATCAATCATGAAACTGATCTCACATCTCGGTGTCTCTCTTCCCTGCTGTCTATCTGCTTCTGTTGACACATGGCTTATGTTTGCTCAGATGTGAGTCTCAGTTAATGCACGATGGGACTGTGTTCCAGTGCAAGTAAAGCACACGCAAATACAATGTGCGCTTTTTTTAACAGTTTCCTTTTTGGTCTAAAGGAACATCTCGGAGGATATATACCATAAAGTGTTGAGTGCAGGTAAACCACTGTTCACCCACACAACTCACCACTGTTTCCTCACAAATACAGCGTCTTGCCCAGCTTTGGGTGTGTGCAGCATCCGCTTAGAGAACCGTAATTTAATAACATCTTTATTTATGTAGTATTAAACGGATGTGTGTATCCATAGCCTTCTCGGGCAAGCTACTAAATCATTGTTACACTGACGTTGTGCTTTAAAATCTTAATGTGCTTTTCTCCCGTGACGGAGAGGGCCATCTAAATCCCTCCCCAACACAGTGGCACTCCAGGTTAGAGAAATAACACCCTAAACCTGCAAAGTTTTATATTACCAAGCTTCCATCATGTGCACATGTGGCCACAATTAAGATGCTTGTATACCGCTGATGTGTGCGGGTTTGCTAGCGCACGAGTACCTGTGAGTTTAAGGTATAGAGCACTTCGATTTATCATCAACTGTCAGACAGATGTAGTACGTGTTTGGTTTTTTTAGCTCTGCCCCTGGTAAAAACTGCAAGGTAAGCAAAGTGTGCGGCTGAGTCTTGGAATAGACATCAGATTGTTTTGAGAGCCCACAAAATGGCTTTGAAATTGAAAAGTGCGTAGGATGTTTAAGTGAGATAGGCCTATATATTATAAAGTGGAGATGCATAATATGTTATGACTGTAAATATTGCAAAAAAAATTTGCATTACATTTGAACAGATTGGTTGCAGTTGTGAGTTAATACAAATGTTGCTGGTTGTGTAATATAGGTACATAATGAATTATCACTACATCGATCAATATATTTCCGAGTCGAATCGTGTCATAGAAATTTTTTGAGCTATCAGCAAGTATTGTATCACTGGGCATGAGAATCGATATTATATATATATATATAATATATTGTGATGAATCAATTTAATCTTTAAACCCCGTTTGCACCAAGCATGATAACTATAAAGGGAACTATATTAACATCCACACTCATTTAATGATATGGTCTGTTTATTCTAAGAGAAGCGTGTCTGCTGCTTGAAATTCTCAAGCTCATGAGAGCAGGATGGATTCTGATTGGCTATCAATATTTGTGTTGTTCATCAGCTGGAAAAAAATTGTTCTGGAAATAATTCCAATCGTTATAGTTTTGGTATGAACTGATTTTTAGAACTATATCTTTATAGTTATTATGCTTTGTGTGAACGGGCCTTTGCACCATGTCCTAACTACACGCAATACCACGCTCTGTGTTTTTGTATTAACTAGCCACCAAATTATTACTTTAGAAGCTATATCTTTTTATAATTGTTATAGTCACATTTAATGATAGAGGTTTAATATTTATGAATTAGATTCGAAACGTATCCATTTCATTGGGAGTGCAGAGTGCTTCCGGCGTGAGTCCACCCACACATGCTTCTGATTTGCTGTGATAGTTGATTGATTCTGGAGCATCGTGTTTGTTGCTGGAATCTTGTGTGCATTTAGGACAGGGTGTTAGTATCTAGTTGTCATTCTATAGTTCGATCTATATTTCTTTTCATTTCTATTTTCTTTCGTTCATCAATTCTATCTATTGTCTTATATATGTCTTATGTTTTGTAAAGTTACTAGTATCAGGCATCAGATGCTGACGTTTATGCCAGACATGTTCATAAATAATTGTTGGCTTGTCATATCCCCCAAATGCCAGTATTCCCATCCATATTATACGTATTGATTTTTTTACTTATTATATTTGTTATATTATATTGGTATATACTTTGACAAGGTTTTGAGTTTAATTGAGTTAGCATATTTCTGTAATTAGTTTTATTCAGCTTTTATATAGAAACAAAAGAAGCCTATATTACGGCTTCATTTGTGTTTGTTTGACTCTGTTAGCTCATCGTGAGAAAGAGGCGCACCATCTCTGGACTCGTACCTGGCACACAAAGGCCCAGCATACGTCAGCAGAACGATGGCTAACCGTGGGCCCATGAACACCCTGAGTGGGTGCGATAATGCAGGCAGACAATGGGCAGACAATGGGCACCAGGCCGTTCTGCGCCCCGCTAATCTCATTTCTGCTTTCTAAGCAGCCAGTGCTATAGTCTCCTCCGAGGGAGGAGGGGGTGATCCGCCTGTCAGCTTACCTCATATGCCCGTAAACATCATCCCGGAGCTGTGAGGACATCGGCTCAGCCTGACTGCAGGTGGTCATCAGCCAGAATCCCCGTTTTGTTCATTTGCACATGTTTAATATTGAAAGTAACATGTGGAGGAGAGATATGATGTCAGTTTGGCTGCTGGTGCCGACAGTACCACAGAATTAAACAGATCAAGCTCTGTAATGTTGTTTTTGATCATTAATTGATGCATATTAGAGGCATCGTTGGCCCGTTCAGAGAGACTTTAAAGCATTCTCTAGAGAGTTTTAAGATGCCTTTCTCTTTGAGAGCCCTGTGGTTATTTTATCTTTAATCAATAAAGACATCTGAAGAGAGATTTGAGGAATGTAGGGAATGGAGAAAGATGCCTGTGCATGTGAAATTGTTTGCATGCCTCACAATGCCTTTGTTTGAGGCAGATGATTGTATGGTAGATATTATTTTTGTGAATTTATTACTACTAGTTTGTGTAAGAAAACAATCTCTAGCTTTATTTCTCCTTCACTTTCTGTTTTGATGATGCTGTTATGAGACTGCAGATCTTTCTGATTGGGGGCCAGCTGATGGTATCACTGTCCCACCTTACATTGGCAATACGGAGCGGCTCTAATGCCAGCGGTTATCTCCAGCAAGGGAATGTGACATTCTGATAAGCTTCCTCCGTGTCCCCGCTCTCTGGCTCTACGCTCATGTATTTATCAGTTCTCTCCGATCTGTATCATTCTTTCTTTTACCGTCTCGTTCTTCTTGCTCAGTCATAGGCCTTGATAAGATCAGCTGCATGCAAATGTGGAACTGTAGAATGTCAGTGCATACACAGCACAAACATGGTTGAAAAATATAAATATTTAAAATTATTAAGTAAATTAATTCTAAATTCACTTGTAGCACACACAAATTATACATTTTAATATTTTATTGTAATTATTTTTTTGTTATTTTTGTTTTCTGTACGCAGAAAAAGTATTGTCATAGCTAAATAAAAAAAAAAACTTTTTCTGGGCCATGTTAGATGCGTGCTGTATATAGGGTCAGAAAGCTCCTGGATTTCATCCGAAATATCTAAATTTGTGTTATAAAGAGGAATGAAAGTCTTACATGTTTGGAATGACATGAAGATGAGAAATTAATGACAGCATTTTATTTTAAAGCAGCAGACCACATGCTTATAACAAACATTAACTTTATAAGGTGTGAATGCTAATTTATCATTATTTAAGGTCACATCTTTATCATTAGTTTTATTGGTGTATATGGACCCTTAAAATTTCCTGTGGGTGACTAGAGCCGTGATTTTATAATGGGTTTGTGTGGTGATATGTTCTTCCTTTTTATAGTCAGAATGATGCAGGCACATGCTGGATATACTTTTCAGGTCCTCAACAGGACATAACACCCACAGAGAGCTTAATGAGGTCAGCTGTCTACTAAAAGAGCAGGATTTGTCCATATCAATCATTTGCCCTCTTTTCTTGTTCTCTTCCTGTTTTTTCTTCTCCCTTGTAGCTGAACTGAGATGAACAACAAAAGCATCAGGCTGGTCACTTACAGGTGTGTTTAGATCACCAAAGGGGGTGTGACCTGAAATATAAGAACACCTCCACACTACACCTATATACTGTATGTTGTCTATATTGTGCATCCCTATGCCATCTAAATATTGTTTTTAAGTAATAAAAAGTCTGTTGAATATCAACTGACAAGTGTGTTAAATTGTGCCTCCAACAGATTTGTTTGCTGGCCCAGTTCTCTGTGTAAATGACAGCGCACCCTGAAAATCCTCAGCCTTGCGTATTTATTATTTATTGTTGATGCCACCCACTGTTTGTCTAAGTCAAGCATAAAGCTTTACTTTATTTATTTATTTATGTTTACTGCACATCACAAATGCAAAAGCACTTCTATGTGAAAAATATCCATGAAGCTCTCAATTCAGAAGAGTTACACTTAAAAGAAAACTCTTTTGGTCTGTTATTTTAGCATTAAGACTTCCTGTCAAAGCTCGCTGGATTAATACTGTACTCCCCCTCCGCAATCTCTGCGCTGGCAGCAAAGCTGATTATTTTGCGTTAGCCATTTGTAAACACAGACTGTGATGGTGTCTAAGTTCATCAGGCCTCATGGTGGAGTTTTGTATATGTGTGTGAGTGAGAAGTGTTTGTTCTAGGTTGTCTGAATGTGGGAGTGTGAACTGTGTGGCTGTCCAGTGCTCAGAGATGTCTCTAAAAAAAAACTTCATGCTGTTAGCGTCTTCCTCTCCATTTTACCTGAGTATTTGATAGTGCTGCCTGTACCGCTGAGGGGTTCAATAGAGCAATCTGTCCATCAGTCTGACGGTGAAATAGGTTTTTTCACAGATAATCACCATATGGGAAATTTTAGCTCTTCAAGCAGCTGTCATTGTAGAAAAAGATTGGCTGAGGATTTGTTTTTGTTCCCCCAGCCAATACAGTATAATTTTCAACTCAAATGTTATATTTTCTGATGAAAATATAACACATGCAGAAGATGCTGACGTTTATGCCAATCATACTTCCATCTCTGTTAACAAACCATACGATTTAATCATTCATTTGATCAGTCTATAGAGGTTCATATTTAACCCCTTTATATGAGCAACCCCCCACTACTGCTTGCCTTTGCAAAATATTCCCTTCTGGACAATCTGATACTCTCTAGGGCTTTTAATTAGTTTATTATTAGATCTTGCTGTACCTTTTCCGTGCTAACCTGGCCATGGTAAATTAGTTTGAGGAAGCCTCAGTATGCCGTCCCGTAATTCCTGGCTATGGTGGCTGTCTTGCCAGATGGCTGGTTGATTTTACAGCGTGTAGAAGGAGCGATGCTGTACATGGCACACTGGAGAGAGGAGCAGGGGACCAGACTGCAGCACAGATGGCCGTGTCCGCTCATGGCATTGGGTCTGGGGAGGGCTGGTGAGGCTGGGTGCGCTAAGGAAATGGCACCAGTGAAACAAGCCCTGAAAACGTACAGAAGGTCAACGTATTATTACGGCCAAAAGCAGATCAGCTACATCATGTTTGCTCTTAAAGAGCAATTCTGTATGCCTGCAGTATGAAACCGTCTGCTGGCTGTGATCGGATTTGCAAACTACCATACTAATCATATTATACTGTATATTTCTAGCAGTGTTTACTGCTTAGTTTCTTTTTTATTCCATAGTTGCACCTAACTACATGTCAAACAAAATTATTCTATTTACAGCTATATAAACATCCTTTCAGGAAGTCAGATGTCAATTTTATGTAATAAGCAGTACACTAGTGTTCCAATCGGACTGCTGTCTCAGTAACGGGAAAAGTCTGTGTTCTCATTGGTTGGCTGTTTGAAATAAGGGGCAGATTGGTATTGTGAACGTTTATTGTCATGTCAAGGGGAAAGGTCATGGGGGGTTTCCTTTTATAATTTCATTGAAGATGGCTTACAGTGGACCTTATGTGGGCTAAGCGAGGAAGAAAAAGACCTTATTGTTTTTAAAGTAGGATAAAGGAGACTTTAATGTGACTCATCTGAAGACCTGGTGGTCATAAGAAGTAACAATTTTCTCTGACAACACGGGTAATCTGAAAAAATTATATATTGTAGCAGTTATTTGAAGAGATATTAAATAAAATAATGAAGATTGTGTCCATCATACAGCATTTCTTCTCTGAAACACAAAATAGCATATTTTAAATGCAATTTGTAATGACATAGTTGATGACGGTGTTTTCATTTTTAGATGAACTAACTTTTTAAGGTTTTAAATTGTACAAGGTTAACAAATGTCACAATTTGTGGCCAGGACTCTAAAACCATGTGTTTTATTAGTTGAAGTTAAAGATCAGATGTCTTTCTGAGGGTTTTTTGTTTATGCTTTGCTGTTGGTCTTGGTATCATTGGTAACATTATTTCCATTCAGTGTAACATACAGACTTACAGACAGTGAGACAATCGCATCAAGTTTTTCTGCAGTAAGTAAGAATATTTTGTGATGAAATAGCAGGAGGGAAATAAATTTAAAATTTTTCCAAATACAAGAGAAAAGTACAACAGCTTCTGAAACTCGTTCCCCCTCTATCGTCTGCTGAACTAATTGGCTGTGTTTCTCCTCCAGCGATGTCACGGATAGCAAAATAAATTTAATGAGAATTCATGTAAGAAAATGTGGTTCAGTATGCCGATGCCACTCATCTAGCTTTGCTGTTTGATCTCGAAGTCTGTTCTATCTAGTGCTATCACAACAAAAAACCTTCAAAGAGAAAGATGTTCAAACCTGACTGGAACAGGGATTATCATTATTATTATTATTAATAATAATATTATTTTTATTTTATGTTTTTTTGCTCCTTTTCAAAAGTCTGTAATGCTTTTTTTGGGTTTCCCTAACATCAATGTTGTATTGTATAAAAGTTTCAGGTCATTAATATTACATTACACTGATCAAAAGTAAAAGTAACACTACAACAGTAACAGTAAATAAACGTTGTTCTGTAAATAAACTGTTTTAAACATTGATAATAATAGAAAATCATTGAATATTTTTTAAAATGTATTAAAAGTGACTGTAAATCTCCATTCTGGTCAAATATGCTAACTTTAAATGCAGTCTTGAGCCAGTCGAGCACATCAGCTGTTAAATGAACCCAATGACTTCTCTCAGCTTTTCAGCAGTGAGTGTTTGTAAATGGATTGCTGAAAGTGTTAACCGAACCATGCGCCAATCGCTAATTGGAGTAGTCCAGCTACAGTCCCTGGCATTAGATCATATAAGCCAGTGTTGCATGATTGAGGACGGTGACACCGAAGGTATTTCAAAACTTGAGAAAATAAAGTTTGTGGCAGGCATCGTCACTGGCTTTGCACCGACTTGTAGAATGGAGTAACGGTTGACTTCTGTTTTTCTAACAACCGAAGAATTTCCCTTCTACTCATGCCCAGGGCAATCTGGCCTGAGGCCTTAGTAAACAAAAGTAGACTGGGAAATGGAATCTGCTAATGTTGAAGAAACCTGTTTTCATTTTTGGCCATCTTTGTCTGTATAACGCACTTACTTCCTCTCTCTTCATGTAGTGTAACATGACCTACTGAGTGATTTGGGAGGCAGGCCGTAGAAGCCTGAGGTAGGGTAACATCTCTTCCCCTCCGATACTGTTCCAGTACAGAGCTGGGCTTTATGGGAGGAATTTCACCCCGCTGGGCGTACTCCACTTTGGCCCATTCCTGACAAAACTTACTGGGCGAGAAGAACCACTCTCCATCCCCCAGATATTTTCATTGGAGCTTTGGTGGAATGCCCTGAACCTGTGCCATCAAATGGTAAACTGATCTCCTTAGATGCTATGCAGACTGGCAGCTTGATATTCATCAAAATATGTAAATACCAAACTAAACTGATTAAGTTTTCAACTCATTCATTTAGTTTTAAAAGTTAAGATGTTTACAGGCAGAGTTGTCCAATCCTACTCTTGGAGGGAAACTAGTGCAGCTTTATCCTGCTCAAACACACTTGCCCGGGAGTTTTTAGTAATCCTGACCATGATTAGCAAGTTCAGATGGGTTTAATTAGAATTGGAGATAAGGATTTGTTCAAGTCTTCCTGGAAAGTTTGTATTCACAAGATGTGAAGTCGTACTTGAGGTACATTCAGATTACTTTGTCAGAACAAGCTAGGAATGAAGCTTTCCTATTCTAAATACAGCAGTATTTTTATCTCAGCGAGTACTAAATTTTTAACTCTTTAGGTGCTAACATGAGTTAAATTCAAAACATGGATTTACTGTCAAGACAGACTCTAAATGCAGTGCGTTCACTGGTTTTGATGAGGAGTAATAGTAATATAGTAGTAGTAGTTCTAGCTTTACCAAAACCCTCTAAAGATTTAGATTGAAATGGTAGGTGTATACTACAGTATAGCCTAGCCTCTTATGGATTTACTATGTACCTGGTCTATGTGTCTTCCTTTGTTTCCACCATCGTTTTTTGGTTTCCAGTATTCCTTCAAGAGACAGAATCCTGTTAAATGTTTGTGAACTATCCTTGTTTTGTACGGATGAGTAGGTGACAAGAGTTTTTCCACCCTATCAGCTCTCTTGGAGTAGCATCAGCTGTGTAGACGGAGCCTTTCCCCGACAGTCCTCAAGGAAAACCCACGTTGTGTTTCCTGATTCACACTGAAAAAGGCTAGCCGGGGAGAAGGAAATATGGGTCGCCATCGTAAAGCAATTACCTCCTTTCAATGTTTTAATGATTAATCAAGGGAGTTCAGCGAGAGGTTTTGATTTTCAATCTCGCGTTCCTCACCGTTCACTTGCAACGTGGTTTCCACAGTAACGGGTTTGATTATGGAAATTGGGGAGAATGAAGGCTATGATAATGTTCTGTCAGCTTGAGTTTATTTTTGAGCCTGATGTCACACACACACACACACACCGGATCACACACTTCCTCCTTCTTTTGTTCCACCAAGGAGATGTTTATTTTGTCCTGACAGCTGCTCTCTAATGGGAGCGTGTCCCTTTTTATCTTTTCATTTTGATGTTCATTGGTGTAGTCGGTGCTGGTGTGTCAGTGTGGTGTCATTCATGTGCCTTTCTCTCTTCTTCCCCTTCCGATGTCTCCACATGGCACAAGATCTTTTGAATGGTTCTTACAAAGAAACTCATCATACATGAATCTCTCCCTCATCAGTATCAGGATATTTAGGATACAGTAGTCCAATAATAATCTAGAAATATCATTACATGGATTCCTATTGAAATGACTGGATTTCGTCAGCAGAAACTCCTAGAATAATGGAAGTTGGGTGTTTTTCAAACACATTTTTAGCTTTTTATCGTCAATTAGTCATCCTTTTGAATTATTAATTAAAAGAACCAATTCAGTCTGTTTTTGATTTACTGAAATCATAATAGTTGTTTGGTTTTGATTCAGCCTACAGATTTAATTTTGTATATATTTAGTTTTTGCATGCAACCTGTTAGGACATCTCACCAAAAGTTATTTTGCAGTATGCCTTATTTGTATTACATCATGTTGTATTACATCATGTTTTAGTGCTATAGCACTAGCAGAGTACTCGGTCTTAAAGGATGGGGAAATTCAGCATGCAGTGAGGGAAATGTTGGTTGATGTGTGATGCAAAATCTGGCAAATTATATCTTCTTTCAATCCCTAGCGTTCCCTCCACCTCTCTTGAAACTATATCTCTTCCTTCTCTTTCCTGTTTCCTTCTTTCTTCAATGAACACTGTGTCTTTCTTTCATTTGAGGATTAAGTTTGGCATCTGGAGCTAATAGTGTCTATACCACTGATTTGTTAGAAAATGATGGATGCACTAAAACGGGGGACCCAAAGCTACATACCACAGCTGCGAAAAAAAAAGTGTGATTCTTCTTTGCTCACTGTAATTTGGGCTCTCATTTGGCCTCAAACTGTAGCTCAGGTGCTCAAAAAAGCCTTATCCCCCAAGCCAGATGTTTTTCTCATTCTCCCAAGAGTCTTAGACCAATTCCTCTTGCATTGTGGAGCGCTCTCTCTCTCTCTTTTTCTCTCTTTCTCTTTCTCTGTCTGTACCCAGCTGCACAAACTAACTTCCTGTCAGCTCAGTTTTGCTTCCTGTTTGCTCTGATGAATGGATGGTTTCCTTCAAGCTGCCTTTGGTGACGCAAGTAGTGTACGCCATCAGGCCCACCTCCTGGAAACAACTGGTCCCTTTCAGATTTGCCTTTTTTTTTTTTTTTTGGACTGTATCCCATAAAAGTTACGAAAACAATAGCACAGCTTAGAGCTGCACAATGCTCTTTTTCACAAACACACAAATGTGTGAATCTTCCTGCTATCTTCTTACATCCCATCAGTGGGCTATTATGTTTTGTTGACAAAATGCTGCTTGTTTATACATTTTTATCAAAATTGTCTTCCTAATGAATTAAAATCATTTATTGTAAGTACGTTTTAAGTGTTTAGATACTTAAAACTGCTATTTTATAGGTGTTCAAGACACTTAAAACGATTACAGTATAATTTCAAATAAATCCACTGATGAAAATTGCTAGGAAATCTCTCAATTAAATATGCTTTCAGATCTCTCCTGACCGAATAAAACTTAAGGTGTTTGTAGTGATGGTCTGGTGAAGCACAGGAGGACTGTATTCAGGTGCTCTAATTTACAACTTTTTGAATGCGTCAGTGAATTCCTCAGACATCTACATCCCAACCATGTGAGGATGACTAATGTCAAAGCAACAAGCTTCTTGGGTTGTTTCACATACACAGCATATTAACCCATCTCCACCAAAAAGTCTTAGAGTGAACATTAATTTGACTTGCTAAGTCTCTATGGCATCCCAGTGTTCACAAACTTTGAGCATGGCCTGTTTTTGAGGACAGCAGTCGTGCAGTCTACCTCCTAGTGATTTCTATCTCCTTGCTTTTAAAGCACTGGCGACAAGCCTGGAGTTTGGAGCCTTTAGCCAGGGCTTGTAACAAGATATGACAGATTTGGGGTGTGGTTTTTAGGGGAGCCGGCTGAGATGCTCTCAGGGAAATGAGCAAAGTGACAGCTGGGATGAAGAGGGGAGGAGGCTTGAATTGGCCTTGAAGAGACAGCGCACCATCAGATTACAGACCCCTAAAAACACAATTACGTTGTAGTCCTTATAAAGTCAATTATTGTTATTTTTGTAGTGTTTTCAGTCATTCATTTTTGTTTTCCAAATGCTCGTACTTGCACATTTGCTAATTTCCCTAAAATGTAGTATATATCTTTTTTTTTAAAAAGATACGTAGTGACATAAAAAACACTTATTCTGAACTTGGTGGGCATTTATAAATTATAATTTTATTTTATTTCTTTCTATCTATCTGTATATATATTATTATATTTTACATCTTAATAATTCATACTTAATTGAAGAGTCACACCACATGACATTTGCAAAAAATACTTATCTTACAAAAAATAAATACATGTATGCATGTGTGTGTGTGTGTGTGTGTGTGTGTGTGTATATATATATATAAAAATTTAATTTTAATGTTAAAAACGCTAAATATGTATGCATGTATGTATTTATTTATTCACTTATTTGTGATTTTGTTGACATTTGTCCTATTCTTTTTTTTTTTTTTTTGATCCATTGATCCATATGTCATTCACCATGCAGTGTTTGTCTTCCCAAGATTATCTTTCAATCCTTTGTCATGTGCCAGCTTGCCGGTCAATCTGTTTTGCTCCCTCCTGTCTTCCCTTTTAGTTAGAGGCAGTAGAATCAATAATGCATGGCTGTGTAATGCCCTGACAGAGCTGATATCTCAGCAGGTCGCTGTGATGATTGTTGTTTGGGGACCAGCAGGTATTACCAAGCACTGTGTTTGGTTCTGTCCTATAATGAAGGTCCCAGCCAGTGCTTTGCAGTGTGCTTACTGACAGCTGTATCGCAAAGACTGCCATGTAGCCATGAAATTAGATCGTTATTTAATGCTTGTTCAGCAAACGCACACTCAAGGAGGCAGGGGTCACTGCTGTCTGAGATCGGTTAATATTGTGTGGCACTTTAATTTTTATGACATGCACAATTAATGATACTCAATCAAACAGGCCGTTTGAATCAAGGTTAATTGTCCTTGCTTGTTGATTCAGGGGAAAAAAGAAGTGATCTTTCTTCTTCAAAAAAAACCCAAACTGAAATAGTTAGAATTAAAGTGAGGCAAGAGTTGTTTTTTGTGGCAACTGCAGAAGTAAAACCTCTGCTTCCCCTTTTTTTTACTTTTCCTGTTTAATACATGTATACTTTAAGTTAATAAGTTATTCTGTGTGTGTGTGTGTGTGTGTGTGTGTGTGTGTGTGTGTGTATTTATTAGAATGTATTATACTTTTTTTTATATATATATAAAATGTTTAAAATATAAATTTGTAGTTTAAATTTAAAGTGTTAATGTTTTATAACTTTTAGACTTTTTCTTAAAACTATATATATATATATATATATATATATATATATATTAGTGCTGTCAAATGATTAATCATGATTAATCACATCCAAAA
>JAUCNO010000045.1:247459-281697 GCA_032353835.1 Enteromius viviparus
ATAAAATAGTTTTTCTTTTTCACTTTTAATGAATTTATTTATTATTTAAAATAAATAACTATTATAATAGACGTATTTAAAAAAAATGGTTTTAAAGCAGCACAAATCAACAACAACAAAAAAAGTTATGAAACAGAAACTATGCCTTTAAGTATCGCTGCGGTTGACCACTAGAACTTTTTCATGTATTTAAAAAAATAAATAAAAATAGCTTGACTGCAGTACCTCAGTCAATATACAGTATACAGTAAATTACGGGTAGTCTGCGTGGACACAGTTACAAAGTAGCACCCGAACACTACAAATCATGTGCTAACTGGATTTCTTCACATATCAAATGTGAATCATCCTTTGAAATGGCACCATCGGTGCCTTACTTGGCCAGGTTCGGTCATAACAACAAATCAGGCTTTAACTTTGTGCTCTGTACTGTTGGACATCTACGCTACGAATGAAAAGGCTCTGAAGCCGGTGGTCCATACACAATCCCTCGATGGACCACGAGTGTCCCAAACACACAGAAGGTGTAGCAAATCAATACAAACAACTCAATTAAGTTGAGCAGGATGTGCAAAAGGCGTCTGAGGGACAGGGAGCAGATGATTCAGTTTAAGAGACATCTGTATTCTGCAGGTAAACTTTCCTGATCTCATGGATCAATACCACAGTGCTGATGAAATAACCCGAGTTAACCTCGTCTGATCACCCACCACTGCCTTCTTTCACTAACACGTGTGGGAATTTACACAGTAATGTGCCAACGGAGCCAGCAGGGAGATGAGTCCACCTAATCATTTTACAGTGGATTAATATGATCCATGTGCTACAGAATTGATTTAATACAATACTTTAGCTCTGAGAGACGAGACGGGCATAATGAGTGGAGAACGGTTCCTTTTAAAGCATTAAAAAGAAATCAGGGCTTATTAGGATGATGCATGGTGGCCTCTGAGATGTAAAGAGAAGCTGAGAATAGAATAGAATTGAACACGGATGAAGAAACTGTACATTTTATAAACTGATTTTTAAAATGGATAAATTAAACAAACCTAATCGATAAAATGAATTCGCCGCTAACCCGAGTCTCTCATTACTGTACGAAATACATCTTCATATTGAAAACACAATGTGCTGAATACATATGTATGCGGGTTTTGTCTGTTTTCTTTAGTATGGAGGTGCGTGCGAGTTTTTTGATGGAGCTGAGTATGTTAGGTCTGTGAGCTGCTTTGTTTGACTGCTGCAGGACTCTATTTACTTTGGCTGTGTTGTTTCTGCGGCTCTGCCCTCAGGCGTGATGCCCAGGCCACGGTTTGTTTATTTTGGTGGGAATTGGAGAAGCTCTGCTCACAGCACCCAAATTAAAAACCAAGGCCCCTATGTCCTAGGCAAAAGGACGATCAGATTCTTCTTGTCGTGTCGAACACAGACAAGTCACGCAAACCCAATAACAAACAGAGAGAACGTTTGATGAGTATTTTAATGAGCACTGACATGATAAGGTAAATACTAAACTTGGCATCAACCTTGAGATGTTGAGCAGACGTTTAAAATCTTAGGCTTTTGTTTACACCTAAATTATTCTTAGGTGAGCCAATCAAAATCGGTCTAATGAGAGTTTTATTAAAGTGTGTTATTATATTATATGGCACAGAAACCAGGACCCACGGTAGACTGTAATGACCTTTGAATTGGCTCACTATGCATATATTTGCATGCATGCATTTATTTTTGCTTTCAAATGATGGGGAATATAAGTACATTTGACAAAACTGTCCATTTTAAACGAATATTTATTGGTAATGCATCATTTACCTTCAGAACAAATGTGTGTCATTGATTCCAAATATGCTTCAAAATATGTACTTCATTTAATTTTTCATCAGAGAGTTGTTTTCTTTGAAGGTTGCAAAACAACCTAAAAACAGAATACTCTTGATGTAGAGCCAAACTGCTACAATTATTTTGAAATCAATAATAATTTGTTCTAAAAGTAAATCCAATATTTACAGCTATATTATAGCAGTATAATAATTTTCAATATAAAAAAAAAACACTAAAAAAAAAAGAGGGGAAAAAATTGTGTAATAAAACCTAATAAATATATAATAAATCGAAAGTATTGTAAATAAACTTTTTTTCCCTATTTTAATGAACAGTATAAATATTTACAACTATCCTGAGTTATTACATTATGATACTTTTGACTGATAACATGAAATAATAAAATGTTGTTTCTGTCAATGGTTTTGAAAACTATTTCCACTAAATTTATATTTATTTTAGTGCTGTCAAATGATTAATCATGATTAATCACATCCAAAAAAAAAGTCTTTATTTACATAATATATGTGTTTAAGCTGTGTTTATTTATTATGTTTATATTAAAACACACACGTTCAGTATATATTTAGAAAGTATTTACATGTAAATGCATTTATATATTTATTTTCTTATATTTGATATTATATTTAAATATATTTAATATATAAACATAACATATTTTCATTAAATATATACATGCATGTGTTTGTATTTATATATACCTAATAAATATACACAGTACATACAAATATATTATATAAAGAAAAACTTTTATTTTGATGTGATTAATCATGATTAATCCGTTGACAGCCCTAATATATATATATGGGATGCATATTATTATATTGAATTTATGTGGGTTATATGTCTATGCATATATAATAATATATATATTTAAAGGTTTGCTACATGCAAAGTATTGTGGCTTAAGGGCAGAGTGGATGTTTAAAAGAGGCAAACTAAACTTAAACTTAAAAAGCTTTTTGTTAATTAATTATTCATAGTGTTCAATAAAAGTGTTCAGTCTGCCTTTGGAAGTGGATATGGAGCTAAAGATATTTTAAGGTCTTTTTTTGTGACTTTGTATGTTTTTTTCCACTCAAGCTATTTTAAAAGATCTTCCCATAGATGTAGACCAGCAGGATGCTAGAGAATTGGTAGCACAGTGTTTCTCAGACATTTTATGAGCCCCTGAGACAAATGCAGAACATCTGACTTGAGTTTTCTTATGAGTGTGGTTGGATTATACTCTTCCTGCTCTTGGTGACAGTGATGGGGTTTACTGCACTTCTCAAATCTCTATTTAAAGAGCAGTGAATTTCATTTGCATTTCAGCTTTTTCTGAGTTAATGAGTCGTGGTGCTTGTTCTAGCTTGTATTGCGTCTAGCACAAACTGTTCAGGTTATACTCAACATTTAGCTAGGTGACTTTTCCAGCAGAGTCTTGCTTAATATGCTGCAGTCACATCTAAACCTCAATTTCTTTCTCTAGCCCACGCATGTTGGCTACATGCCCTTTACCTAACCAATCAAAGTGTGAAGCTTTGACAGCTAAGAGCGTTTGGTTTGGGTTCATAGACATGAATGAACACACATTCATCAGAATCACTCCACCACTGTGATTTAGAAAAAAATTTGTTCACCACATCTACATAAATTTTGGTTATCATACTGTTCTCCATCACTTGGTGAATTATTGATACTGTACTACAGTATTTCGAAAGCAGAATAAAACATGATTTATTATCCACCAATAAGGCCCATAGACATTTTTGGAGGGGATGCCCATACACAAATCTGCTTATGCATTCCTCTGTTTTCCTTTTTGTCTGTATTTAAAAAATAAAAATGAAACCATGAGCTCGTAACTTTATTATAAGGTTGTGCTTGTTTGGAGCAGCTTTGCTTTTTGGTAAAATTACAGGGCTCTCTTTAAAAGCTGAGACCTTAGGGTGTGGAACTGACTCATTTCCTAGGATCATACATTTACAGACAGCAGAAAATGACATGTCAGTGGTATCGACACATGTTGGCATGTCAGAAAGAAGGTCCGGGTAGTTATTATCACAGTCGAAGGCTGCCTATATTACATAGTCATGTACAAATCATCACAATGAGTCATATGAAGTGGGAAAAGCCCAGTCCTACACTTTTGGGATGTATTGGAGTGAACTTTGTTGTGTTCGACTTCAACCAAGACACAGAGGCTGTGGAAATCCCACTTCTGTGTGATGTCAGAGTGAAAGTGTGCTCTCAGCGCAAAAGCACAATAGAGTCGGGACAGCTGGGTATCATAGCCCTGGGACAGTCACAACCCGCTGTTCTCCTCTCTTCTCTGAGCTGGAACGGATAGAGCATATATGGAGGCAAAAGTCATCAGATTTCTTTACAGCAGGAAATGCAAAGGTACTGTTGATTCTTGGACTCTTTCAGGTTGTTTTCTCATCACTCGTCACACTACTTTGACAGCTAACTCAAGAATTGCCATTAATACATCGGCTGAAATATGTTGCTTTGGAGAAGGAATTGCAGGGGGAAGGAGAGACAGAGAGAGATGCAATGGAAATAAAAAGTGATAAGCCTGTATAAACACTCTGAAAATGTATGTGTTTGTGATGATGGACCTTGCAAAAAGATTCTTCTGATATGCAGAAGATATGACCGTTCTTCTGCCTGTTAATTAAACATTTAATTAAAATTAAAAAATGTTAATGTGTCACTTTACCTAATGATAATAATCATGAAGCCTGGTTTTGAAACCATTTTTTGCATAGAAGGTTGAAATGTCTCTTCACCAACTATTGACTTTGTTTTGAGGAACTAGGCACATGCTGCGTAGACTAGATTGTGAAATGTGGGTTAGAGGATGATCATCTTTTAGTGAGCAGTCCTAGATTAAATAATGTGGAATTAATTGATTTAATTGATGAAAGAATAAAAAATGCTAAAAAGCACCTTTTTTAAATTTGTTGCATTTGCAAACAAAGTTAAAAATGAACTTTCGTTTACCATGCGTATTGCGTACATATTTCTTGATTGTGCGTTTTATAAAGAACTCCATAATTCCCTTTTACAAAAAAAGTTAGATGCTTTTGGTTGTCAAATTGCAGGGGAAAAAATACATGATTTTGTTCAAGCATCAAGTATGGTTTTGTTTCAGCCTTAAATTGAACAAAAGTGACTGTACATGCTTTACATAGTTACATTAATTCTGTTTTCTTGAGCTTCATATTCATAAATACTAATATGTGCCAGAATAAATATTTAAAAATAGCTTACAAATGTAATTTTGTTTCTAATAATTAATAGTACTTACTGTATTTTACCATATTTTCCATTAAATGCTGCGGAGACGAAAAGAACTTTCAAATCTATCTTTTTTTTTTTTTGTAATTCTCCAAATTTTCCTCTAACAGCTTTAGAATAACCAGTGTGGAAAGCTCTGTAATAACTCTGTTTCTTCTTCTCCTCCTCTGATTGGCAGAGATCCGAGCCCAGTTGGTGGAGCAGCTTAAGTGTTTGGACCAGCAATGCGAGCTCCGCGTGCAGCTCCTGCAAGACCTGCAGGACTTCTTCCGCAAGAAGGCCGAGATCGAGATGGACTACTCCCGCAACCTAGAGAAACTTGCAGAGAGGTTCCTGGCCAAGACACGCTACACAAAGGACCCTCAATTCAAGTAAGAGAACATTTGGCTGTGTTTCCAGCTGATACAGCATAGTCCTGTGATCCGTGCCGTTACCTGGGCGCAGTTTGAAATCAATATGTTTCTTTTTTTCCTCTTCTCACACACTTTTCTAATTACATAAGTGCTGTTTTGCAGTGAAAGTTGAGACGGTTGAGTAAACTCTCACCAAGGTCATGTGATATGCAGTCAACACTTCCCTTTAGGGTAATTCAAGATAAATTCATTAAAATCTTACTGGTAACAAGGTCATATTTTAGCATGCAATCGTAAACAGAGTGCTTATTTGATAAAAAATTATGATGAATCAGCTTTGACATTGTAAGTAAAGTTTTACAGTTTTTTTTTTCACAAGAAAGCCTTATATAAGAGGCTTTTCCTCATATCTCTGATAAGATTACAGCAGGGATTTTGATCATGGAATAAAGTCAAAAAATTTCTTCGAAGTCCTTGGTTCTGCTCCAGTGACCCATATTTGATCCTGTTTCTGTAGCAGAGGTATTATAAAGAAACAGCTGGCGTAACGTTAAGAAAAGCAAGTAAAGTGGAGCATTTATGTTCTTACTCAAGCTATAAATGTTTATATTATTCTGTCTGATTGACTGCATTAGCTTATTGCATGACCCCAATGTCATTTTTATACATAGGGTTAGTCTTTAAACTGGCTTTTTAAAGCTTAGTTGTGTAGAAAGGCAAGTGGCAATTATGCTGAAGACCTGGCATTAAATGAATGCAGGTTTCCCGATACTTACTAGCGAGCTTTGAGAATGATGCAGTCTCACGGCAGTCATTATGACAGGATATTCCGTCGAAGAGCCTATTAATCAGTGTTATATACTGTCTAAACGGATCTCTGCAGTCAGACGCTCGGATCCTGTTGGATTCAGTTTGATCTTGTGAGGATGTGGTAACCTCATCCTCAAAGAATTACCAACGATAAGCTTAAAGACCAACTAAAAGTTAAAGTTTGAAGTGTACTTCCTTGCTCTGGCTGATGTGTGAGTTATGACAGAGTCTGCATGTCTAAAAATGAGTGCAGTATTTGTTGAGAATATTTAGGACGTCTTCCCGAGCGCTATAAAGCAGAAATTTAGCTTGCATTGACATTATCAAGGTGCTTTTGCAACTCCCAACAGCCTGTATTTGCAGTGACACACTGTCATCCCTTCATGCTTGCTGTGTAAATAGGTTGGACTGGATTTGAGTTGTTTTCCAGGGTCTAGTGTGCGTACCTTGACAGGTTTCTTTCTGGCAGTTTTGCCCCAGGCATTGTTTTGACATAGGGGATATCCAGGGCTGGAAGTTATTCCTTTATTTCATTGTTTCCTTCATTTTCCACCTTGTCATGTGCTTCTCTTTGCTCCTTCCCTTTTTCACTCTCTGTCTTTTCACGTTATTTTGTTCTTTGTATTTGCACTTGACTTCGGTTCTTAATATAATGGTTTCAGTGCTCGAGGCTGGGTCTGGGAAAGTCAACATACGGCTCTGACAGCTTCTAGAAATAATCAATAGATAGCACATGTTTTTTTTTTTTGAGAGCAGTTTTGTGTGACAGCTCTGTGCCTTATCAGACCACGGTGCACATGAGACCCCTGTGCATCTTTAGACCCTGGGGCAGGTTCAGATTCAAATGGGAGACCTATGCTCTAGTGTGAGCAGTGGATGTATACCACAATGTTCATTGTCATAATGTAGACATTTTGTGGAACAATAATGAAGTAATTACTGAAAAAAAGAAGATATTAATTGTTTTAATAGTGATGAAAATAAACTATTAAATAATATTACTTTTAAACACATTTGTCAAAAATATTGAACTAATGAAGTAAAAATAAAATGCATTAATATTAATCAATAGTAATAATAAAGCAGATTTATGTTTGTTTTTGAACAATATAGAATAATTATTTAATAGTAATTATTATAATCAATAACAATAATTGTATTAAAAATAATACATATTATTGGATAATACAAATTTCTACATTTTATGCATTTTAATCAAAATGCATTTTTCAATAATAAAGTAATAATAATGGATAGATGTAAACTAATAAGTAAAGATGTCACATGTCACATTTTATGTCACATTGTGTCACATTTTATGATATTGTACCTTATGTCTCCATTATCCATCATAAATTTTTGCTCTCTTTTACTTGCATTTCCTCTCTGAGAACTTGTCTCAAATTTCCTCATAGCTCTTGCATTTTCATTTACATTAGGCACACATTACCCCCCCCCCACACACACACACACTAAACCAAATCTGCAGTAACCCCTGCTAATGTCCTTCCTGATACCAGTGACCCACGCTGAAATAGATTCTCTTATCGGCTCGTAATCTTGTCCAGTCTAAATACCATCCCCTGCCCTCCATGGGTCCCCTGAGCCCCTGGAATCCAGCTCCAACATCCGTATGTTCAACAGGCAAAAGGCAACATCTGGAACGATGATGCCACGAAGGAATGTAAGGTATTTTCCGGTCCCGCTCCTCCAGAAGAACTTGCTGTTTGTGAGGCCCGGCCTACAAACTGAAGGGTATCTGTTGGGATCTTTTGGAGACTGATATACTGCTTATGTTCTTACAGGGTAGAGTTCAGCTCGATGCCTTCCGTTCTACCACTCAAGGGTTCAAAAGGCTCCTCTATGTGTGGTATGACAGTGTGCGTCATTTGTTCAGCAAACCAGCAGGAGGCCTGATGACGAGTTGACCGGCAATGAATGGACAGCATGGTTAAGAAACACGCGGTCTGGAATGATAACACGCCATGGCACTGACCGAATTTCTAGCATGCCTGATTTTCTACAAATGGATTGAGTTGATACAAAGAAGCAACTGAAACTCACCACAACGTCTGGACTCATGACAAATAGGAGGGGTGGTGGTCACACTGGTGCCACAGAGGAGCGGCGTTGTGTCATATGCTTAATGGTTCACTCTGCTGAGTGCTGATCCAAGATTACACTTCAAACCAATTCTTAACATGTTCCCCCTTAGTGGTTAGGGTCAATGGGGGTTTCGTCATTTCAAAGTTTTTAAAACATTGTCATGTGACGTTACCTCACTTCCTAATGTCTTAAATTTCATAGTCTAGCATTTTAGTCCATTCATTATCCAATGAAAAAAGAGCCACCTTCCTTTAGCTGCAACCTGATCCAAAACACATTTTTGGAAGTGTCTAGTAATCTTCAAGAACTTAATTAGCTTGTTCAGGTGTATTTAAATAAACCCTGAATTAATCATACATGTCTTTTTTGATGTCATACACGAGTGTAGAAGTTGTGATTACAACGTCAGGTGCATTCAGGTTACTTTGGCCAGAGCAAGTTGGCAGTGTACCTTTTCTACAGCATGACTTTTCATTTCTTAAAAAAATTATGTATTAAAAGTATGCAGGAGGTGCTTTTTATGTTTTTTGTTGAATTAAAAAGGGTCAAAGGGTTAGTTTACCCAAAAATGAAAATTCTGTCATTAATTACTCACCCTCATGTTGTTCCAAACCCATAAGACCTTCGTTCATCTTTTGAGAACAAGAAGATACTTTGTTGAGATCAGAGAGCCGCCTGACCCTCCATAGACGGCAATTTAACTGAAATGATCCCAGATCCAGAAACGTGATAAAAACATCGTTAAAACAGTCCATGTGACATCAGTGGCTCAACTTTTTGCGATTGTATAAGAATTTTATCTTTTTTTGTGCAAAAAAACTATTCTTCTCCTATGACTTGCATACAGTATTTTGCCATTTTAGAGAACATTACTCTTTCTTCTAGGTGCAAAGAGCCGCAGATTACGCACATGTGCGTGCTTTCATCCAGATGTAAACAAGGCTGCGTCAGATACGTTACAGCTTGTGTATACGGTGCGTTGAGCATGGCGAAAGACGTAAGTCACGGAAGAAGAGTAAATTGTGTTATTTTTGTTTTGTCATAGCATCGCGAAAGTGAAATAGTTTTTTCCCCCCAATGTCTTTGCTACGTTTCTGGATCTGGGATCATCTCAGTTGTATTAATTGTAGTAATATCTTCACTTGTGTTCTGATTCTGAAGATGAATGAAGTCTAATGGGTTTGGAATGACATGGGGGTGAGTAATTAATGACAACATTTTCATTTTTGGGTGAACTAACCCTTTAATGGTACAATACTATATTATACATTTAGCTAGGCTGGTTTTATTTCAGATTTGTTTTTATTTATTTATAATTTAGTATATTTAAACAAATTCACAGTACGAAATCGACACATTAACTGACAATGGACCATGTTCAATGGATTGTGTCTACTTTAGACTTTCATATACTAGTGTCATAATGTTAGGGTTAGTTGACTAGAGGAAGTGAGTCTGTCTTGTCTGGTGTGTTTGCCTATTCTTCGTAAGAGTGTGACAGTAAGAGAAAGCAGGCAAGGCAAGTTTCATTTCCTCTCCAGTCTGACTAGCTTGACTGATGTCTTCCCAGCATCATGTCTGAACAGAAACCAAGGCCTTGTAAAACACTTCTCACCAGGGTGAAAAATTCCCCTTAACGCCTTCTCATGTACCTTCCAACCAAGACTGAATGAACTGGTCACTCTTCATGGTTTACAGACTCTGATTTTAGTACACTTCTAAGCTAATGACTCATGTGGAATTTAACATAAATGTTTCAGCCATTACTCCATGCTTTTGCTGATTTAGCACATAAGAAACATTTCTTAGTTTTATTAGAATTGATACAGATGCATTCTTTGACTAATAAAAAAAAAAGTATAGAAATGGAAAAAGTCTGCACTTTTAATGAATTTAATGCAACCTTGGTGAGTATCGATTCAGGTCATTTTACTCAAACTAAAAGTCAAGAATTTCGTCATATTCTTCGTCTTTTAAAATTCTTCACATGCCACAATGTCACGTCCCTTGTGTATGTCACCTAGGAATTAGCCCTTCTTGGCGTTGTTGAGTGTTCCTTTGGTGAAAGGCAGACTCTGTCTGCGATGACCTTGCTGTTAATTGGGCAATTCCTCCGCTCATGTGACCTCAGCTTTTTCATGGCCTTCCAGAAATGACCCGGAGCTCCCTCGTCTGAATGCCCATTTAAGAACACTTTCCGTCAGCCAAGAGGCCATGCTAATCTCATCAACTCCCCTTTGTTCATTCCTCGAGAGGAATTGAGTTTCTCCAAGGACTCCATCTTATGTGGTTAAGCATGTTTTGCTTCTTTGCATATGAAAAAGCAAAGTAGTGAGTTTGTGAGGATGTTTCTCAGGGCTGTCAATGCCTCAAGTTGGTTTTAATCATGCAACAATCGTCAGACAGTTGGTTTCACTTTTCTATTCTTATTTTTTAACACCCAGTTTGGTATTTGTGGAGATTTAATGATTTGTTTTGTTTGCATATTCTTGTCCTCTCATGTTCATCGCGTTATATGCTCTACACCTTGTGTCAATTAATGGAGGTGTTCCCACCACTTTTTGGCACACATCTCTGAGGTTTACCATCAGGACCTTGCCTTCTTTGAACCGTTGTTGTGCAAGACCTTTATTTTTGCGGCACTTTTTGCTACATGCTCAAACCAGTTTCATTCTTCCCTCAAGTGTTGCTTTATACCAGCATGTTTTGCGATCATTGGCAGAGCAAACATCGAGATCTCATTCCACTCAGTCGTTGCCTCCACAACATCCAAAAGCAATTATTTCTGCTACACTTCTTAACCGCTGTTGATTAAATGGGAGGAAAGGGTGTCTGGGAAAGCTGCTGGAGAGAAACGTTTTGTGGCGTGCACACCTAAGCATTTTAAACAAACTATACTTATTTACTTCCATTTGTAGCTGAATTGTGACCTCTTCTTGTGTACTGCTTCTTTTTATTCAGTAGGTCTGCTGTAAAGCTCTCTATACGTATTCAGCTTTTTTATAAGGCATTGTAACTAAAAATAAAAACTTTGATTTTACTGATACATGTGCAATAACTTTATTAATAGTCACAATGTTATCCCAGTAGAACTCTCTGACCCTGTAGACAGCAATACAGCATACCGCAATCTTTTAGTTTTAGTCTCTTCATGCATTCACAAGAGTACCATGGTGAAGGTTGACACGAAAAAGAAGAAACTATGGAATAAAGTCATTATTTTTGACTTTTTTGGTGCCTTATAAAATTACAGTTGAACCACTGATGTCACATGGACTAGTTTAACCATGTCCTTACTACCTTTCTAGGCCTTGAATGTGGTAGTTGCTTTGCTGTCAGTGGAGAGATATAAAACTCTCATTTTTCATCAAAATGTTTACATTTGTGTTCCCAAGATGAACAAAGGTCTTATGGGTGGAAATAGGGCTGGGCGATATGGCAAAAAAAGTGATCACGATTTTTTTTTCCCATATCGAACGTTCTCGATTTTTAATCACGATTTTTTTATCAGAATACATCATGCAAAGTAGTATGATAATAATAATAATAAGAAGAAGAACCTATTTATTGTGCATCTGGATGTAATGTTTTAATGTAATATAATACGGCGCCTCAAAGAGTAGAGACATGACAGGATTGCGCTTGTCAGATACTACGTGATGACATCACTGATATGCAAATTAGAGCGTGACATCATCTGGCAACATTTAGCTACTTTTTGGGCAGACAGCTACTTTTCATTGGAAATAGTTGGCAACACTGATGCTGTTAGGCAGTAGCACCCCCTATAACTGTTCTGCCTCGCAGAGGAGATAATTTGTGTGCATCTGTGTGAAACACGCATAGGAAAAAAAGAAGGACAAAAAGAACGGCTCCCACCGCAACTCGGCTCCCATCGTTCATCTTTATCTGCCGTTCAAAAGAATCGGTTCGTTCGCGAACATCACAACTCTAGCAGACAGCGCGGTGCCAGGAAAGCGGGTTGTGATTTGTTGTCGTGCACTTTACTGCGGCATGTTATGCACGTGATCGAGAAAGTATACCCACAGCTGATCACCGTGATCGAACTTAATTTGATTGCGATCACAAATCGAGATCGTATAATCGCCCAGCCCTAGGTGGAAACAACATGAGGTTGAGTAATTAATGACAAAATAAAACATTTTGGGTGAACTATCCCTTTAACACAACAGTCAGTATGTGTAACACTTTACAAGTAGAAAACATTTGAAATGTTGAATAAAGAATAAGGAACACACATATGAGCATTAGAACACATTCATTTGAGTTATGAGTAATGCTTGAGGATTCAGTAAAGCTTACGATCTCTGTTGCTTTACTTTATCATCTGCTGAAATACTTTGATGTTTGGTGACGACAGTATATTTGCTCTTTTTAATCTGATCCCATTATCAAAAGAGTTACATGGGCGCAGATGAAGTGAGATGCGCCCATTCCTTTCCACAACACTGACAGATGTTGAGCTGAAGAACAGGCTGTGATGTACCTCCACTGAGCCCCCCCGGTGAGCTCTGAATGCTGGCTGATTTCCCTTCGCTTTGAACTCGTTGGGAGGAGTGTCTGTCTGAAGTCTTGTCGGCAGGCGAAGCCAGAGGGAATGTCCTGTACAGAGAGAGACAGGATCCCCGTCGAGTGATATGATTAATCCAATGTGCTCTTGAGCACAGAGGACTGGTGTCAGACAAGTGTTAATACACATCTGTACATGTACTTCACTTGAGGTTTATTAAACTCTGAATACTTCAGGACATCAGCAGTGCTTTGTTTCAAACCAGAATATGTTTTTTTTTTAAATTATTGTTATTTCGGGTTCAGATGATGTTTATAGTGCTGCGTGATGTAAAAAAAAAAGTGCTTTTTAAAATATAAATGTTTTGTAACAGGTCTTTACTGTCCCTTTTGCTGAGTTTGTCCTTGCTGAATGCAATTGTTTAAATATAATTGTTAAAATAAAACTTTAGTGTATGTCATTTTATTTATTTGTTTTATAGTTGCAGTGTTTTTTAAATTAGGGAGGACCTAAACTCTTTTGAGTTGTTTAGGTTTTTAATGTACACATTTGCAGAACTCTGAAGGTTGCTTGTTGTTTGGTTTTTGATAACCGTTTTACTTCACACAGATGCTTTGCACTCCAGTTAACAGCAGGACCAAGGTCATGTGTTAGCTGTGCTTCTGTAAACAGACAGTCAGTAAAACATTAACAGGCAGCCGGATACTGTCTGCAGGCTCTTTAGATCCAGTCCTTCCTGATTCTACCCTCTCTCCAGATATTTCAGACTGTCTGGTCTGAAGAAACATCAGGTTCTGCCCCACCCGTTCAGAGGCATTTTAGCAGCAGGGAACGGGTCCCACCTCATGGGCCTCTATGGGACCTTCAGCATCAGCTGTCTCCTCTGGCATGCACAGGCCACTGAGTCCATCCCTGCAGCATATGCCCAGAGTAACGCAGGGCTTAACAGAATTCCTCTTCGGTGTGACATCCATTGCTCTGTAATCCATCAGTGAACTTCATATATAGGGCAACAGGTTTATCAGGACAGATCTATATGCTTGTGTACCCTTCTTGACCATACCAAGACAGTTTAGAGTAACCTTTGACATCCTGGGTGCATTCTCTATCAGAGCAGCAGGGATCTGAACTCATTAGGTTTTAAATACAGTTGGCTGTTTGAATACTGATGGCGATGAGACTTTTGCATATTAAAATATTTTCAGGAAACTGAATAGCCCAAAATTGCTAAATCTATCAATTTTACCACAAGCAAGATAATTTTAGATGTGTTATTGAAATATTACTGAATACTATACTGTAGCCCCTTTTACACTGCACGTTGGTCCCGGAAAAGTGCCAGGGTGCCTTCAGTGTGAACGCAAACCCGTCCCAGGATTGAATCGGGATAGATCCTGGGTTGGGGACCTAGTAACATTGCCAAGTCCCGGAACAAGCTCTGTGTAAACAAAAGCCGGAGCCAATGCCGGTGTCGTAGTGATTGATGTAGCTATTGTTCAATAATACAACCCTGTAATACAACCCAATTATGTGCTCCTCTGTGTATTTTCATAGATCTGACTGGGTGGGCAAGCTGTCAATCTGCAGCTCCGCCTACTTTTCTCCTCTTTTTATGTAAAACACTGTTTATATATATATATATTTGGCTCGAAATTATTTGACTGAATCTTTTGTTTCTGTTCAGATGATTCCGCTGATTCCTTTTGATTATTTTGTGATAAAGTTGTTTTGCAGCTATTTTGCGACTACTGCAAATGTACTTTTGTGGAATGTATTTTTTTAAACCGCTTTTCTCCTGCTCTACTGTATGATAAATGATTAAAACTTGTTTTTCTTTACTCGTCTCTGCAGGAAAGAGCAAAATGTTCTGTCTCCAGTCAATTGCTGGAACCTTCTCTTGGCTCAGGTGAAGAGAGAGAGTCGAGACCATGCCACTCTCAGCGATCTCTACCTCAACAACATCATTCCACGCTTCGCCCAGGTCAGCGAGGACTCAGGACGTCTGTTTAAAAAGGTGACATTCATCTTTGCACACCAGTCAATTTCTCTACTAAAGCCTCTGTAGTGGTCAGTGAGATCGAACCCTTATTTTTTACTTGCTTGTCAGTTCAACTTCTCACTGACGTACCAGGTTTGACCTATTTTGACTTAATTGACTTAAACTTAATTTTAGTTGTAATATATATATTATAATTGATCAATATTTATTTTAATTTAGTACAGTAAAATTTCTTTGTTAGCAGTTTGGTTCGTAACCTATCTTCTGTGGGTTCTTATGCATGTTTATGCTCATTAAAGCTGAGAGTGAGACGACTAGAATCTTAAATCTCTATCAAGAAAAAAATTGCAACCTGGCATGTTTGCTCAGGCAGGGCTGATAGATGCAAGACAGCATCCAGCCTTTGGTGTCTCATTCCTCTTGGCTTGTCAAGACTGGTTAAACAGGCAGGAATTCAGGTCGCTATCTGGACCCAGAGCTGTGAAAGAGATGCTTTATTAATAATACAGTGTCCATTAATTGTCCAGGTGAATCCAGTTCTGTCTGGGCTGTTTAGGGTTAGATCCAGCTTTAGAGGATGAATGAACCTCCAAAAAGGCTAAATGGTGTAACTCACCTTCTTGTTGTTCCAAACCTGCAAAAATTGCCTTGTAAAAATAGGCCTGTCGCAATAATCAATATATCGACTAATCGCGCAATATATGTATATGACCTCCAGTTCAAGAGGGAGAAAGGGCTTGCCTCAATCTTAACTCAATTTTTCCCCCTCTGCAGCAAGAATCAGCATTTCATTTCTCCCGCTGTCTCTGTGTCTGTTCCTTGGTTCCCGTGAGAGTGATAGAGATGAACCTTCCTATCAACATTCTCGTCAACTCTTCCAGTCTCTCTCTTCTGTAGTTTAGCTCACCCAGCCCTCTGTTCTGCAGGAATAGCAAGTCCTTTAATTGAACGCTCCCGGCCGGCCTCTCTCTAGAGGCTTCCCAGGAATCGCTGAAGTCTGTGCGATTGGTTTTACCCCACGTCTCAGTGCCATACACCTCCCACCTATCTTAAAAGCGCTATGACACGCTGGAGAAATTCTGCACTCTATATGCAAATACAGGCAAGGGAGCCGTGTCCAGAGGAGGTTCACGACTATATTGAACCATAAGCGCAGAAACACAATAAAGGAAACACTCTTAAAAGTGGAGAGAGAGAAGTGGCAGTGGAATTTGGGATGTCGAATCCCGTTCCTTTTAATCAGTGCATGATGGGAAACATAGCAACTTTTACCTTCTCATGTAATGTGCGATTTAATTAATTTACATTTAAACATGATTTCAAGAGCAAGAATAAAAAGATTGCTAAGCAGTTTCTACTTGATTTAATGTGGCAGCAAATAGTAGAGAAACTAAAGTTTTGGGAACAAAATATCTAGATTGAAAATAAAGGAATGTTTTAAAATATTACTAAAAATTAAAAATTGCTGTTGTCTGTTTTTATATATATATTTCAAAATGATTTTATGCCAACATCTAGCTCTTACTTAAAGAAAATATTTAATGAGCTGGAATTTATTTATTTTCATCACATGTTCCCCATATATTTTAACAACTGCATAAATTAAATAGCCAAAATGTGTTTTGTTCAAAGGAGAAAAAAAAAACCTCAATTACAAAACAAAAATGTAGTAATATTCACTTTATATAAATACTTAATAAATAAAAATTAGTCATACTTTATATACTTTTATTATTTTTAAATTAAAACGATTGTTTTTTGTTTTGTTTTTTGTTAGTGTTTGATGACCTGGCATTTATTTAAAAAAATAATTATTGACCTGTCTGTATCAGCAAGAATTGTATTATTGGTTCATAGACATGTTTTGAAAACCTCAGTTAGTGCCACTGACACTATCTATGATGAAAATAAATGGAAAATATTTCTCTTTACTGGTAAAAGACAATAAACTGTGGAATATTTGGACTCCAACCAACAAACATTATTCATGTTATGAGCTACTTATGATTTTTCAAGCATTTCTCAGCTGAATAAGTGTCTCTGATCATTCCGAGCACAATGCTTTTCATTTGGTTTTGCTCTGTTTTTTACATTAAGGCAGATGATTTTCATCAATTCAACTACACGCTCTTGTTTGTTGGGGGAATTAGTAGCGGAGGCGGAAGGACAATCCTTACAGATAATAGCAATCCTTTGACATGTGACTGATGTTGGGTGCCAATAAACCAATCCTCTCACACACACCCCAAAGTGATGCTTCTATGACAGATTTGTGCAGAGCCAAAGCCAATCTCCTGCCAAGCTCTCAGACAAACGTGTGATCTTTTTCATTTAACAAGTGCATCTCACCATTACGGCTCATAAATCCATGTCCTCCCGTCCCGGTGCCTCTCCCCTGTTGTCCAATGGATTTATAGAGGCCTTCATGGAAAATCAATAGTTTACTCCCATTTTTGGGCTCTTTTCTGTTGTCTTTGGAGTATGTATCTGAGCAGATGGAGAAAGGCAGCTCTGCCTGCTCCAACCGCACTCCTGAAGATCTATTTCACCGCGGGAATGTAATGCTGCTTAGAGGGGAAATATAAAGTGTGTCTGTGAGAGGCGGAGCACAAGAGAGGAAGGAAAAGTGGAAAGTAGTAGCTTAGACTTAACACTCCTAATGTAAAGAGAAGGCTGAATAAACCCATCAAATGCTCCTTATTGAAGATGAGTTAGGGAAAGCAGCAGGACAGGCTGGAGACAAACCCTTAGTGTCTCCCTCTGATAAACTTCTGAAGAGACCATATGCTTCTGAACATCAATGGGACAACATTCTCATAAATAATGTATTAGGATGTTTGTATGCAGGTATTTTTAGGCATTTTCACTGGAGAGATCTACTGGTCTGAGATTGCTTCCAGTGATGTTATTGCACCAGCTGTTTATATATTGAATGGTTGTTTAGGGGTTTATGAATCCCTGGAACAAGAGCTCATATGTCTGTGTGTGTTTCCTTATGGGATTATGGTTGCTAATTATGTGTGTTTGTGATTTAAATTAAGAAAAGATTAACAAAGGTTATTCCCTCTTTCTTCAGTGACTAATAGATTAACTTTCTAGTACTAATGCACTTCAATATTTCGAAATAATCCTAAACGTATACACAGAATGTGCTGTTTTTGAGGCCACCATGCACATGCCAAAAATAAACCAGATTTGCTTTTATTTCATGCCTTAATTCAATAAAAAAGTGTTTTGATGGCATCTTTTACACCTTAATACAATGAAGACCAAATTACTATAATGAGCCTTTAGTGAAGTGAATGGAACTTCGACAGTACATAGCAATTTTTGATTTATATTTGAAATACATGTTATTATTTTAAAGAATTTTATGCTTAAATAAGCTGTTTTTCATCAATTTGAAAAAATGTAAATAACAGTTAGATTTTTACATAATTTTATTTGTTTGAAATACAGTGGCATGCAAAAGTTTAGGAACCCCTTACAGAATCTTTGAAAAAGTTAATAATTTTAGCAAAATAAGAGATATCATGCATTTTATTTTTTATTTAAGAAAGATAATGTACATAAGACAACAAAAAGCTGAATTTTTTTTTTAGTATAATTTTTCAGCATATATTTTTTTTATAGTTTTTCCAGCAGTGACTGTATGATTCTGAGATTCATCTTTTCACACTCAGGATAATTGAGTCAATCAAACACAACTATTAAAAAATGTTCAAACCACAGTATATTAACAAAGGGTTTATTTGAATAATTTCAGCTGGAAAACATCTTTTATATAAAATATCTTACTCAGGACAGTACTAAAAAAATACTAATGACATGCGTTTTCTGTATGATCTCTCATAGATTCTTCACAGATTCTGCGAGACGTTTCCAAGCTTTCACATCCCGCTTTATATTTAATTTAATCTATAGATTCTAATATTCTGTTTGTTAATATACAGATATCTTTGTTCTTGACTGCAGCCAGTGAAGACAATGCAATAGAAAGACATCGTATCTCTGCGTTGTTTCATTTGTCTTTAACATTTCTCTTGAACTTTTGTCTTTTTTGCTGTATCTTGTGCCAAGCTTGACATGTTTAGAGCATTCTCACATATTACTCAGTCCACTGCCTCCAAATAAAACCCATCAGAGCTCCATTATGAATGGCTTCCTCGAGGTGATCTAATGTGGGACGTCTCCCAACAGCCTACTCATCCATCTCAGCTTTCAAAGGGTTAAAATGAATTCCAGTCTTTCCATCCTGGATGGAACATGATTAGGACTGTGTGATTTGACAATCACTGTTTGTGAACATTGACAGATTGACTGTGTGTGAACACTCTCTCCATTTCACCCTTAACTTCCCGTCTGTCTTTTACACCCATGCATAAACTCCATCTTCTTTCAGCTGCATATTTCTTTGCTCTTCCATATTTCCGTCACTTCTAATCTTCAACAACTTAGGAGCTAATTGACATCTGTCCAAAAACAACCATAACATTTTTGTTCAGTACTTCAAAACTAGCAAAACCCACAAAAATGTCAATGCAGGGAATATGGAAGGAGTGACTGAGTCAAAACCCTCGCTGAATGCTAGACATCTTCTTGGCTGGCTCTCAAGTTATCAGCCCACAGCGATTGAAGTTTGGACTTGAGTTCGCAAGCACTTCATTTTAATGTCATGCTGTGCCTTCGTTCCCGAACTTCCTCTTACAAGATCCAGCATACACCAGAACATCAAACCACTATTTCCATTTCACACAGAGTTAACCAGACCTCTTTATTCCATAATCTCTAAATGGAAGTCTAACCGAAATCTCAAGAAATGGTTCCAGTTTCAGTTCAGCTGCACACTTTTTGACATTCATTGTAATTGATTGACACTGAAATGAAATTGAATGCTTGTGCATTGTCTGTAAACTCCAACACAAGTTTAACCTTTAGACAAGTGCACGGCTGTAATTTTAAGTAGTGACTTAAAATCTCACACACTTTCCTGGGTAGAACTTTCCTTTTAAAGTCAAATAAATTGCCATTTTAAGCTATTTTATTTTGCTAACGTTACATTTTTACAACTGAGACAGAATATATAAGCAGAATAAGAGACTTTATCCGTTCTGCGCTGTTTGAAAACCCTTTGTACGGCCCCGTTTTTGACATGCCCAATTGCCTGAATGTTTAACCCAGCCCAGTGTGCAGTGTTCGAGTATAATGTGACGGTTTGGGCAGGATTGTATTGAAATGGATGTTTGAGTTAGCTGGTGATGACCTCCATTACTAAGAGGGCAGAAAACATCTCATCAGTCTAATAGTGACAGCTTCAGGGCTCACAGCCCAAAACGGATTATCAGTTGTAATAGAGAACAAGAAACTACTGTTAATCATGATCTACTGCATTATTGTTTTGTACTGATGTTTTTTTTTTTTTTTTCTGTTGCAGAGTAAAGAAGTGGGCCTACAGCTGCACGAGGATTTCATGAAGGTCCTCAATGAGTTGTACACGGTAAGCTACAAACACAAGAGTCAAGCACAACTTAATTTTCAGCACTAAATCTGAGATTTTTATCTTTATTCAGTTTTGTTTTGTTCAGTTTCATTATCCATTTGTCACTTTCAGTTTTCAAAAGGAGTGCATGAATCCTCAGTGTCTTTCTCTTAATATCTTTGGTTCCTCCGCGTCAGCCTTCTGCAGTGAAGTCTCTGCTTCAGTCGAGTGCTTATTTTGGTCTCTTGTGGTTGTAGTCCAATCAGTATTTTTGAGGCGTGGGGTTGGCTATAGTTACTTTTTCTTCTTGTTGAAAATATTTTGAGAGCTTTTAGTCACTGTGTGGCCCCCTGTGTGTGGTTGTGTTACAGGGTGTGTGCGAAATGTAGTTTCCAAACGGTCTAGAAGAACCGTTTAATGTTTATGTGCCTTGAAATGGGTTTGTGTGTAAGTGAACAAAACGGTGTCTTCCCAGGCAGTCCTTGTAATTCTTTAGTAAGACGGTGGGTATGAACAAGTATCGAATGATGGTAATTATAGGCGTCAGTCAGCAATGAATCTAACCTGCTGGCATTCAGACTGACTGCTTGTAGCCTACCTTAGGCTCTAAAGTAGATCTATTGCATTTGCAGTGGAACGTAGGAACACTTAGGAATATAAATGGTGATGATGCTCTCAGGATGGTAATGCCAGAAGTGCAGAATTAAGTCTCACTCATTAAAACAAGGATTTCCTGATATTCCAGCTATGCTTTGTTCTTCCTCAAGCATCGATCTCTTTTTATATTCTCTCCTAATTATTTGTTGAAAATCTGATCAAATGATCTGCTTTTCTTATAATAAGATTGCTAATATGGTTGAGCTAGATGAATTCAGACAGTAATGTGTTTAATGCTATTTCAGTACTATTTTAATTTTAAGTGATGATTTATGAAGCATCTAATTGTGTCACTATAACAACATGAAATTTGTGCCTTTCATGCTTCATTAAAAGTAGTGGAGAAATGGGATACCAACATGCATCCTATTTTTGGAAAGTGACTTATCGGGAACTCCTTCAGTGTTTACATTTTAGCACGAAAAAGCCTTTCATGGCAGTTAACCTCTGTTTTAACCCTCAGTGGCAGCATGATTACTGTTTTACAGACTTAGCTTTGCAGTATCCGTACCACCACAGAGCCCCATGTTCCATGGCAGTGCCGAAATTAGCAGTGGTGCATGGAAAATTTAGGGATGATTCAGTGGATTGTAAGTCATGTTATTATCCTGCTGTGTAGGGGGGTTTCTGATACACAGCACAGTGTTGCACGAGGCTTCCTTAAATAATCCTAATAATTATATTTACTTGGAGAAGAAATTCATTTAGTAATGACTTTTGTGTTTGGCCACGTATTTTTGTATTGCTCATTTTTGTGGGGGGAGAAAGGAATAGTTTGGGGTTTTCAGGGTGGGGTGTTCTGGGCTCAAATGTGGTAGGAGGGAGGACCCGTGATATTGGCTTTCTTTGAATGGTGACTAGATTCCCCCCCGTACGCATGCACACATGTTCTCCTGGGAAATGAGTGTAACCCATTTCAATACCCCATAAAAAGTAAGCAGATCCTTTAATTAAAGAGTTAAGGATGATGAAAATAAACCTGGCATCATTTTTAGTGACATCTGTGCTTTATATGAAGAAAGGAAAGAATGAATGGAAAAGCTGATGATGATTATCTCAGCCTTTTGGATCACAGAGGAACCCCATAGGGCTCAAAAAAAAAAACATCATGAACTGAATTTTAACGGTGGCTTGTTCAGTAGTTCACCCAGAAATTAATATTCTGTCAACCTTGTCGATCCAAAGCTTTCTTCTGTGATATATTTTTGGTGAACTTTGCCTTTAAGAACTGGAAAAGAGCCTGACACTTCTTTGCACTTTACAAGAGCAAGAAAAGGCCATTGAGAGATGCCCACATTTATGTTCGCCAGATTCCTCCTGTAAGTGTTTCCTATTAATGATGACATTGCAAAGAGCTTATTAAATTTATTATGCCCACTATAGAGGCTGACACTCTCATGAAAGCCAGTGTAAATGGAGGGAAATGGAGTCCATTAACTTTCTCTCTCACACAGACAACAAGCGATGGCTCGGGATCATCTCTATGGTCTTGGCAGTGTGCTCGATTGCAAAAATGGCGTCACTCTGTGACATTCCTCTCAAAGGAGCAGAAGTTTGGAATGAGATCCTCCCTTTGAGATTTCATCCCATTTCCAAATTTAGCATCTGCTTAACTATCAAGCATGGTGGTGTCTTCCTTTCATTGACAACAGTCACAGATGGCGCAGATCTTTCATCATAATCTTTCATTGGATTAAAAAAAAAACTGCTCTTTATAAAAGTCTAAAGTTTTAGATGTTCCTTGCGATTTGTATTGTTTGTAATTCAATTTGAATAAATAGTAATAAACAATCACTTCTTATTTGTTTCATCTATTTTAGTATTTATATAACTCTTTATATATAACATACAACATTCCCTCATTTTACTCTTTGTGTTTTGTTACGATGGAACTCAGAATAGGTTTTTGGTGTAAAAATAATGTTAATGTATTCAATGAGCTATTGTAAAAAAGAACGTTTTAATGTTTTAGATTATAATTGCAATTGCCAATTCCGAGTTTATTCATCAGAGACATTGAGACATGAAATTTAATTATATTAACTCAATAATATTAGAAATTGAGTTTGTTGCAATTAGAAATCTTGCGAAAGAAGTCTGAGATCTAACTCAGAATTCTATATGTGCAATATATATTCTATATATCCATATATATTCCATACAATACAGGCTTTCAAAAAGTCAGATTCATCACATTTAAATAACCTACATCTCTGGGCATGATGCAATTTCCCTGTCCAGTCTACAATTTCATGCACATTTAATTTCTTATTCTCTAATGCACAGGTGATGAAGACCTATCACATGTACAACATGGACAGCATCAATGCTGAAAGCAAGCTGAAGGAGGCAGAGAAGCAGGAGGAGAAACAGATGAGTCGCAGTGTCCGGCATGAGGACAGGCAGACCCCGCGCTCACCGGACTCTCTCACAAACATCAAGATCGAGGAGAAACATGTGCGCCGTAGTTCGGTCAAAAAGATCGAGAAGATGAAGGAGAAGGTGAGCAGAGAGATCAGTGGACTCAAATGAGAAGAGATGGGGTGATAGAGTTAATGGAAGGAGAAATCAGAGTTTCTTGACAGTTTAAGCAGAGAATGTGGAGGGAAGGTGAACGTGGGCAGGAGAAGAATGAACAGATGGAAAGAGATTTCAGGGAAATGGGAAAGGTGATAGAGTGGGAGTTCAGAGAGAGGCTGAACGATGGAGAGCATAGCTGATGAGCTGCTGAGAGATACAGAGGATGCAGTCACTGCCAGATGTGTGTTGAGGGTCCTAAACCTGATCCTCGACAGCTTTAATGACCTGTTGACAGGGCTTTCATTTATAACATGCTTCAAATATGATATTCTATGAAATCGTATCATGTCTAAATAATACTATGCTTATCACACAATGCTCTGAATTAATTCTGATTGGTCACGCCATTCTGCGTTTGTAAAAATGTTAAATAAATGTTAAAAAATGAAGAGATTAAGAGAAGTCAGAACTCAAGACCAATAATGGTCTTTTCTTGTCATTTTACATATTTCATTTGTAAGTAGCAAGGTAACGCATCATAAAATCAGCTGGTAATTATCACAAAATAAACTCTTAGGGCGAAACCAGATTTGATTATACACTCTGAGATTCCAGGCTGCAAAATTCCTGAAATGTCCAATTCGATATGGTGATCCCAAGCGCTAAACGGCAGCTTAATTCATCAAGTCAATGACTCCACTATGACTGTATATAGTGTATTGTAGAAGGTCATTTGATGATGTAATGAGATGACATGAGTGCAAGGGGCAGGCATTAGCATGTCTGGGCCAGATATTGTTGTCAATCCACGTCTTTGTTCTTCTGGGGTCCTCTGGTTACCGTCTCTGTCCAGTACCACCAGCTTACGAAATGATTGATGGGATCATCGCTGGGTTGTTCCAGGGCCACCTCTGTTTCCACAAGGCCAGCAGCATCTCCTCTATGTCTGTCCCACTAGAGAGTGCCTGTGGTCATCCACAGATGGAAATGTAGTACAGTTTGTGGTGGCAGCTCTAACATGAGCCTGTTCAGGGAGGCATTGTAGAGGTTAAACAATATGCCATCCTCATGTTTAACGCAAACTTTAAAGTTTTTGTTCGCTCCAAAATATGTCTGTCACTATTTACCTACAGTACCTTCATGCTGTTCCAAACTTTTATTTTTACACACAAATTGTCCTTTTCAACCGTTGCCTAATCTTCCTGGTTTTACTTGTTTCTTTCTTCTTAGCGGCAAGCAAAATACACTGAAAACAAGCTGAAAGCCATCAAGGCCAGGAATGAGTACCTTCTGGCTCTGGAGGCCACCAACAGCTGCGTCTTCAAATACTACATCCATGATCTGTCTGACCTCATAGATGTAAGTTTCATCTCATCACTCATGTGTTTCTAGTGTACTGTTATAAAGAAATGTTTACAGCACTGTTTTTGTAGCTTAATCACAAATATTCCTCCTTAAAGCTTTTGATAATTATGATCCTCGACCACAAAACAATTCCTAAGACATATATACATCATCTGAATGCTGAATAAGTTGTCCAGGTGAAGTTCTTAGCAATGCTTATTATCAAAAATACGTTTTGACATACTGTATTTACAGTAGGACATTTACTAAATATCTTCATGTAACATGATCTTTACTTAATATCCTAATGATTTTCGACAAATCATTTTTACACATACAATGTATTGTTGGTACAAATATGCCTGTGCTACTTATGACTAGTTTTGTGGTCCAGGGTCATATTTGATGCAGTCAAGCTTAACTTGTTTGAATTTGATTATTCATGATTGTTTATGAGTTTCTACAGTATTAGTGTGTCTGTCATTTGTTTCCAGCTTTATTTATGTATAAATTGTAATATTTTTAGTTCTTAGTATCTGTAGTATGATTTTCATTGCTTTCGTTTATCAACACCGGTTAAACTAGTTTGTTCCAAGGGTTTTTAACACTTTTTAGATGGGTAAGACTTGTTAAAGGAATAGTATCTCCAAAAAGGAAAATTCTTTCAACACTTTACTCACCCTCAAGTGTAGTTCCAAACCTGTATGAATTTCTTAGTTCTGCCAAACACAAAGGAAGATATTTAGAAAAAAGTTTGTAACAGGCTGTTTTTAGGTCACCATTGACTTATATAGTATGTTTTTTTTCCTCAATGGTGACCAAAACAGCCCAGTAACAAACTTTTTTTAAAATCTTCGGCAGAATAAAATGGAACTACTTGAGGATGAGTAAATGCTGACAGAATTTTCATGTTTGGGTGAACTATTTCTTTAACTTTTAACTATGACTTTTCCCTTAATAAGTTCTTAATTTGCAGCTTACTAATAGTTATAATAAGGTATTTAAGTTTCTGAGCCATCGTATGGTCATGAAAATGTAATCATTAAGTAATTAAAATTCAACACTTAGAATGTGCAAATGCCATCACTTTTTTTTAAACGGTGTACTCTTCTTGTCATGTGAGCAATAGCAAACTTTATCAAATCTTTATATTTTGTATTTTGATATTTTTTTTCAGTGTACTGTGTAACCCTAAAGGGTGTTAAAGTGTAATGCCCTAAATATGCCCATGTACAGTGTCCCACAATGTAGTAATACCTTCTGACAGGTGTGCTGCCTCATCAGCCTTATTTCTGAAGGTAAACCCTGAAGGTAAACTTGTAGCAACCCCTCGTGTTAGCTCCGCAAGAGGGCCCACTTGTCCCATCAAATCAACATCAGACTCTTTATAAGGCACCCACAAAATGCTGTAATCTCCTCTTCCTATTACCCTCAACGTAGGCCCATCCTCTTTCTGAGTGAGGAACTGATGGATTTAATTTGAAGCAGTCAGAGGCAGAGCATGGAAATTAAGTTTTAGCTATGCATCGTTTAATACACACAAATGGTCTTCAGGGGGACTACAAAGGGAAAAGGGCTATTTTTTCACAATTTTTAGTGCTAATAAAATTACTTTAAGTTCCTTTGAATGAAATTCACTTAAAATTTCACAGATATTGTATACTCTAGGTTTCTCAGTTCACAGCTTTCACATTCACAGCTTAAAAATACACCCTATTTTTCCCCCTCTCTCAGTGCTGTGACCTGGGCTACCATGCCAGCCTGAACCGTGCACTGCGTACCTACCTCTCAGCTGAGTTTAACGTGGAGACTTCCAAGCACGGTGGTTTAGAGACTATTGAGAATGCTACAGAGAACCTGGAGGCTAACGCAGACAAGCAAAGGCTTATGGAGACCTACAACAACGTCTTCTGTCCTCCGATGCGCTTCGACTTCCAGTCTCACATGGGTGATATGGTCAGTCAGTGTGATTATTATTGCTTATGTCATGACAGTGGTGAAATGAAGTAATGGAATATGTAGTGATGGTAATATACCCACAGCAGACTCACAATGTGGGTAAACAATGACACGCAGACTTTCTTAGGCAACTGAGGGCAGCGTTACTGATGCCAAGTGCTTTTGCTCCAAAATATCAAACATCTTGACGATATCAAGAAATCAGCTTTGCTAAATACCAGTCGGTACTGTTACGCAACGATCAGCATTGTCTTTCTGAGACGATTTGCCCTGCTGTTATGTGTGACTCTTGCAAGACTGTGTCTCATTGCATGTCCAAACAAACTCAGACACCTCTAGAGGAATGAAGCATTGCTCAATCAGATGGTTGCATAGTGACAGACATGCCTGCAGAGAGACCACACTTGCTTCAGCCCTCTATTACCTCTATTATTATAGGTTGTCATTTAGACTGTCCAGTTATTATGTTTTACATTATTCTTTATTAAAATGGCAAATAGACTGCTACTGTAACCTTATAAGCGCTGGTTCAGGTATTTATGTTTTATTTGATATTTATTTAATGTTTAGCAAGCTGTGTTCTTTCTCTGCCCTTTGTATCAGTGGTTAATGCTTCTACAAACAGCCAGTTATTTTTATGTATTTATTTTGTTTATTCTTTATTTTATTTATTTGTTTATTGGTAAGAGGTTGGTTGTAGTTATTTGTTTCTCTTTTTTATTTTGTTTTGCTTTTATTTGCTTAGCTTTTTGTTTGGCTTTTTTGTTTGTTTTGTTTTGCTTTTATTTGCTTTTCTTTTTGTTTTTTTGTTTTGCTTTTATTTGCTTTGCTTTTTGGCTTTGTTTTGTTTTGCTTTGCTTTTTGTTTTGTTTTTCTTCACTTTGTTTTTTTGTTTTGTATTTTGTTTTGTTTTTTGCTTTGCTTTGCTTCACTTTGCTTTTTTTTTTTTTGCTTTGCTTTTTGCTTTGTTTTTTTGTTTAAGTCCTGTGACACTATTGTCAACAAAACAAACATAACGTTTTTTTATGAACATGTTTTCTAAGCACTGTCATTGGTCAGTCAAACTTATAGAGACACAAAGTGAATATCAAACTGGTATAGAAGGTATTTTAGCATTGACAAAAATAGACACCACAGCTCAACCTTAACATTAACATTTTTAAATGTACTACATTTTTTTTCTGTGAAATCAATCAACTGCTGTTTTGAACTTTGTGCTGATGTGTTAGTAATTAGCCAACTTGCATCAGGGGTCCTGGATGTTTGTATGGGTTTGATGAACAGAGCAGCTGGTTTTCCCCAGTGCACGTGTGCCCTTGTCATGTGTTCAGCCCTCAGGGAGAGGGTGGACCACAGTGAGCCAGATGTTTCCCAGCTGTTATGGGCAAAAAAGAGAGAGAGAGTGAACAAGAGGCAGATTGAAGCTTGCTCGGGTCACTATGTTCTTCAGCGCAAATTAGGACATCAGCTTTATCAGTATCTGGAGATGGGCTTGCTTTAGTTCTCCTTCATTATGTTGTTGAAGTTCTCAAGCACTTTCTTCTGTCTATCTCTTTCAGGTGGGAAATTTGTGTGCCCAGCAGCCCGTGCAGGGAGAGCTGATCCAGAGATGCCAGCAGCTACAGTCCCGTCTGTCCACACTGAAAATAGAGAATGAAGAGGTGACAACAAATACAATGTGCAGAACAAATGTGTGCATATTTATTCTTCATGTTTATATTACATCTGTCCAAATGTAACTTTTTTTTGTGCACTTTTTCATATCAAAGCATTTTTGATTCGGTTGTCATCTTTACACATACTTTCCTAATTCCATGGATTTCTATTCAGTTGGATTGTTTACATTTGTACATTTAGCAGACACTTTTGCCTAAATCACAAGTATTTTGGCTAATTTGATCAAATGTTAAGCTACCAATAAGAGTTTAACATTAGTATTAAACATTTATGTTAAAATCCATCAACAGAAAATGTGGTAAAAATGTTTAAATAATAGAATTGTTTGGACTAGGGAGGTAGTGTAACAGTGTTAATGGGTTATTGTTAGTGCTTCATAAAAGCTTTCTACGTGTTCTGTTTAGTTTTATGTAATATATATATATATATATATATATATGTTTGTGATATTAAAAAGAACAACTGTTTTTTACATATTTGAACATCCTTAAAACGTTCTTTCTTCAAAGTACATTAGATTTTAATTTGGTCTAACCTTTAAAATATTCTGTTAAAACTAACTTAATTCAACGTTTTAAAATCGAAATATCATATGCAATTCTGTTTCTTATATTTTTATTTTTATTTTTAAGAATGTTTAAATGCTTTTAATGAAAAACAAGACAAAAATAACAACCAAGAAAAAGATTTAATGTAGTGCAACTGTCTGTAAAATGAAATATCTCGATTGAGTGATTACAGCAGGAGAAATTGCTGTTGCTTCATTTCACTTGTGTATTTTGTTTGTTATAATGAGCATACTCTTTATCCAGGTAAAGAAGACGATGGAGGCCACTCTACAGACTATCCAGGACATGGTGACCATTGAGGACTTTGATGTGACTGACTGCTTCCACCACAGTAACTCAATGGAATCGGTCAAGTCCACTGTGTCTGAGTCGTTCATGAGCAAACCTAGCCTGGCCAAGAGACGAGCCAACCAGCAGGAGACAGAACAGTTCTATTTCACGGTAAATGAGATGGAGAAGGAGAGAAATCAGTTTAATACAGGGTCACAGGGTTGAAGAAAGGGTGTGGAGGATCGGACGGTGGGAAATCTGTAACTGGGGGAATGAAAGCACAGAAAGAGAAAAGGGAAAGGAAGGGTGATGGAGGGAGAGATAAGAGCTTGAGTGTTTGAGATAGAGCTTAATGTCCTTTCTGCTCTTTCAGAGTCTTTTAAGAAGCCTTTGATTGAAAAGACTGCTGTTAGAAGAGACTGCTTCAGATGACTGCTGTTCATTGATCTCTGCTTGATTGTAGACAACTGAAACTGTGCTGTAATTCGACAAATAAAATTACTGAGGAATTCTGTTCTCCAGACAGATTTACAAAATACTCAGAACACAGCAGCAGCATTATAGCAATGGCCAGGGAGCCATTTATTTATTTATTATTCAGTAAGTTTTATTTATTATAAGTTTTGTTTTTACATCAATTTTATATTATATTATGTTTAGTTTTTATTTATTTATTTATTTATTGGGCCTTTTCTCATTTTCACTATTTTATAAGTTATTTGGTTTCACAATCGTTTTACTGTTTAATTTTGTTGTTGTTAAGGAGCCAATTTAATGGCATTTTCATTTTAGCCACATATGGTGTAAAAGCTATTCTATGTTCAGTGAACTCTATGTTTGATAGCTTTTTGTCAGCCAAGACTTTAAAGTATACAGATATGGATTTTACTAATATACTAATATGCTTTAAAAAAAAAAAATCCAAAACAATCGTAATTAATCATCGCAAATACAATTTCAATGGGAATAATCCAGAATATAGTTTTGTCATAATCATGCAGCCCTACTGGGTACAAAAGGTAGAACAAAATAGAGCAGTATAAGAACAAATATGATCAATGGAAGCACAAGATTAGCAAGCAGAGGTTTGTCACTTGATGTTGTGCAGGCTCTTTTATCACATCCTCTTCATTAGGCTATATCCTGATGTATTCCTCCCCTATATCTTCTGCTCTCCACTTTCTTTTTAACTCCCTATGTATGTTCAGCTCGTCTCTTTCTGCCAAAAGCACTAGTGCATGGCTCCGTGTGTTGGCTATCCCTCCTGAGTTTGCATGACTGTAATGCTGGTATGGCTGTGATATATGATGGATGAAATTGTAAGCATCTGTCTACCCAGCTCCCTCATTCCCTCCGCAGTTCAGGTTTCTCTCCATCCGTCTCCTGACTCCTCTATCTGTCTCTGCGCTGTCAGGTTTCCATCAGGTCAGGGTTCTCACCCCCAAAGAGCCATAAGCTATTAGAGCACATAGATCCAATGCCTCCCTGTGCTCCAGTGGATATGAAATTAATGTTTACGCCAACAAGATGTATAGTCTCCACACTACACAGCAAATTGAAAGGGGTGGAGGAAGGATGCTTTGCCAGAAAGCCGAGGAAAGGAAGGAAGATGGATTATACTGCTTACTTAATAGCTATTCAAATGAAATTACTCAGCTGTGTTCATTAATGTTGAGATGAACTAACAGTTGTGCTGGAGTTGAAACTTTTTATATTCTCTATTTCAGAAACTGAAGGAGTTTCTGGAGGGCAGGAACCTCATCACCAAATTACAGGCTAAACATGACCTGATCCAGAAGACTCTAGGAGAAAGTGAGTAATCTTTCTCAAAGTGACTTGTGCGTGTGGGTTTATGAGCTGTAGTTGAGCACAGTTTAAATGGAAAAGCTAATGCCTTCAATAGGACTCTGTGGGTGTAATATTGAATTTGTTCAATAAGCCACAAATTAATTTGAATTAAATTATTTTTCAGACAGTAGTACCAATTATTTTTTTGCTTAAGTGAAGATACTTCAAAACGAAGTTGACACACCTTTGTACTTCCAGCCACACGCAGTTCTCTGAATCAGTGTTTTGAAAGAAAACGATTCATTGTGAGTTGGTCATAAAGACGTGCTGTACATGAAACCAAACTACTCAGTACTTGGATTTAATTCCGACTTAATAATAACTTTGTAAATTAAGCCAACTGAGCTTGATGTTGATTAAATTAAAAAAAAGTGTGGTGAAAACAAAATAATCGGATCAATCGGAAATAAGAAATATATGAAAGCCGTTTACGCCACTGAATAATAAAAACATGTAATTGCAACTTTTTATCTTAGAATGATGAGTTATCAGAATTGTACCAGAACCAGGATTTTGACTTCTTTTTGACGATTGAAAGAAATAAACTCAAAGTTGCAAGTCATGAAGTCAATATTGTGTATATCTCTCAATTCATAGAAAAATCCAACTAGCTATTTTCTCAATTTTATTTAAAAACTTTGTTTTTGTTTAAAAAAAAAAAAAACGAATATGTGAATCAGATTGCAAATTTTAAGGTTCAAATAAACATTCAAAATCTGAAATTAGATTGATGACAAATAGTGCATGTAAACATACCTAGTCACTTTTTTCATCTTGTTTCATCAACAAATTTATGTTTTAAATGATTCTCTTATAAATAAAACGATGTTGTATATTTAACCTGTGGTTTGTCATTAGAATATGTTAAATTATACATCAAATTTAAAAAATATATTATTTCATTCTTTATCTATATAAAAAAAACTTATTTGTGTGTATGGTTATATAGATATACATTTGAATGATTTAGGAAAGGATCATGTGACACTGAAGACTGGATTAATGCTTTGTATCACAGGAATAAATTACATTTAAAAACTGTTATTTTAAATTGAATATTTCACAAAATAATTTTTTTTCTGGATTTTACTCTAATAAATGCAGCCTTGATGAGCAGAAGAAACATCTTTAAAAACCATTAAATATCTTACTGACCCCAAATGTTTGAACTGCAGTGTAGATATTTATATGTAGATATAGATATAAAGTATATTTTTTTATGTGTAGGGTTAGGGTTAATATGCATGTGTGGGATGTTGCAGTGTCAGGCAGAGAGGGTACTGGGTTGACTGTGTGTGTGTAAGCTTGAGGATGGTACTGATGTCATCAGTCTCATCAGAGCATAAAACAGGGCAGTGCCTCTCTGTACTGCTGTCGTCTCCACCATTGCATGATATTATCAACTCACTCAGAGGCAGTCCTGAATGTTGTAGGTCAAAGGTCATGTGCCATGCTACCAAAAAAAATGTCTGTAAGAAAGAAAAGTGCACACTGGGGATTTCCTGGAGTGTTTTTTACTCTTATGTACCTCCCACCAGACCGAACATTACTTTCAGCAAGTCAGTCCGGATTGCCAGTGAACATAAGTGAAATTCAGAATCAGGCTGATGGCACAGATGATAACGAAGAGATAATAACGTGTGATGGAGAGAGCAATGGTGTTGATTAGTCTGTAGTGAAAGAAGCATGCTAGCTAACATGATCTGATTTTGTAGAACTGTTGTACTCAAGTCTTCAGTGTCACATGACCATTCAGATGTCGTTCTAATATGCTTATCATTATAATGTACAACATAAAAAAAATTATTATAATTATATTAATTTTAAATAAGCATTAGATAACATCTGAATGTAAAAATTCTAGGAAAGGCATGTTATAATAAATATCCAGTATTAATCAATACTGATAATAGACTCCAGTTCTGCATGGATAAACACCACTTTCTTTTTCTTCAAAGCACCTTCATCATTTTTCTACTGGGATTTGGATTGATTTCAAATTGACGTAATTTCTTGAGCAAATTGGAAACACCTGAGATATTCGCAAGCGGCCTTTCTTATTTAATCTAATGACAAAAACAGATTTTAACATCAAAATGCTTTAGTAAATCCAGCTTTTGGGGTCACGTCCCACAGGAAGATCCTCGTGACAGACAAGAAGCGGGACGAGTGTTATATTCCCAAAAGGAAACTGTGTCCAGCTGTGGCCTCTTCCTCACACATCCAGCCTCTGTCTAACTGTTTGCTCTCTTTGTTTCCTTTTTTTTCCTCCTCGTATCTCTCCATTCAGGTCAGAAGACAGACTACTGCCTTGCCAGGTGAGTGCTGTGGGAACACCAACAAAACCAAACGCAAAACATTAACGCCCTCCTGAATTAATTTAGCACACATGCAGATGTTTCAGGGCCATTTATAGATGAATATCTTGGCTAGACACATTCATCTTTTATTCACATCTGCTGATTTATTTATTGAGGCCAGCGGTCCGTGATTTACTCTACAGTTATAATGGAGTACGGAAATGGGAATGGACCTTTTAAACAAGTTCAAGGAAGAGACCAAACAAGTGCTTTCACAACAAACATTACTGAAAGCCTGTCTGTGTGTTTAAGAACAGTGTATTAAAATAGGACTTTTCTCTGGGGGAGATTTCTACTGGTCTAATGGCCACAGGCAAATTAGAGCAGTTTGAGGGAATATGATCCATCGTAATGACAGAGCTTTCTCTTTTTCTTTCCACCTCTCTCTTGCATGTGTCCATCAGCGGACGGAGGAACTCCACTGTTCGGAAACAGGTAATTTTCACCAGTCACTAGTAGAACTGACTCAGAATTGATTCTGGATCAGTTACTCTTATTGAAATCAATAAGCATTACAGTAGTATTTGTTAATTTTTATGTGCATGGAGTTATTTATATTGATGTAATTGATTATTTATTTATTTCATGCATTTGTTTGTTTTATTTTTTTCATGCTCATTATGCCT
>JAUCNO010000045.1:307912-317941 GCA_032353835.1 Enteromius viviparus
ATGTGGTTGACATTTGTGTATGGCGCTACCACTTGAATTTTCCCTTGTGTTCGCCGCCATTTTGAATTTTGACCGTAGTGTGTTACAAACTTCTGACACCACCAGATGAGAGTGTAAGTACCCCCATACTTGTCCATAACACCAGAAGTTCAGCACTGAATACAAATGTGGACATAAGTGCTAAAATGTGCTGTACACGTATGTGGCCACTAAGCCCTAAGAGGGTATGATACTATATTTAAGTATAATTATAATTTAACTATAATTATAAAATAATAATAACGGTTAAGTTAATTTAGTTTTTACATAATTACTTTAGATGCGTTATTATTGTCAAATCTGGACACAGGCAAACAATTTTTTGTTAGCTATAAAAATAAAAAATAATAATTTGAATATTAATATTTCAGTAAAACTCAGTGTTTGCATACCATAAACAGTGCTCTGGTCTGTGGTCTCTCCTCTTTTTTGAAAAATGCTGTCTCGCAAATGTTCAGCAATTTACAAATTTAACTAAATAACTGTAACTTATTAAACAAAATGACTGTTAACTGCTCAGATAATGTAAATTGTAATAATCAGATAATCAAGTCAGATAATTTAAGTATATACACCAAGTCATAATTTATTCATTGCTCAAAACCATTCATTATGCTGAGTCCAGTCAGCCTAGATTTGTGTTTCCTTAGACTGAGCATGATTCAGTGTGGAGTCGGTCTGAGAAATGTTTGATTGGTTTGTTTTGTTGTCGGTTCGGTATGTAGCCAATGAATCATTGCAAGTGATCGTCCAACTTTTGGTGTCAAACATGATTTCAAAGTCTTGCATCAGCTGCCTTTGTAAGTATCTGATCATGCCATCCCTCATTCTTCAGCTTGTTGATGTTGTTGAATAGTGATGTCACTGCCGTTTCTACTGGTGGTGTCAGTGCGAAAAAACCCACTGCTGTATTATGCAACATGTAAACTCCACTAAGTACTGTAAGCTCAACTAGGACTTGATTCAGGGGGAATTCTCTTGCTTTAAGGGAAATTATCTGTCAGTAGCCTATCCTAAACAGATTTCTACAGGATTTCTTGGAACCTAGTGTTTGCCATGTTGATATCCACCAAGAGACAAAGCAGTGAATGTTCCAAGACTGTCAATAGTAACCAATGATACTGTATATGGAAAGAGTATCATTTATAAAGAATGGCCAAGTCATTAAAGGATTTGTTCGAGATAGAGTTTTATTGGTTGTGTGTCCTTTAACATCATAAATGCAATTGATCAGTTCATTACAAACAACCGAATGCAGGTAAACATAATCATATGAGCACTGTATCGTCGAAACTCACACCAGTAAACACACAAGTGGAAATCAGGTGACCCCAACTAAGCAAGCCAGAGGCGACAGCGGCAAGGAACCAAAACCCCATCCATTAAAGAGAATGGGGAAAAAAACCTTGTGAGAACCAGGCTTAGTTGGGTCCAGTTCTCATCTGGCTGGACGCCCAGCACCTAATTTCCAGTTCAATTTTAAACATGTTGGATTGTGTAACAACTTATAGTGTGTGTGTGCGTGTGCATCTGGATCTGGCGATCTGTCCACGGATCATCTAGGTGTTCTGATGAGGATCATCTCTTTGTGCTGGTACAGCGTCTGATCTAGATACGGACTGAGGAACAGAATAAGAGAATAAGAATAATCACTGACAAGCAACACAATATCATGTTCAATTCTGCAGGTGATACAAAATGTGATATTGCGTAGCTTGTCAGTGATCTACAGCTTTGTGTATTATCTGCCGCTCTATTTGAAAACAGGTGATGGAGTTATACCGCTAATCAAAGAACCATCTGTACTGTACGAGACACGCTTGACTATATCATGCCCAGCCCTTTTAGGAGGTTAGATAAATTTAGTGTTTCACAGATTCTAATTTTAATGCCTTCTAAAATGAACATGTCTATTTTTTTCCACGCACAGACTCTTAAAATTGCACAATAAATAGTTTTTTTGGCCAACTCAGGTTCAGGCTCATCTGGAAATAACGTCTGTAAGGGTCGATTTTTAATTTGAGGGTTTTTTGCACACTCTCTTTGCAAACTAAATCTCCGTTCAGAATTAATTAATAAACAAGTTAGGAGAGTCTAATAATGTCTACAGTAGCAGCGCCAGGTATGATCCTCTCAATACCTGCTCATAACTCACATATCTTTCTGCTTAAACCCTAACATACTCTTCTGAAGTCAGATGTTTATACAGTTCCTGATCCACAAAAAGGTTGGATATATAGCATCCTGATCACGTTCTTCTCCATCCTTGCAGGCTCTGGACATAACTGTGCTTAGAGCTCTTCAGCAGCCTGTAGGAGCTGGGGGTGTGGATGGACAGAAAAAGAATGAGCACATGATTCTCAAGTATGTTATTGCATTGCAGATGACACAGCATTTATCAGTTCCAAATAATAGATAAAAATAAAAATTGTTTCCAGAATGAAGAGATTAAAGGATGAGATGGAGGCTGTGGCTAAGGAGCTTCAGAATAACAACAACATGATAGAAAGGTACTGTATGGTGTTAGCTGTGAATGTACAAACATTTGTAGAAAATCCTTTTCAAATTTCATCTTTTTTTTTAAGCCTTGCAGAAGTTACCACTAAACTGCCATTGGAGAAGAAAGTACCTCAAGCCAACAGACCATGAAGACCTCGAAGATACACAACAATATTTATATTAACAGAGCCTGGAGCTAAAGGGAAAGCACAACAAAACATATCAAAAATGTCCTTGGTTGAATCTCTCAAACCATAAAGAACAGATTAACGTCTTAACGGCTGTTTCCAGGGCAGGCAGCTGAAATTGCATGATTTGTACTGATGTGCAAAGCACAGATTGAGTTATGACTGGTCCCGAGTCCCTGAACCGACAGATTAAAAGAAAACAGGAGTGTTTAAAACTGCTCTTTGATTTGATATCGATCACAAAAGTCATATTTCTCAGATTCAGTGTTCATGCACTTACTGCTTTTTATCTTTATGCAATCTAGTAGTATTGACTTCAATAGCCAAGAAAACAGGAGGAGTTGTAAATATTGATAGCACAGTGCATTCAGCTGACAATAATGCTGTAATTATTGCACAGTCATGGGATAGAGAGAGAAGAGTTCAGTCTGCTTTGTTTTTGAGAGATTGTTCAATAGCACTAATTGAATTAGTTTATTGATCACAACACAGCATCACAGAGTGTCTAGGTTTTGTTTATTTGACAATGTTCACCTTGGCTTTTAAAAAATGTCTGAACTGCAGGTGACTATTTTATATTATCATCATGCAAATACTGACAGGAGTCAATAGACTCATACCTTGCTGTATTACAGATCATTGCAATATGGAAAGTGAAAGATGGGTTCTGACGGTATGTTACAGAGTGTGAGTTAAGGGGATTTCCTCACTCAGGGGGAACTATGGTGACCTTACAGAGACCACGCTGTGGTTCACTGTCAAAGCTTGCATATGTTTTACTTAAAATGGAATTTTATCAAGTTTCCTTTGGCCAGTCTGTAAACTTACATGTTAAATATTTAGTATTTTTAACTTCTTCACTTCTGTATTGTGAGGTAAGAGGTACCTTTGAAATGTGAAGTGCTACCTGACATACTATATAATGCGCTAATAAATAAATAAACACAACTTGTTGAAAATTATTTTTCTATTTAAATTTTGTATAATACAGTAGACTAAACATGTAGTCTGTATGTAATATGTCTCTCTTTTTCTCTCTCTATATGTGTGTGTGTGTGGTTTATTATATAAAATTATATTTTTGTGTGTGTGTGTTTGTATGAAGAATTATTTATGTGTATTTCAGATGTTACAATGAATAGTATAGATAATGAAGCATAAATAGTCAATACAAATAGCTTATATTTGAAATGCACGTCATAGGGGGCCCTAAGCAAGTCTATGGGGGCCCTGTGACAAAATATGAAATTGTTATAAACTCTTGTACAGTGAGAACAAAGTTTGCAGTTAAAAAAAAAATCAATTTCTGTTATTTAGCTGGAATAGTAGTGATCGACAAAATCAGTGGGCAGTCTTGGCATTTAAAAAAATTATCTTTCTTATGTTTAGTGTAATAACAGAAGTGAGCGACAACATCATGGGTTTGTAAGGGGCAGGTTCGCGCAGCCAGTGACATTTAAAGCGCGCAGCTGATTCAGTGCGCGCGTCACACTCTCGCCGCTGGCGCTTCAATTTAGTTTGTATTCTGCCCACATACAACTCTTAGCCGAAAGACATGGCGTCCATCACTTTAGGACAACACCCTGCTCAACACCACCTCGACTCGGATCAGCAACTGTTCCACAAGCTGAAGTCGAGAGACGGGAAGAAATTCACGCGCAAATGGTCTCTGGACAAGATGATCACGCGAAACAGAGCGAGTGATGTGGACAGTGGGAGAGCCGCAGTCTCAGCATCGCTCGCGTTATTCAATCACGAGCCGCCTCCAGCATCATACAGCCGTGGCGGCTGGCCACGCAGTAATATTGACGGACCGATTGTGGACATGGACCGAGAGAACGCGAACAATAATAACGGGATATTTCGCAGACACAGTGCCGGCGGCCGGAGAAGCTCGGTAAAGGACACGGCAAAGATCCATGCGTCTTCGTCCCCACAAGAAGTTCGCAATGCCTCGGCGCGATCAAACTTCAGCTGCCCGACAGACGAACTGGAAGGTCTGGCGGTGGACAAGCTGACACAGGCAAGGTCGGGAGTAGTGAAGATGCGAAGCGAGCATCTCAGGAGGGAGGCATGGTCCATTTTCAACCAGAGAGACCCGAGGGTGAAGGCAGAGAAGGGAGAGGGCCACAACTACATCTACAGGCGGCTCAACAACGACTGGTGCGACGCTTGCAACCGCCAGATCAACAGCGCCGCGCTAAAGTGTAAAAGTAAGTGGCCGCTATTTCTCCTCTCCTAACTTGACCTTAGATAAACATCAGGATGGAGGGATGGATGTAGATTGAATGGAAAGGTGACGGATAGATGAAAAGGCAGAAGATTAGGGAAGTCTGGGATGCAAGGATATAACGAAGGTTGGATGAATGCAGATGGATAGGTTTGTGCAAAGGACTGATGGAAGCAGATGAAGGGCTGGATGGATAAATGTACAAATACCTATAGATATGTAGATGTTTGGTTGGTTGAATGGAGGATAGATGGATTGATAGGTGAATATTTGGAGGAAGATGGACGGAAATATGTAGATAGAGAGCTGGGTGGATACATGTAAAAATACTCATAGATAAATAGACGAGAACACTGGAATATATACAGTAGATGGAGGTAGGATGGATGCATTAAATGATTGGCATGGTTTCAAGATAAAAGTAGTTAATGGATGAACAAAAGGGTGCAGGACTATATTGCTGCATATTCGAATGGTTAGAAGAAGAAGAAATGAGTTAATGGATGGACAAATGGATTGAGAGTTAGATGGAGAGATGAATGTACAGTAGGGGGGATCCATGGGTGAATGGTTTGAAAATAGCAGGATGAATAATCAGTTGAATAGACAAGTGATAGATTGAAATATAGTTGCATGAATAGATTAATGGACAGATAAATATGAATTATTAGCTGTTTGAATGGATGGATGGACTGTGTAGGTAGATAAATTATTACAATAATTTGTTGTATGTAGTGTACATAAAATACTCTCTAAACTTAAAGGCTTGATAAGTGTTGGAATTGTGAGGAAGAGGGAACCATCTCTAATGCCAAAAAAAAAAAAAACAACCTTTAAAGACTTTTCTGCTCAAGGAGTTGTTTGTACAGCTCCAGTGTTGCAGGAACTTCCAGTAGTGTATTTTTCATCAAGATGAAGCATGCTGATACATGTGGAGGGTTTACAGAGGATAAGGGGAAGTTCCCAGCAGAGGTCAATGTTTGCATTTCTGTTTCGTTATTTGTTGTGTTTAAAAAGTTGTGCATGGAGGGGACGGGGCATATCTGAAGTTACCCTGTTTGTATCATTTTGGATTTTTCTAAATGGTTTAGAGGCACTCGCTTCCTCTCTTTACGTGCTTTGCCTCTGCACTGGGATTGCTGCTGTACTTTTGTTGCTGCACTTTACTGTCCCATTATGCATTTCAGCTAGTTCAATGCTTTTAAAGGGCTGGTACAGTATAACAAAAACCTGCTGTTATAAATAAAGCTTTCTTGGACAGGTATAGAACCAAAATAAAGGTCTGTGATGAGGTCATAGCTTAAAAAAAGCTCCTCTAACACAGCCTATTTGAGAGATTAAATTCATACAGTGTTTGGACGTCCCACCGTGATCTGAAATGAATGAGATCACCCCAATGCACCCTGAGAACATAAGGTTCAGCCTGTGTGTGTGTGTGTGTGTGTGTGTGTGTGTGCACATGGTGCATCTGTTTGCTGGTCTATGTGTGTGCATGTGTAAAGCGTTGCTGAGTTAGCAGTGTGTCAGCAGTTCTCTTTTGGAAAAGGTACTGCAGTGAACAGCTTCATAAGAGGCAGACAGCTAAATTGCAGGGGTTTATGGAGTGTGTCATTTAGAAGTTGGGGTTGATTTTATGATTATACATTAACCCCAATGACTGTTCTGCCCTTCCAGTGCAGTGAGAAGTCACATGTGGGCGTCACTTTAACCCTCCCTTCAATCATTTTTATAATCCCTTCAAAGGCATAGGTCACCTAAAATAAAAAATGCCTTTCTTTCTAGTGTTTTTTGACCATGTGGGTAAAATAGTTAAAACATTCTTTAAAAATGTCCCCTTTTTGTGTCTTGCTTAAAAAAGTTGTACAGGTTTGGAACAATATGAGTGTGTGTAAACAGTAACAGAATTGTACTTAAAGGAACAGAATTTTGTATGAATGTCTTTGCAAAAGCTCCTTATCACATTTCATAGAGTTCCACTATTTCCATTGAAACCGCAGGAGCTTTTTAAACACTTGTTCCTCTTTCTCCTTAACCTTTATTGTAAATGCCAGGGTTGGGTGTAATTTTTTTCCTGGTGTTTTTGTTGCGGTTTGTCAAAAGAAATAAGAATGGGATACGCTGGGGATTTCCAAATTCTAAATTTTGCCAGTTTCAGTTCATGGGAGTTTTGTGTTGCATTCCAAGAGCATGCCCTGATATGCCTCCAACATAAGGCTTGCCCCTAGCAGAGTTATTGCACATGACCAGAAATCACTCATGGGTAAAGCACAGCATTGTAGTTTGTAATTGTTGCTTTTTTTGTTTAGAAGTGTCTTGGAGCATGCTGGGAAATGGCGTATTTAAGATGTTGCGGTGGTGCAGACGGGCTAAAGATGGAGCGTCTTTACTACAGATCACCATTTTAGTGCACACAGCCCATAATTATACACACTGAATGAAAGAGGCAGTCAGAGAAAATCAGTGGTTACTTCATCTAGAAACAGTTCCTTTGTGCTCTTACTCTCCCAAAGGAAAGAAAAATCACTAAGAGGCCTCTTTAATAAATCAATTGTTTCTCTTAGATAACAATACAATTCATAAGAGAACAAATGGAGACTTTTCCTTAAGTCACCTGGCTCTCAGATGTTTTCCTTTTAGATTGTAATATCTACCAGCTATGGAAATGGTTAATATTCTAGTAATATGCATGGCAATACACAACAAATAGGTGTAACCATAAAATAAAGGGTTGCCAAAGTTAATTTTGTTGGTCTAACTTAATTTAATGTAAGTTTGAACCACTCTTCTGATATCACTTATTTGGTACCACATTTTTGAGCAGTTTTTCTCTGTATATCATCTTGCCATAAATAATCCCGTTTACATTTCAAGGAATTTTAATGAGAAACATATCTGAAATCTTCTGATTAATAAAAGAATATCCTTCGAACAATAAAATGTTCCTCTAAGGCAGCTCTCATTAGTCTTCGGTTGCACAAATACAAGGTCGACAAACGGATTGTGAAATGCATGCACCATTGTGTTCAGTACTTCCATTTTGTTTCTGAATTATATTCCCTTTATATGACGGACATGTGTTGGGCTGAGTCACAGCAGGTTTAAACAAGGTCTCAAGGTTTAGTCAAGGAGAGTGAGTGAGTTCTCCTCAGGTAGCCTCTCTGCTAGTGTGACTCAGAGTTACTGAGTGTCTTAAAAAGCGTCCCTCACTGCATGGGCCTGTCTCAAAGCATCAGCCTTACCTGCTCTCTCCCTCTCCTTCAGTCTGGCTTTATTTGTCTAATCTGGCAACCTCCCCCACCTAATTCAGTACATATCCGTCTGCAATGGAGGGATGCTGCCTGTCTGCCTTTGAGTTTAATCCATGCTGGAGTAAAACTGTTTTTAGCCATATTGCAGATGGATTATAGCTTATGAGTCCCATTCAGAAATTGGATTGATTTTTAATTAAAAGTTTCAGACAGACTGTAATACTAGAAAAAGGAATGTTTTCTTTTGGCCTTCGACGAGGTACAGGGATGCTGCTGGGTAGATGTAATTTGTTGTTTACTTTCTGCTCTTTGGAAGCTCTGTGAACGTAAAAAAGTTATTAAAATAGCTTTTAGACTTTAACTCGCATATGAGATGTCTGCCTTATAATTGCCTTTATATTTATCTAGTCTTTCAACTGAAATGGAAACATTTACAGCTTTTACTTCCCACAAATCAAGCTGGCTGCTTCCCCAATTCTCAGTTTTGCAAACTAAATCAAATCCCTGGCACAAGTCTGACTGGGTGCACCACAAAACCCCATTGAAAACTTGTTATTCGTGTTGTAGATGGTTTAGTGGTTATGTGCGCAGACAGAGTTATCCTTGTTAAAGCACATGGTTAAACAGCTAAAGCTTTGTCTACTTTCTTAATACAACATTCACCTCAAGCGACAAATGGACTGGGCCTGTTAAATCATCACTTCCTGTTGGAGTACTGTGACTTCACAGATAGGCGAGTTAGTGCACGAAGGCTTCATTGGTTTGATGTTAGTATCAGGCAGTCAGTTTGAGTTGGAGGTGTAGAGTGGGCTGTGTGAAGTAAAGATGTGTTAATGAGGTCTGTGATGGGGTGTATGGGGCAGTTATTGAGGAACAGGAGGAGCGAGAACGCAAAAGTATGACAGACCCATTGGGAGTTATCTCAAGCTATAATTAGGCTGCCCTTGGCTACTTCTCTCTACCTTTATCTCTCTCTACCTCGATCTCTCTTTTGGGAGACCTGGGGTGAGGACAGCAGGAAATGTGCCACCCATCTATTACAGTCAACAGAAGTTAAAAGCAAAAGTATATTATTCAAGCATTAGCTCATGAAACCTTTACAATAATCCAACCACTGAATCTGAATATAATAAACGTGTTGATATATTAGTTGAGTAATACACTAGATTTTATGATGAGCTGACCTCTGAATCTGTAAACCGGAATATTAAATGCATTATTAAGGTTATAGATCTATTCATTACAGTTTATACAATATGCATTTATTAGCTAATTCAGAATGTTGGAATAACCAAACCTTTGAATCTATAAAAGGGAACATGAGGTGCATTTTGAGCTGGGGAAATCTAATCTCTTAGCCTCTCAATTTTAAAAAGAGGTGCATTAATTGATATTTATTATATATTAGCCTTATTAATAATACCCTTTATTTTATGATAACCAAACCTCTATGTACTGAAACTGAAATATAATGTGTATTTGTGACCTATTAGGCCATTAAAATGCATTTATTTTTGGATAGTACAACCTCTGAAATGTGATATGAGTTGCATTAACGAGCTCGGTGATGCTTAATATGCTTTTATTCATGCATCATTAAAGTTCAGAATCTATAAATCAGGTGCATTATTTAGGTATTAGCTAATACATATGCATTTTAATTGACATAACTGAACCTCTGAATCTTTAATATGAGGTATTAGATCACAAATCTGAAAACTGAAATATGTGCTCGAGGACAAGGTGATTTCAAGAGTTCACGCTTTCCTCATAATAATGAATAAGCAAATTTGGCATGCTGTCTGGGGAGCGAGCCGTGAGAGCG
>JAUCNO010000045.1:333994-357921 GCA_032353835.1 Enteromius viviparus
TTTATAGTATTTGCCCACCACCATAAATATGATCAATCAAAATGATTATTTTAATCATTTAATGAGACACACAAACTTAATGTCAAAAGTTTCAGGTTTTCTTATCCTTGTGGAGACATTTGGCCTTTACAGTGTATAGTACACACACACACATCTGACCTGACACAAGGGACAAAAATATTAAAAATAGAAGATATTTATTGTGCAAGTTTATCTGAGAGTGTAACAGTGCAAACAGGTTTTCTGTAGGGGGTAGGTTTAGGGTTTGGGGAAATAGTCAGTATAATAGTAATAGAAGTCTATATAAAGTTCCTACAATTCACAGAAACCAAAGGTGACTGTGTGTGTGTGTGTACATATTGTACTGTATTATTACCTTTTTGTGCTACATTGTAAGGAACAAATGTATCCACAAGGATAGGAATACCTGAAAAGATTGAATCACACAATTTACAATGCATTCAAGGTTTTATCAGTTTTAGCTGTTCCTGGTAATTGAAACCCTGACCTTGGTGCTTCTAGTTCCATACTCTGCTGTTTGAGATACAGCAGACTCTACAACGCTAAACAATGTGTGTGTGTGTCTGTGTGTGTGTACATATATATATATATATATATATATTTATTGTACTTTTTTTTCTAAACAAAATTAATGTTCTGATAAACACATTGACATAAGCCTTGCAATTAACCTTACACATGAAAACATAGGTTAAATAAACAGCTCTATTTCAGTTCAAATGTTCTTTCTATTATTTCATATGTCTGGCTTTGCTGATAAAGCGTTCTGTCTTTTTTCAGTGGCATGCATTTTCAGTTCCTGAGCTGCAGAACTTTCTGATCATCCTGGAGAAGGAGGAGAAGGAGAGAGTGCGGCAAGTGGAGCAGCGTTACTCTGCCTACAAGGAGAAGTTGCTACAGGCTCTGGGTCAAGTCGAGAGCAAACCGGGCTAATGTAGGACAATCAACCTCCTTCACCCCACTGAGCCAACACTGGGCCAGCCTGGAGGACCAGTAGCCCAACAGACTCAAAACCTCCACTCAGGACTTTGTACAAGCTCTCAGCATGCTTCTGTGACCTTTAACCCCCAAAGATGGGCAAAGGGGATCGAGACATGACTAAGACAAAGAGGAGGTTGGAACTAAAGCTTAGTACTTCAAGAGTAATCCTTCTCTCCAGAAATGGCACACTGTTGAAAGCCCAGGAATATTTTTCTGGCAGTCATGCTTTTTGATATGAATGGGTTTCATTTAGTTTTTTTCTTTGTTTTTACATCGACCCTGTCTGTGTGTCTGGTTTTTTTTTTTTTACATGCTGCTGCTATTGCTGCTACTGCAAGTGTTACTTAAAGCATGACTTTCCCTTTGGTCTCTCTGCTTGTGTCTACCGCATGTCCTCTATCAGGGAATATTTACAGTATATGAAAGAGCAGAGTAGAAAAAGCACTTCCTGTCCTAAAAGGACATAGGGAGGCTTAAGTAAAAAAAATATGATGCCTGCAAAATATCAGAGGACAAATAGTAACCTGGTCCACATATCAAATCATACAGTTCATTAACTATTGCTATTGCACAAACAATTGCATAAACATGCTACTGTAAAAACATCAACTATACTGTTTATCCTGGAGATTGTCTTAATATAAAAAACTATAAATGTACTGTATTACTGATAATGGTTCACCCTGCAGCTCAATAGTTCACCCCACTGAGTCAAAATATCGCTTTCTTTCTATTTAAATTACGCTGACTGGCAACTATATATATATATACATATATATATATATAGTTTGAGTTGATTTGGGCTGCCAAGCATGTTCAGACACAGACCTTTTGAGCTCCTCTGGCCTCTGTTTAGTCTCAAGTGCGCCACCAGTACTTACTGTGCAGGGAGCATCAGTGAAAGTGATGGTTGTGGGCCATGGTAAGCTTTTCTGAATCACTCCGGCTTTTAGCACATACAGTAATGCGCAAGGTCATTCTAGACTAGAGGGCATCTCCTAGTTCAGCGCTCTGAAAAGCTCTGCGCATCCAAACCACAAGCTGTATCTCAATCTGTATTACACCAAAGGAAAACAGAACAAGCTCCCTATATTGTAATTCCAAAATAAAGCTTTTATGAAGATCTTTCTGCTAATGTAAAGCGAAGTCAGTATGTCTGTGATTTGCACACCGACACAAACCACTGAGTGGTCCGCCAGTATGTACAGTAGTCAATATTATTCTGTACAGGGAAAATGAAATGGATTTAACTTAATTAGCCTATTTTATTGCGCGTCTGCTGCATTTTTGGAGGTGCATGTGAGTTGAATGTGACACTGAGGGAATTTATTATTTGTGAAGAACATTTAAAAGCACTGAAGCGGTTTTCCATATTGGTCGGGAATAACTGTGAACCCACAATTTGATGTACTAGGCACTGATATTTCATTTCTCTTCTTTTTTAAAAGCACATTTAAGTCTCAATCTCTTAAATGACCAAACAGGACATCTTTAGCGAGCAGATTTGTGATGGCAGAGGACTGAGTTATAATTCGGACTGTTTGTTGAGGCAATTTAAAGTCATACGTTTGCATTTGGATCATTCTGCCCATGTGCTCGGCCTGTATATTTTGATCTTGTATGGGTACAGATCCTGCTGGACTGGAAGTATCACTTCTACTCTAAGCAAGCGGCAGGGCGTTGTATGTCTGCTCAGGATGCTTTACCCTGACAGCCATGTTCCTGCTGGCAGTGCCTTTAGTCTCTGTGTAGCTTATCTTGACTGTGTACTGTACATATGCTCTAGATGTCCTTCCCTATAACTCCACATTGAGAGAGTCCACACACATTCAGTGGCGGTTGCCAGGTGCTTTCAATGTCTGAGCCATTAGGTCCATGTGGGACTTTTTGGGACTAGTTTAAAATGTTAAAGCGTGTGTGTATGTATGAGTGTGAGTTTAATTTATATTTGGTTTAGTTTCAGTGTGTGTAAACTTGAATATGTGGACAAATCAGTACTATTGGCAATCTTTTTTGTTTTGGAGTATCAAATGTTTCAAATGTCTTGTAAGCTGTAAATATACTGAAGAATGAAATAAAAGGTCACCCTTTTATGGTAATGAGTCTTTTTTTTTATTTACTTTGAAATAATAAATGAAGCAACTAACTGGGGTTATTAACAAATAAAAAATAAATGTAACTTTAGAAATACTATTTTTGTAAATAAATATGGAAGTGTGTTTGAAGTTTTTCTACTTAATTTTTTTTTGTTCTATGAGTTAGAAGCCTTTTTTGTAATTAGGTTACAATTAATGTACTAACAATTTCTCAGTACTTTTATGAAGTAATTCTGTATTTTTAATTATAAATAAAAAAATCTGTTTAGAAATAAATAGGAAAAATATATACTTACATTGAAATGAAATAAACCAGCAAAAATTTTATAATAATAGTTTTAATTATTATAAATACATAATATAATTTTTAAAGTATAATAATAATTTAAAATGAAATACTTAAGTGCAAAAAATAACAATAAATTAGATGCTCAGTATTACATTACTTTTTTACTTTCATGGTAATATTGATTTATGCATCTTAAAATGTTATTATGTATGTATTGTTATGTGACCAGCATGTGTTTTTAATATAGAGGAAATAAACCAGTTTTACATCAATACTAGTGTAGCATCAAGATTGCACAAGTCATACACAACCAGCAGAGGGAACCCTAATCATGTAGTTTAAATGCACGCCCATCTTGTAAAAGATGCAAATATGCAAAAGATGTCCAAATATGATTTGTAATAGAGATTTATAGAACTTGTAAACTGTTAAATACTATGCATACTAAACCATATATATTTATACGGTGCTGTGTAGCAGTACAAGGACGGCAAGGTGCAAGCACAATGTTTTCACAACTACTCTGTTGTGTGTAGAACAAATAAAAGCCGAGGGTCAGATTCTGTGTTCAGTTTACAAGAAAAACATGCTACAGTTTCAGTTGTAAGAGTAGTTTGAACTGGCTCCACACTTTAAATAAACACTTACAAATCCACCTACTGTTTGAACAGCATGCCCATACTTGGACAAGTCTTGCAATATTTAAGGACAACCAGAAACTTTTTAAAGGACCGCAGTTGTGAGTGTCCATCATAATGTTAATGATCCCTGATGAGGTGCAAGTGCTCACACCCATTCAGTCTGCTACTGAGAGGTCAGCCTGAAAACAATGTCAATATGTCATCCGAAGACACAAAGATAGACAGGTTTCAGCTTCCCCTAAGACTGACAGCTAAGAATAGCATACTATGGCTACGGTCCTGTTGTAAGCACACCCAATTTAACTCACCATATCACCCCTGTCACCCCTGCATGTGCTCTTCTGCCTGTGTTGATCTATATCTGTGCTATAAAGAGTTTGACAACAACACCAGACTTGCCAAGGCAATTTAGTATATGCGGCAAAGCTTAGGATAACACTAGGTTTGTAGTGTTTTAATATTTTCCATATTTATCTTGTAATAACTCTTGTTTTAGTTGAGCCGTCTATTTTTTTTAAGAGTATGTAATATAATACTTCAAATTTGCAACAAAAAAAAACCTTCCACTTACACTGATTGAAAGTTTGCTATTCAGTAATGCCATCATCATTTTTTAATTCTGGGTCATAGTTGGTCTTCTTTTTTACATTAATTTGCATATTTCTTTTTAAATCTCTGTATAGGCCATATTTAAACTGCGAAGGGGACACAGTGAAAGAAGATATTACATTTTAAACCGTTTTTTCTCTGTATGTAAGTTTGCATCTTTCCTAGTTATTGTTGTGTTATTGGAAATGCAAATCTAAACGTAAAAATGCAAATGCTAAACATACCTGTGTAAAACAAATGGTGTAAAGTCACTAACAGTATATACATTGTATTTAATAATAATAATGCACACTCCAATAATCATTTCGTTTTCATCTCTACTGGTCACTATAGTATTATTTGAAATTGTGTAGAAAAAAATAATGGATAACACTTTACAATAAGGTCTATTAGTTATCCATAGTTACCATGAGCTAAAAATGAACAATATTTCTGCAGCATTATTCTTAAATATTGTTAATTTCAGCATTTACTAATGCATTATTAAAAGCAAAAGTTTTGTTTGTTAATGCACTGTGAACTAACACGAACAAACAAATGAACAACTTTATTTTTATTAACTAACATTATTAATAAAGAGTGTAATAATTATAGTGTTCATTGACCAGACTCTATAATGAAATAATGATTTCGCCATGGCCCTTTAAACATTCACGTGCCTTTTAAATCATTTTAAAATATAATATATAATATAAATATACATTTTTATAAATATATATATATATATATAAAAAACAAATACACTGACTGGTATCGCTGAGCTGTACAACTAATATTTACATTCTCTTGCAATTTTTTTCCAGTCTAAAACCTCTTAGGGCAAATAAAATAAAAATAAAAACATGATGTAATCGTCATTGCTTAAATCCAGTTTCGTTTTGTTTATGTCTCGATTTAAACTCCCTCTGCGGTAAACAGCCCCATTTTGGCTCAACAGGCTTTCTTTGTATCTTAGCCCAGTTGTTAAGGCCTGAAACTAAAGAAGTTTGAGCCAGAATGGCGTTGATTTGGACGCGCCCCAGACAGCCCCCCTGTTTGATGACGTCGCGCTGGGCGAAGCTGAAGACGCTCTTAGCAACAAGCTAAGAAACCGCACATCTAATCGCGCACCATTACGAGACGGAACCCGCGTCCAAAACACTCAGAGGATTCGCTAGAACACTCGTTGACATGTGAGGAAGTGTTTGTAAGGGAGTGCGAGTTAATTTAACTTCCTTGTTTTTATAATGAAAGCAAGGTAGGCTTGTACTATCCGGGAATGAGGAAACGTTAGCCTGAGCTTTAGCTCCCTGCTGGACCGTGTGCTCGGGCTGGGATGACTCTTCTGTTCAAACCAACAACACCAAATTTAAGAAAGGGGAAGAGTGGAGGTAATAGACATCGTTTTAATGTTTGGACTCAATCTCATCGTGCTTTAGAGAGACCGTTTGTCATGACGGAAACGCTTTTGTGTCCCCTGCAACTTTGAGTCTTCATCATCGTCATCATCATCGTTATTATTATCGAGGACGACCGCTTCTCACCACCATTATTTGGTTTCTTCTGATGCATTTGTGAATTTTCGCACATCTAGCTCTATGGGTTCGGATCTTCTTGCTGGAAATACAGATACCTCTGTTACTACTTCTCCAGACTCTCAATACAGGTGGTCAAATTGATAAGCCTCGTGAAAACAGCTTAAAGGGGATCATGCCTGAACCCTTCAGCACTGTGAAATCGTCTATCTAGCCTCTGAACATCTGACAAGCTTCCCCTCGGATATGAGACTCTGCTGATATTCTAATAATCTCGCTAGAAGGACATTGCTTTGTTGTTTTGGATGGATCTCGCTTTAGTGAAAACATTTTTCAGAGCAAAAAGAAATATTTGATGTTGACTGCATGCAACCATGATGATACTGAGCAGAAAACCAGATGGCCCCATAACTGCAGGTAATTATATCCATATGAAATGTAATATCCAGCTCTGTGTGTTTGCTGTGGCTGCTCTTTGAGGATAGCCGATAACTGTAGTGAATGCACCGTCTGTTTTAATAATTCTTTGTTTATGCACTATCTGAACAATCTCCTCAATCACATCTTTTTTTTTTTTTAATTCCAGGTTATAAAACACGTCACATGTATGTCAGCAGTGAAATGAATTGTACAGTGAGAACAATAGCCCAAAATAATGCACATATTAACGGTTTATTGAATTGACAACTCACTGAGCTATAGTAACAGGATCCAAATGTTAAAAACATGTATAGTATGTGAGGGTTTGTGCAGTTGCACATAAATCAAAATGACAAGATTGTTTAGTTTATAATGTTTTATGCCATTCAGTTCTCATTTCATCAACCATGTAGTAACCCAGCCTACTGGATTCGTTATTTTAAATGGAAGCTCCTCCCAAACATGATAATTTCTTTTACTGTTTACTCACCTTTCTCGTCATTCATCTAATACGTAACTTAAAAGAAAATGTTTGTAAAATGAGTCAGTGTTCTGTTTTTTTTCTGTCTGTACAATAAAAGCCAATAGGGTTCAAAACATCATTATACTTTCATTGTACAGAAAAATAAACATTATCTACGTTTGTGTTCCACAGTAGAACCAAAGTCATACAGATTTGGATTGACAAACTCTCATTTGTGGACGGAATTTGCCATAAGGCAGAAGTGGTCTAGGTCATTAAGACGTTTTAATAACATAATCAGAGTTGTGGAAACTGCTGAAACTGAAATGAGTCATGAAGCTCGGTTTAATATGTAGCCACCTGCTGTGTAGTGTGCTCAAGGAACTGTCTGTTGTCTAGCACACCTGCAACTTGGTTACATACCTCCCTAAGGGGATTTGTGTTTCTCAGATGGGAACATTGTATTTTTTTTTCTTTTTCTCCTTATGTTTGTGTAATAGAAATCCTCATTTATGTAATGCTTGTATTGGATGATGATCTGGAGGGTGAATTAATATTTGCTTGTATATTTCACAATCTAATCCCAGGCTCATTTTCACTCTTTCTTTACAGCTCGCCACGGTGACAGTCTGTATGACTCCTACATGCGCACCGATCACATTGTGAACCAGGACTCTGATGTGAATGGTCAGAGTCCCTCTGGACTGCCCCTTCTCCCCAAACACACTGTAAGTTCTGACTTCCACTTCCCCCAGACTCTCTCAGTTTTAGTAAGCACTAAAAACTTCCCTAGTGATTGCGTGAACAGTTCTAAAGAACACGATTCAATTCTACAGAACAGCTTGAAAATTAAACCCACTGTGAGGTGTTTAGTATATTAGTTTTTCGTTCTTTGAGCTTAGTAAGTTCAAATATTTTTCCACCCCCTAAACACATGTTCTGCAGCCACTTGTGCATCTTGGAATGTCACACATTTAGACAAGCCTCGTTCTGATAGTGGTACAAGTTACATCTGCAGCACATCAAGTCTGTTTATTGTGCCTCACAGCATGTGTATCACATCTTTCAATAAATAAACCATGATTTAATCAAATTTCTATTTTTATGGTGAGCAAATACACTAAAACAATATCAGGTGTTCAAACTGAACGGATGAAACCTTTCACTAAGGTCCGTGTAGCTTACAGTATGATGCGTCAACGTGGGACCGGAGATGATAAAGGATATGATAATCCGATTCTCCACTGTACTATTATGCAATAAGTAATTCTGCGTATGTGTTGAATCTGGTGACATTATTTTCAGTAATGAGACTATAATCACTTCTTTGCTTGCTACTATACTGGACTTCTGTGATCATAAGGACAAGAGCAATGTAATTGTTTTTTACACTCAGTGAATAATTAACTAGCAATCAGTCTTCCGTAAATATTCAATAAACAATCCGGGAGGGGACGACTTTGATTTTTTTGGCATTTGAGGTACAAGCAATCATGGCAGCTCAGTAGTTCCAATCATTTATTTAGCTACTGACACAACCGGTTTCAATTAGGTCATGTACTCCTTGTTTAGTTCAACCTTTTTGTTGTGATTGAACAGCTGAATAATTTGGCTGTGTAGTATCTTTTAGTTCCCAACACACTGGTATCTATTTATGTCTCACTCCTTGAAACTTGCCTTTCCATGCCCTCTCCTCCTCCAAAACAACTGGCACACTCTACTAGGCACCTTATAACTATATCTTCATGACCTAATTTTTTGTCCTTTGCTTTCTTCTTTTTCTTCTTGTGCTATATGCAGAGCCAAATAGGCAATGTCTTGGCCTCAACTATAAATCTTTGATAGTGGAATCTTAAATAGGAATGGGACTTGGAGCAGTTATGGTACATTAAACATCCTGAATGTGAAAGATGGTTCCTCTAGTCCCATTCACTTAGGAAAGCCCACTGTGACTGGCATAAGCGACTGTTATTTATGACATGTATATTTTGTAAGGCAAAAGTTTAGTGCATATTTAATGATATAGTTAGGTCTAGTGGCAATTCCTCAACCATGGCAAGAATTCTTTCCAAGCCCTGTGCTAAAATTATTTGTAGGGACTGTTACGGTGAAGTTTCTAAAAGAAAATTTCCACATTGTTTGTTTTCCCAGTCTACTGAAATGCAGTTGGTTCTGTATTTAAATTGCATTTCTGTTTTGTTTTGAAGCGTTCACTGTGTTAGCAGGTCTAAACAATTAGACTCTTGACTTTAAAGGTGTTCCTGTATCCTGTGAGGGTATAAATGTAACATCCTGTTTCACCAGTTTTCAGTGCACGTTCCAGTCAGACTGCAAAGACTGTGTCTGGCATTCTCTGTCGCCACAATTATCACTCATGCATCAAACCCCTCCACTGGTCTCATGTTATTCCCAGGGTTACTCGGCAGCTGATCAATTCTGCACGTTTGCACTATTGATTGTTTAACACTGGTCTGATAAAACCTCAGAGCTGCAGTACATAGATTGTTCAGTTCTACGCAGAAGCAGTAAAAGGCAACCTCCCTTTGATTTTGAGCATTAATTCAGCTGAAACTGTTGATTTTTTTTTTTTTTTTTTTTTGTCTTATACTACTTCATGTAACTGTTTGACACACTGCTAAAAACTCCTTTTTCTTTTTGAAGGGTGTGAACAAGCCTACAATGAAGGATCACCAAGCAATCCGCGGAGGACAGGTGAAAGTGAAGTATGTTTACGAAGACACCTACAACCGTAAACTTAATGGTGTTAGCCAGCACAATGGCACAAGCCAAGTACCAGCTAAACCCCAGCCTGCAATCTCCAAAGAAAGAAGCGTGGACAGCAACAGCTCTGTGAAGTCCTCTGAGAGCTCAACAAAAATCACAAAGCTGGGTAGCCCAATGAACCCAGATCAAGCTCTCAAGCAATACCGACAGCAGCTGACAACCTTGGAGCAGCAGGAGATCCACAACTATCCTGAGATCTATTTCCTGGGACCAAGTGCCAAGAAGAGGCAGGCAGTAGCTGGGGGCACCAACAATAGTGGATATGACGATGACCAGGGAGGATACATCCACGTACCTCATGACCACCTTGCCTATCGCTACGAGTTCCTCAAGGTGATCGGCAAAGGTAGTTTTGGACAAGTGGCGAAGGTTTACGACCACAAGTTACAGCAGCACCTTGCTTTGAAGATGGTGCGAAATGAAAAGCGCTTCCATCGGCAAGCTGCTGAGGAGATACGGATTCTGGAGCACCTGAAGAAGCAAGACAAGACGGGCAGCATGAACGTGGTTCACATGTTGGAAAATTTCACCTTCCGCAATCACATATGTATGACTTTTGAGCTGCTTAGCATGAACCTGTACGAGCTCATCAAACGCAACAAGTTCCAGGGTTTTAGTCTCCCACTGGTACGCAAGTTTGCACACTCTATTCTCCAATGCCTGGAGGCTCTCCATCGCCATAAGATCATCCACTGTGACCTGAAACCCGAGAATATCTTACTGAAGCAGCAAGGCAGGAGTGGGATCAAGGTCATTGACTTCGGCTCCAGCTGTTTTGATCACCAGCGCGTCTACACGTACATCCAGTCCCGCTTCTACCGTGCGCCCGAAGTCATCTTAGGATCACGATATGGCATGCCTATAGACATGTGGAGCTTTGGTTGCATTCTGGCGGAGCTGCTAACTGGATACCCTCTGTTTCCTGGTGAAGATGAAGGTGACCAGCTGGCATGCATGATGGAGCTAGTAGGTATGCCACCTCAGAAACTGCTGGAACAAGCCAAGCGTGCCAAGAACTTTATCAGCTCCAAAGGCCACCCACGCTACTGTACAGTGAGCACACTTAGCAATGGCACCGTAGTCCTCAACGGAAGCCGTTCTCGTCGAGGAAAAATGAGAGGTCCGCCAGGAAGCAAGGAGTGGGGGGCGGCCCTCAAAGGCTGCGATGACCCCACATTCATTGACTTTCTGAAGAAGTGTCTGGATTGGGATTCTAGTACTCGAATGACACCAGTCCAGGCCTTAAGACACCCCTGGCTCTACAAGAGACTGCCCAAACCCATACCTGGTGGGGAGAAGTCCACAGCACCCAAAAGGATCACCGAGCACAGCACCTCTTTCCCTACTATCATCTCCAAGGTACCCCCTGTCATGGGCTCAACCAACAACAAACTGCGGACCACCATGATGGGGGACTCCACTGGAAGTATACCTTTTCGCACAGTGCTGCCGAAGCTCGTTTCATAGAGATTCCTTAGCTTTTCAGGGATAAAGACAAATGTAGCAGTTTTAGAAGTGAATTGTTTTCTGTTTTGGTTGGTTTTTCTAAATGAGTGTCAACTCAAAAGTTTCGATTTTTAATGAAGATTAACAAGCAAAAACAATTTTATACAACTATACTGTTTTTTGTTTTTTTTAATCAAATGGCCTTCAGCGTGTTAAATGCAAAGTTGACATCAGGGCTGTTTTATTTACACCTTGGTCTTGAATTGAGCGCTGTTGATTGGAGTGGGTGAAATTTTGATGCTGACTGCTCATCCTGTCCTTTCTGAAGTTTACACTACTTTGCTCAGACAAACCTACAACTTTTGCATCTCTTAAGGGCTGTTTTGCTTGTATGTGACTCAAAGGGCTTAGAATGGATTTTTACAGTTAGGTAAAAAATCTGACTGTAATTTTCATTTAAAACCATTTTAATATGTCCAGTTGGTGGTTTAAAGCCTATGTTATCATCATAATGATAATTTAGACGAGCACATTTCTTGTTTTAACAGTATCCTCCCTCAGTCACATGCATCCCAGTGCGAGCTCAAACTCTGTTTATTTTTTGAGAAGCTATTGGTTTAAATAAGTTACTCTAGAACAAGATGAAGAAAGTTATTTATTTGCAAGTGGTAGACCAATACAGGTCCCAGTGCTTTCTGATGGCCATGCCTATTCCTGGCGTGCGGTGAGAGAGATGGGTTCTTTTACACAAGTGTTGTAGGAACGTGTTTTGATCAGTGATGTTTTGAAAGATTATTTGTCAGGTTTCACTTGAAGGCAACAGGCAGTATCATGTGTTTGTCTGTACATGGTAGTGTGTGTTTCCTCTAAACTGCTGGTGGGGGGAAGGGAACTGTAAGCAATGTTTTCAATAACAGTGTGCTGTTTGCACCGAGTAAAGATGGATATAGTGTGAGGACTTCATAAGCATATACAAAATACTAGCGAACAAAATGTTAAAGAAACGCATCCTTCAAGGTTACCTTTGACCTCTGAACTTAACCCTTGTCCAGTAATTTTTAATGTTTTTTTGTTTGTTTGTTTTTGCAACTGTTTTGCCATACTTAATGTGAGAGAAAATATATAAAAAATCCCCAATATGACTAAATATATAATGTAGGGTATTTGCCCTCCCCCAGAGCTTAGCATCAGTACATAGAGGGTTTAATTTCCAGTGACTTGTTGAATTTGTAGTCCAAAATATCTCTTCATAGTGGCCTATTTTGTTCCCTTTCACTCTTAGGTTTACAGGAGACTCTTGTTCTTTATACAGCCGAGCACGCAGCACATTCACCCACCCACAATGGCTCTGGTCAGTGTCTGCACTTTGAGTATTTGTCCATGTGAAACCACTATCAGGACAAACAATATATGCATTTGGTTGTAACGAACGTTCTTGAATGATCTAACGTAAGCATGTTTTTTTGACACTGCCTCACTCTTTCTAGCTGTGAATTGAACACGTAGTGTTTAGAAGCTAACTGTTGCAAGGTAAGACACTAATCTGCTAAAGGACTGTGAAAATGCGTGGCGTGTGCAGAGCATCTGTGTGATACCTGGACCAAGTGGATACCAGGCAAGTAGTTGTAAAAGTCCTCTTAATTGGAAAAACAACATTGTCTTTTCACGCCTCTTTCTCAGGTTTTAACCTTCCTTTAGGGTTTAATGGACATTTATATGATTCCACATAGAAGGTGGTGATGGTGATGATTTGGCTCTCAATAAAGCTGGGTTTTAGAAATCAACATAGCTTTAGATATATTGGTGCTCGAATTAGACTATAAGCTCCGGTCCTCTATGGTGTCTTTGTCCGTTTGTAATCATTTTTGGGTTCGTGTGTGGTCTCCTGCAAAGTTTTAGTTCTGCGTGTTCTTGGAATACATCAGGGAAAAGTGTCCAGGCTAAAGTGGTTTTAGTGTTGTTTTTCTACCTCTTTCTTGCTTGTGAAATCCATCTTGTATGTTGTAGAGAGTTCTCTACCGCACAAATAACAGCATCTCGCTCAAGATCTTTCTGCTTAACTTTGACGTTTCTGCCTGTTTGCGTTATCCTGAATTTTTCACCAAAGCACCCGTTTACTTGGCTGTCTCTTTGTTGTTCGTCTCGGTGCGTGGACCCCTCGGTTTGGGGGAATCTAGTCTTGTGCCTTTAACTGAACACACTTGACTAAGTCAGCGCTAAGCACGGGATGATTGATGTTTCTCTTCCAGCTTTAATGGTCAGGTTTTTGTATTGCTTTTAATTCACCCTTTTATAGAGTTTTTACTGTTGCCCATGTTTTAAAGAGAAGTGAAAGAGATAATGAAGTCATCTTCCTTGTAACTTTTTCTCTTGGCTGTTGGAAATGTGGTTCAGAGCATGATAATCACAGAGCGCATGAAAATAAGTGGTATAGTGAAACAGGATTAAATGACAAGATTTAAATAATGACAAAATGTGTGTAAGCAAACAAGCTTGTATTAGTTTCTTTTCTAAAAAAAAAAGAAAAAGAAATAAAATCAATTATTACCAGACTTTTGTTTGAAATTTGTCTTTTTTCATTTTTCAAATGGGAATTGTCGTCTTGCCCCATTAAGGATGGTGTGAACTGAAATGTTTAGCTTTTCTACTTTGTAACTATGTCATAGATTAATCATTCATTCATTCATGTCATAAATGGAAATAGTAAAATATAGCGGATTTTCCCATCATTAAACCCATATACACCCATAAACTCTTGAATTCGCTCCACTGTATTGGATAGTACTTCCTGTATTTTAACAGGAAGTAATCCGGTTTTAAGCTCTTATCTGCCACTCCTCTTGTCATAAATTAATTTATTAATACAAAAACAAAAGTGGTTAAATATTTGAATCTTAGACCTTTCTAATGATACATGGTTTGTTATCATTAGATGCAATGTAGTGAAGTAAAGACTAAAGGGAACATGCTTCCAAAGTACAATACACTGTTATATGGAATTCTGAACAATAAAGTTTGTGTTATTCCATGGCAAACTTTAGTCAACTATCAGCAGGCTCCTCAACAATGTTGGAATTTGCACTAAAACATAATTACAGTTTGTATGAACATTACTTGCATACTTGTGTTATTATTCATGACACAAGTGTGCATAACTTCTAGAAGTCACCATTGGTCTTTGCGTGAAACTCTCTTGTCCAAAGTATTCAAGAGGTGCTTTGTACAGGTCTGTAGTTTTAAAACACTCATGTAAACAAGCCTGGCCTCATTTGGAATACTGATGCCATAAACAGCAGATCACATTATAAACCATGTAAACAAACGGGAGCATCACCTGCAATTCTAAAAGCATATCTGAATATGTGCTCAAGAGGAAATCAAATCAGGCGGCTTGTTCCTAATAATCTAGTTCATGTGGCTTTGGTTGTGATGTTTTCAATTGATTTAAGACTGCTAATGTTTCGACTTCTCCTCATGTTCCCTTTTCCAATCTTTATAAAACTAAAATTATAGATCAAAATGACAGTATTGGTTAAGCTGAATGTTCAAATTTTATAGATTATCCCAGACACAAAAGTAGGTCAAAGTGATGTGGAGAAACAACAGGACACTTGTAAACAGTAACCGGAGGTCTGGATATATTCAAAATTAGACATTGCTGGATGAGGCAATATATGAATGTGTGTTAGCTAGACTGAGATCTCGTCCAGCCTCAACTAAAACTTGTTGAAACTCCCCTGAGGGCAGCAGCAGAGAAGGCAAACCGGTCGGTTGGTATTTACATATGATGAGCTCATAAACATACCACAATATTTACATGGTAAAAGCGGAAGTGTCCTGTGTTGGAGAGCAAGGGAAATAATTTAACAATAGTGTATTCCAATATCTCACTTAGTCATAATATTTTTTTTTTCATTTAGGTGATTTTGAGAATCTAGGTACATCTGTGGTGGTGAAAATATCCAACTTAATGCAATCACCCTGAGATGTAAGTATTATATGCAAAATAATTCTCCAAACGTAGAATTCAAGAGAACTTAATCAAGTTTACCCCTCTTTTTCTTTCCACCCACTTCTGATATTCCTGAATGAGCTTTGAGTTTGATCTTATGCTATGTTAGGTGTAGCAGTGTTTTAGTTTTTTTCTTTCCTTCGTTATCAAAAGCTAACTCAGAGTAAGCTTACATCCGACCATTTTGTATGAAAAAAGTATTTACATTAAAACAATTCAATAAGATGCACTCTTAAAAAAAAAAAAGGTGCTTCATGATGCCATAGAAGAACCTTTTTGCCTAATAGTTCCATAAAGAACCTTTAACATCTGAAGAATCTTTCTGGCTCTTCAGATTATAAATAAGCACAAGATGTTTTTTTTAAAGAATGGTTCTTTTATGGTATCGGTCAGAAGAACCTTTTAAAGCACCTTTATTTTTAAGAGTGTGATGTGTATGTTGCATAAGCTGTTGGTAACTAGCATAGTGCTAAAGCTAACAACAACACATCTTGTCTGAGATTTCTAGAAATAAAATACTCATGTTATATTTAACATAATACTACTCTTTGAATTTGTATATGTCCTGTTTACTGAGACAAGTGACATTCATGGGATTAATCAGAGCAGTTGTGTGACTATAAAATCCTGTCAGGGGCAAGTCATGACCATCCTTTCACCAGACTTTAGCATGTTCAAACAGGCTCAACACTGCGCCAAGGTAGCCACTCGTTTCTCATCAAGATTTAGGGACAGAACTGTCCTGCTAGAAGAGAGCAGATTAAGTCAATCCCATTAAGGATCCATCACACTGAACGTATGACCCATATGGACACATCGGTGGCCAGGCACAGCTTGAATGGTCCAAGTAGTCACATCCTCCCTCCCTTCACCCTTTGTGTCAGGGACAGTCTTCCAGCCTGAGGGTTTTACAAAGACTTAGTCCTGTAGCCATATGGAGCCTTCACAGGGGATTGTAGACCAGCCGTTGTGATGAGCATGTGACCGTTCATTAATGTTAATGTGGAGGAAAAACAATCTAAGGGGCGTTTCAAACAAAATGTGTTTTTGAATTTAAAAATGTGAGCCGAATGCTAATGGAATGACAAAATAAGTTTTAGGTTGAGCTTAGAAAGCAGTCTTATCACTTTTCAAACCTTTTAAGGATGTACTCACACAACGGTTGGCGTGAACTACGCCCGAGTACGATTGTCCCCACTCCCCCTATGGCCTGCACTCACATAGGGTTTGAGCATTTGTGCCGGAGCATGCTTACGTCATTATGGTGTTACGGTTTCAGGATAAACAGTAAGAGCGCAGTCCATCGCTCTGTTTACTTTTTGAATAGTAATTTTAAGTCGTTTGGTCCGCGGTTGTCCACAGCCCTCTTACGGCCTATTGTTAAACAAACATTGCATCTCTGCTGTAGACTGAAGTGACCCGTTCTTCTCTATGTTGGTTTGAAGCATTGCAAAAACATAACGTCACGCATCCTTTTCCGTGCTCCAGCATGGTTAGTGCTTAAACTACATACGAATTGCACCCGAGTCCAACTGAACCGTGCTCTGGCTTCCCTCTTCCAATTGGGCGAGGGACTGCTAAACGAATCGCGCCAGGGCACTGTTCAGAGCACTCGCACTAGTCAAATGAAACGTGCTATGGTGGTCAAACGCACTCGGGCACGGTTCAAACTGCCTAGTGTGAGTACACCCTAAGTTATGGGAGGCACTTCTGGTCCGAGCATATTCTACTAAAAAAGACTGCAACAAATTGTGACTTGAAGAGCTCTTATCACTCCTTCGCATTATTTGTCTGCCAGTTATTTTCGAGTTTTTCTCTTCAAGTAAAGTAAAAAACAACATATACTGTGCATTTCACGGTTGCACGTCTTGATTTTGCTGAGTTGTGTTCCTAGGTCAACATATTTTGTATCCAAATATTGTATCCAATATTTTAATCCAAATATGTAGTCTTGACCATATCTCTAAACCTAACATTAACCGTGAATAACCTCTGAAATAAGAACAAACAAGTTGAGATTGAAGAAAAGTTTAAATCTTGGATCAATCCTGGATTCTCAGCTAGTTCACAGTACATTTTTTAGGTGTTCTCAGCAAGTTTTTCTTCTTAGAAAATCAGTGGTCTTAGGGTCAGCAAGCACATTTTTTAACTTGTGTGTAAATCCATCATTGAAAGGGTTTAAACCTTCCATCTTTCTGTCTGGTATGACCAATGTAATTGTTCACTAAAGAACAAACTATCCAGAATTCTATCCTTAGAAAATAAAATAATAGGAAGGTCTCAGACAGAACCAATTAACACAACTTCATAAAGAAAGGACAGAGAAGAAGCCAAGAGCTAATCTTGAAGATAGCTCCCACCCCCTTTTTTGTCAGTTTGAGCCTCTGAAGTCAGATGTTTTAGAGTTTCCTTGTGTTCCCTTCTCGTGCTTAAGTAGTCTTTCATTCCTAAAGCAATTAAAATCATTAACTCAGTAAAGTTTTTATTTGTATTTGTATCTATACTTTTGTAATTCTTAATTACAAGCTGTAAAATAGGCTATATGGTCCTTTTTTACTATGTATATCATTATTATTTGTTGTGTTGGTGAGCAAAGAAAATTTTCCACTTAGGTGGACAATAAAGTTTTACAATACAATACAATGATAGGAAATGATAGATAAATGACACTGGTTCTTCAATTCTGATTGGTTAATCATGGTGTTGCTCCAAGGTCAACAAAAATGTTGATCCAGGAACATGTGGCACAAAAATCAGGTTCTGCGTTTGTGGTCTGCGCTCTCCCAATTTAATTTGCAATATAAACCATAAATAATTTCCTCATGTTAACATTGTCATCTATTACCATACTAAAATCTTCAGAGAGTTATGATAGAAATACGATTGTTTGTAAAGTGTGTCCTCATGCAGAAACATTGTGTGGGTTTTCACTGAAAATGATTTCATGAAACATTCTGCACAAAATAAAAGATTCAGAGCAACAGCTGTTATGATACAGCGACTTTAGGATAATTCAATGAACGATAATCTCAAGAAAAACATCATTTTTGTTTATTCATATTATCGTCACGCGCTTCATGCTTTTGCATTCACTGCTTTCAGAGAATGTTATTAGCTTTGGTATGGTGTGTTTCAAAGTCACACGATCCTTGGTTTAACAGCACAAGACTGCACCCATTTAGTTCTTATAAAGGCATTAAATGAGGAAGATTTATATATACAGTACTGTGCAAAAGTCTTAAGCCACTAGTATTATCACCAGCAAGAAATGGTCTGTTATTTCTATCTTTTGCGGTAGCATGTCAATTGGACATATCGGTTTACATTTCCAAACATTATTTTTGTTACTAATTATAATAATGCAGTGAGATTATTGTCTGCACAAGGAGTCTGATCTGATCATCATCCAGTCTGTCTGGAATGACATGAAGAAATAGAACAAACTGAGACAGACTCAATCCAGAAGAATTGTGCCAACGTCTCCAAGATGAAGAAAAGAAAAAAAAAACTACCCCGGAAAGCTACAGTACTGTTCAAAGTTGTAATGTAAAAACGCTGCAAAATGAAGAGGATGCTTTAAATATAATGCCATAAATAGATTTCATTTATCAATTAACTTCTATTAACTAAATCAAAGAAATATTTGGCATTACAGCTTTTGGTAAAACAGCTTCTGTTCCGAGGTACACTTGCCCATAGTAGGGTTTTTTCTTCATCTTGGAGACGTTGGCACAGTTCTTCTGGATTAAGTCTGTCTCAGTTTGTTCTGTTTCTTCATATCATTCCAGACAGACTGGATGATGATCAGATCAGATCTCTGCTGTTTTCACTGCATTATTACAAATCATGTTTGGAAGTGTAAACTGATATTTCCAACTGACCACTAAATACAGAAATAACCCACTTAAAACCATGAAAAGTTTTTGTGCATGAAAATACTAGTGGCCTAAGACTTTTGCACATACTGTAAAAATGTTTTCTTGTCTGACATTTTTCTCATGCATTATAGACCCCATTTGAAGCCCACCATTGCTAAAATGCAGTGTTTATACGCTTGTTAGCTTGAGGTGATCTAATGAAAAGGGCTAGAATGGAATAATTGCTTCAGTGGCACACAAGCACATATTATTGTGTGCCCACCTGGATCTTAGTAGTCATAGTGACGTCTTTCAGATTAACTAAATGAAATGCATCAAAGCAAAATGAGTCACTGATGTATCATTAAGTTTTTGTGAACTACATTCCCACAAAAATGCTCCTGTAAAACATGACCCTGTTCTTTGCGACAGTTGTTGTGAGAATCGGACTGGTAAAGCCTTTATAAAAGCCTGTTGATCAAGAATAAAGGCTGAACAACAGGCTTGGGAAGTCCTAACTTGAAGCAGCTCTTCTAGCGAAAAAGGTTTAGGATTGACGAGCTTGCTAAATAGAAATCATTCATCTGCGGTATGTGCTACTGGACAAAAGCATGAGTGTGTCTGCATATATACCCTCATTGAACTTCTTTTGTTTCCATTCTGATACATTTTTGAGCTGCTCTATTGGGTGGGAGGAATACTTTATTAAAGCTCAGTAATCTTTGCTCCGCCCTGCCCCCCCCTCACAAAGGCACTCGTGCAATTGCAGTCTAACACATGTCCGCACAAGCCACGCACAGGTCCCCACAACTGTGGTGGCAAACAGTTTGAAAGGTGGGGCTGCATTTTAGGAACATTTGTCCCACAACCCGAACATTCCACATTCCAGAGCAGCAGCCAGAGCCACAGTAACAGGAGCACGGCTAGTGGGTCAGGATGGGCCGATTGCTGGCACACAGACGTGGAAGAAGCAGCTATACTTATGATGAGGGTGGCCTACTTATATTACCCTAGCAACAGGTCAGATGTGGGAATCTCATAAGAACATGGCTATATTTTGGCCAAAATTGAGAAATACTACTTTAAAAACAATTTTTAAATGAAATAGAAGGCAGTTTTTGGTATAACCACCCAATTTCCAAATTCAAAGATATACTGTTTTAAATGTCGTTGTCATTTCTAAAACATTTTTCATTTTAGGCTACAAGACGTGTATAAGTTACAGCATGTATGTATAAACATATTTTTTAACATAAGTTTTAAAGTTTAAGTTTTTCATCTAATGTGAAGAGTTATGTAAATGCCGATGAACATAATGGACATGAACATAAACACAGAATGCTAATAAAAATTCAAATTTTAGAAGTAAATTTCAAACAGCAGTTCACATCTGAACTCTTCATATACATATTCAGGTTCATTTCTGAAGAAAATACACTTGTAACAGGCTCAGTTAATAATAACACTGCCTTTGGTGTTCTTTATCTTATCAGTGTTTTTGATTTTCTGGATGAACTTCCTCATTCATCTGTGTCTTGACTTTGTTTTTCCTAGGACTCTCATGCTCTGTCTCGGTCTGTCATCTGTTTTTTGCTGATTTGTTTATAGCTGAGCTCAGCAGGCCTCAGACAGCACTGAAATAGCCCATGACCCCACAGTCTGCCTGGAGGGCAGCAAAACGTTCCTCTTTGGGAGTGTCTGTCTTAGTAGCGTCTGCCTGGGAACCCCATATTTTGTGCCTCATTATGACAACTTATTTCTAAGGGAATAATAATAATTTATGACCCGCCCACCACTCTTTAAAGAGTCCTGTGATGCAACTCTCTCTATACCCTAAATGTTCAAATACACAGGCAAGAGAAATCAACATCACACGAAATCAAAGTATCTTCGTCACAATTTTTTGTTTATGTTATATAGGGTAAAATAAAAAAACACAAAGATGGACAGCAGACCTGTGTGGAAAAGGGAGTATTGACAGCAGCACAATGAATTATGGCTGACATTTTAATGCACTGAGAGTGGACATAGTGACTGCATTATATACTGCTGTTTACAAAAGAGAAAGAACTGTTGGATCGCAGCCCCTGTTCCCTTTTAGGGAAGGTTTTGTTCTAAATTAGTGCTGTGGAAATTGCTGTTAGCATCCCGTGAGTGGCCTACTTTCTCTCTGGGCAACCTTCTTGTTCAGAGTGTGCTCCATAAGATGTAATTAGGGTATGGGTCTTGTGCAGTTTATCCAGGGTCTTCATGCAAATCGTTTTATTGCAAAGTACACTTAATGAAGTGAACAGTGTTGGATGTTGTTAGTGATATTTAAGTGTCTGATAGTTGTCAGTATGATTTCCAAATTATGTGAAGGCATTTGAGGGTAAAGGGTAAATTGAATTACTTTTAAGACACAGAGGCTGTGTAGGTTTGGACTTCAACTGTGCCACATACAGAGTAAGAGACAAAAACACACAGGTCATGATCAACAAATAGATTTGAAATTCAACACTTGGTTTTTGCCAGACTTGACAAATAAATGTAAAAAAAAAAATGCAGCCTTTTTACACTTTCTACTTTAAAATTGTGTATAATTTAATGTGTTACTTGCTATTTGTGGAACTTATTAACTGAAGTTAATCCTACTCTGTTTTGTCTTAGCCACAGACATGCTGGGAACAAAAAATCATAAAACTTGCCATTTGTAAATAGCGCTAAATTATTTCTGTTGTATTAATTTTATTTATTTATTGCACATTTATGCACCGTTTAAGTGCATAAATCTGATTTTTATAAATTGAGTATAACATTTGCTATGTTATCAATTATTTTGATGTAATTATTGTGCATCTTCATACGCAATTAGAGTCAAACTGACTCTAGGCCGCAGCATATTGTGCATGGACATTGTCTCATTGCACAGGAAGCTTGTTGCTTAGTATCACTGTTGTTAGGTAAACAGGTTATTTGTAGCCAGTGTCAGATTTCAGTTGGGAGGCTGCTATGCAGGAAAACCATCCTGGACAAGATTACAGGTGACTTTCAGTCCTGCCTTTCCCCTGTGGGAAGATTTGTCCTCCCTGTGGTTCACAAATACACAGGAGAGGTGGCTTGTTCTTATCAATAATATGAATAATAGTTCATTATTATGTGTTTTGATGCTTAAGAAACATTTCTTAATATAATCAATGTTAAAAACTGACTTAATTTTTTATTTTTTGGAAACTATTGAATATTTTTTTAATATATTTGACAAACTTTACATATATTTACAATCACTTTAATCTATTTAATGCACTCTTGCTAAAACTGATTAAACAAATAAAGTTAGCAAAACCTAAACTTAAAAAAATGCTGTGTTTCACGAATTAAAGGCAAGAGCTCGGCGTCCGGCTCGGTCCCTGCATGCCCCCCTGACGAAGGCAGGAAGGAGCGGGTGAAGAAGGGGTGGAGGAAGGATGCACGAAGACGAGAAGAGGAAGTAAAGGAAACAGGGTTATTTATAGTAGGTAGGAAGGGTTTGATTGGGCAGGAGTCACGAGGAGATTGATTGGATAAGCGATGCAGCCGTGATCGATTCGATTCGTCCAGCGCTTCCTTCCGAAACCTGTTATTTGCAAATCTTCACTTTGCTAAAGTTGCTGCTTGGGCTGTTGTGGAGTTCATTCACATTGTTTAATGTATTGTAAGTGTTGGCAGTGACATAACCTAGAAACAATGTGAAAGAACGGTTGCAACGAACACCACAACAGCTTAAGCAGCAAATTTCGCAAAAAAAAACAACAACAACAACAACTTGTCACTGCCAATACTTTTGGAAATCTGTTTTGTCATTAACACATCATGTTCAGTTAGGGTCAAAGATGTGAGCATTTTTATTTGTATGTGTTATTTTTTCTATGAAGTTGTCAGATTTGGATAACTCCTCTCCTAAAACTCCTCTCTCCAAAATACGCTTGTATTTTTTTGAAGGAGAAATGATGTGTGTGTTTGTATCTGTGTGTGAGCGTGTTATCAGATGTCTGTGTTTGTTGTCTTTCTTTGTTGTATATGAGCAAATGGTGAAAGAAGCTCAGGCTTTCTATGGCCAGGCCTCCTGCCGAGCAGCTGTTGGCATGCTGAAGGAGCAGCTCAGCTTTGTTCTCCTACTACACTAACCGCTGAGTGCTTTCCCGTGTCAGCAGGACTGAGCTCAAAACAAGGCCTTGAAGGACTCTATATCCGTCTGCTCATGACAGGGTGCTGTTTGCATGTCTCCTTTTCCACTGATCCAAGATCGGTTTTGTGGCATGTATTATACTGATTAATACAGTTATTTGGGTCAGCACAGCTGTTCATGGATCAGTATAAAGGAAACGAGGCAGCAGTCAGGTCAAGGTAAGTAAAGGACTCCTGTTCATCTGCTCCGTCAGTGCCAGAGCAATTACAGACACTTGATCAGGGATTAAGCACCCATCTCAAGCAGATCAAAGACCAAACAAACATAAAAATGCCGTTGTACAGTATATTCTGTCAAATCTGTTTTGAGAAAGTATTAAAACTCATATTTTATTTACAGTAGGTTAAATTCAATGCAAAATACTGAACTTTTGCCAAATACATGATTAGTCATAAATACTTCTACAAAATAAACATTAATATAACTGTTGGATACAACAACAATGACATATGAAAAAAAAAATTCTGGAGGGCAGTGTATGTAAAATGTCCCCCTCTCTCTCTCTCGCTGTATATATATATATACACTATATTACCAAAAGTATTCGCTCACCTGCCTTTACTCATTCTATGAACTGAAGTGCCATC
>JAUCNO010000045.1:360507-371716 GCA_032353835.1 Enteromius viviparus
CATTCAATCCTGAATGTACACACACTCAAATCGAAAGGTATTTGTGTGTTTGTAATAAGACGCATGCATTAAATGTACGTAGCGCATGGATAATTGTGCGTGCGTCTATTAATCATTTTGAGTCTAATATCATTCCAAACTAGCAACTGTAAAATGTGTGTGTATATATATATAACAACTTTCTGCAGGCTTATTTAAAGCAGTAAGGACTAGAGACTGTCTTCAACAGTAAATTATTTTAATTTTTATTGAATCATTTAGAAATGAAAGTGGCTTGCTTAATGAATGAGTCATGGAATCATTTACTCAGTTTGTTCAAGCAATTGATGCAGCGTTGCAGTAGTTTTTTGAGTACTTATATTACATGCAATTATATCATCATCTTGGAAATATAAGGTCCTATCTGTATTCTTTCTGAGCAGTTTTGAGATACTGAGCTTCACCTTTTTTGCAGCCTTCCACATGCTTTGCAGATATAATCTTTTAGTTTTCTAAATAAAAAAGTCCCAAAATGCAATTTAAAATAACTTAACTTAATAACATTGAGGTTACAGAATATGTGAATAACTTGTAATGTCAGGACCTTGTAATTCCAAGGTGATGATATTTAGGTCACTGGTGATTGTACCACTGGACAGATGACCATTATTTCTGTTCGCTCTTTTGTAAACCAAGCTTCTGCCAACCTGGCCGATTCCCATCTGGAGTAGTGGGTTACTGGGTCTGGGGCTACAGAGGTATAGACCTGCTTGAAAGTTCATCTGAGGCCCATTTGGAAAAACAATTCCAAATCTGTTGTACATGACAAATGGAGCGTCCTAGCCGTGTCATCTGTTTTCTCCTGTGACTGAGAAGTGAAGTGTAAAGTGGGGCAGTTTTTCTAGCTGAGTGAGACACAAGGGAACCTGGCACCCAGAAGTAGGCTAACAAGGTTCTGCTATCAAGTTCTTTGTTGTTTATGGAAATGACACAAGGGGGAGACGACAGGCATTTTCATGTGACTCAGACGTGCAAGCGCTGGGACCATCCACACAGACCCTGTGGTGCCCTACTAACCCAAGAGCACTTAATAGAATTCAGTTAGCACCCTTCACTGTACACCAATAAATTCTTTGTAGGACACTTTTCAAAGATCTGATTGCTTCAGTTAATGTGGATGTATGAATTAATTGAATGCTGTTTAAAATTATTTCAAAGGATCTTAATTAGTTTCCTTATATATCTGTATAATAACTCTGACATTGCTTACTAATGTACATATCCTTTGCACATGCCACTGTTTTATGTCAATATGTCAATAACCTGTAAATAATGTTCATATCTACTGCTTATTCAGAACTACTACAGCAACCTGTACATTGTTCATCTATTTGCAATTCTTATTATAGTTAATACAAACTGTATATTATGTCTATATTCCATCTGTAAATATCTCCAATTTCTGCTTGTACATATCTGCTATATGTGCACTTATAACTTATACCTGTATCCTGCACTTACTGCTTATTGCACTACTGGTTAGACCTAAACTGCATTTCGTTGCCTTGTACCTGTACATGTGTAATGACAATAAAGTTGAATCTAATCTAATCTAATCTAATGATTGTTGGCTCTTTGATTGCTTTTTTCTTATTATTTTAATAAAAGCATCTGCTAAATGCATAAATATAATAAATTGTGTTGTTCGGACACAGCTGCGCAATAACTAAACAAACAATGCATGCTTGATTGTTACTAGATACTTTTACATATAGATTTCAAAACAATGACGTCCTTTCTTCGTAATCTCTTACTCATCAATCATCTCTTGCTTTGACATGACGAAATGCTTAGTGGAGATGATTGCAAGTGCTTCCCTTCACAACAATACATTTATTTCATGTTCCTTAAAGAGTACGAGGCTCTCTGCAGAAAAGGGGAAATTCCACACAGAATCATGTGACCTACCAGAACAGTACCCGGCAATTTTATGGGCAGGGAACTCTGTTGAAGTTCCTCATTTGTGAGTTTACTCTGTGTATGTTGGATTTTTCAGTTATTGGTGCTTTGATTTCACCTTAATCTTATACTGTTGTCAAATGCAGCATAATAGAGCTTCATCTGAATGAACCGTTGTGCTTTTAATGGCTTGCTTTGTCACATGCATAAGTTCTGAACTTGAAAAGCACATTAAATATGCTTAAAAAACATTAATAAAATGAATAAACTATGATGGCAAGCTCCCCTCTTGGACGTGAGATGGTGCATCACCATAGAAACATTCCACTTTAGCAACAACACTGTCACACGCAACCAAGCAACCAAGAAAGAGATCAAATGGTACACCATGAACATTTTACATCACCTTAATGTTTTTTTTTTTTTAAATCAATTTTATTGCAAGCTAATGGTGTAAAGTTTTATGACAGTGGCATTTCAAATGTTCCTGTGAGTCTATCTACTTTATATGTTTGGCCTTAATGTTAATATAACACTGTCTCTTAAGCTACAGCACCTAAATTCCACTGTCTCTGTATAAATTATTGGAACATGTCGACCTGTCTTCTGCCCTGGCAGGAGGGGGAAAGACATGCTAACTATACCTGTGCTCAAATTGGTGTAGCTTATGTAAGCATATGAGACTTTAAATGGCAATTTCTTGTGTCCGTGCACAAACACAGCTAGAAAAATGGCAGCCTTATCTGTATGTTAGCCAGTTGTATCATGCTTACTGCCATTAGCAGGAAGTGGCTGACATATGGTAAACACTGGTTGAATTGGTCGGGTGCAGTGGGTTCACACACACATCTGTCCACACAACCAAGCCAAGTACGTTTTCTAAAGACTACGTGTGAAATCAAATCCTTCTCCCAATATAAAGTTCCCCAATGGACTCGGTTGTTTTTAGCTTTTGGGAAGCAAGCTCGACTGGAAGCAGGTTGCTGTAAATAGACTCTGTAAATGTGACTTGGCTCATATGCTCTAGACTACAGAATTGCCTGCACATTTGAAAGGACCAGACAGGAGAATACAAATCTGTTGATGTTGCTCTCACTTGCAAAGTGCTTCAGATTTAAGCATCTGCCAAATGAGTGAATGACTGTGTTTTTATAAGAAGTTTAAAATTCTGTGAAATGATAAGAATAGTCAAGATTGCATAGAAGAAATAAATGGGCCTTTTGGTTGGACACACACATACAGTACAAAAAACATATATATATATTTAAATAAACACACAAGTCTCAGGCTCATAGTTAAAATAACCAGAAGAAATTTTCTTCTTCTCTCCCTCTGTCCATTCCTTAAGTTATCTGCTATCTGTTTGGTGCCATGCTCTTTTAAGGTCACCACCTCTTTAAAAAAAAGGGCCAGCAAGTGTGAAATATAGCTGACACACTGATAACAGCCACAGGGCCCCTTAAAAGTATAAAGGCGTGAGTATGTGAAAATGAGAGCTGTATGCTTAGTGAACCATGTGAATCTTGATTAAATATTTGCCAAAATAACACCTACATCTCCACCCGAAAACGGAAAGCATGTTTTACAGTAGGCTAAACTGTATCAGCTTGTTAATATCACTTGAGGATGTTTTGTGTGCGTATATCAGCCACGTATGATCTCTGAAGTTTGACTTTGGATACGACTCAAAGGTTTATTCAGAAGTTAGTAACTTAAAATAGTAACGTTTTATGAATGGGTATGTCAGCTCAATCATTAGAAGTTGCCATGTGGTTGTGGCTGTTTGTAGAAGGTTGACACCAGCATTGGCCAATGTTTTGCTTGTAAGTCAGAGAGAGTTATTTGGAAGTTTCCAATCTATTGTTATTTGGAAGTCACACACCATAAAAGTCACACCCTTTGTAGATAGCCAATGCCAGTAACAACCTTCAAATATTAACATTTGCTGAACTCAACAGCTATTATTTAGCCTACCAAATAGCAACTTTTTAATAAAACATGCCCCATTCATTCACATAAAAAGGGAATGTTACAATTTGTAATAACCGACAAGTCAGTGTTGATTTGTTTTCTAAATGAGCACATGCAAAACACAGCCAGAAATGACATAAGGCGGATTTTCAGTCATTTCTCAACAATACCAGCTGACTATTAAAGCTATTTGAGAATGATTCAGGTCCTTTTGCAAAATAAAATCTATAAATCTGTTCTGTGCCTTTGGCTATTTCATAAGACAAAAACAAAGAGTGTTGAAATATTTTCAAATCTGTTGTTTTTAAAGAGTGAATTAATCTAAAGCGCCCTCCTGCGTCTTTTTTTATTATGAACGTACAAAAGTGCAGAACTGGTTTATGTAGGGCGTATTTTCCCTATGAATTGAACAGATGAGTGCCATTATTATTATTATTGCTAGATATGCGTTTTTTAAATTTTAAATAATAAATGAAGCTATTTTTAAAAATAAATAGTAGCCTTAATTTCACAAACATTGTGAAATTTTTTGAAACTGCGCTCTCTAGCGGGCACATTTTTACCTCACTGAACTTTTTTCATAAGTTTTACACAACAGCGACACCTGTTGATATTTTCCGAGATTAAACTAAATGAAACCAAACTTAAAAAGCATACAAGAAAAAAAAGATGACAATGTCTGAATAAGTTTATTTAATTAGTTAGTTAGTTATAAACAAACTAAGCTGTTATCTTTGTGCTATGCTGGTTTAAATTAATCTCCCTGTCTGCCAGGAAAGTCTTTATCTGGTCATCAAGCTTTTTTAAGTGAATTCAAAAGTTAAGGATATATAGATAATTTTATATTTAAAACCTTTATCGTTGCAAGTGCACTTTCAGTGGCGATGCATTTTAATTAGGTTGCGGCTCCTTTAAGAGCGTAAGCATTCCGAACTTCGCAATGACGTCAGAGCAGTAAGACGCTGGCCGACAGTCGCGAAGGGCTAGTGCTCGTTTCACAGATGAGTGGCGTTGGAGCGCATGCTATTCTCGACTTTTTAATTTAACATTTGTGTTTTTAGCTCTCTCGGCGGTGCTTTTGAAAAGCCCGTGACACTTCGAAGCCGTTTAATCTTGAACTGGTTTTATGTAAGTCGCCTTTTTAACTCTCTGAGCCCTGAATTGGTGGGTTGACCCTCGACATGGATATTAGCTAGCTTAGCTAGTCACCAAGAAACCGAAATAACGGCGCATCAGAGAGTCCGAGTCGAGAGTTTTATCGCTTTTATACGTGTTTTATGTGCCTGGAGTTGAGGTCTCTGAGGCAAATCTTCGCCTTGGGTGTTGCCAAAGAAAAACTGAAGTTCGGGAGAAGTAGTTAGTTGTTGAAGTTAGGGAAGAAAAGAGGTGGGAGATGTTGACTAACGCCAACAGTCCGCCGAAGTTTCCAAACCAGCAGCAGCAGCAGCAACAGAATCCAGCCCAATTCATGATGGGAAGAGCTTCACTTCAGATCAAGAAAAATGCCATAACTGACGAGTACAAGGTCACTAGCCAGGTCCTGGGGCTGGGCATCAATGGCAGGGTTCTGGAGATCTTTCACAAGAGGAGTGGGGAGAAGTATGCTTTAAAGGTAAAATGGAAACACTTTTGAATATGCTGTTGTACATTTAAACGGGGGATGTCTTTTAGATTATATTCAATAATAATAAGAGGCCTCTGCGTTGTTTTCTGAAGGCCACTCTCTCACATTAATATAGCATCAAATCGGTGTTTTATTCTTCATTTGGGGTGTTTATTTCCAGGGGATTTAATAGTAATCGGGTAGGCCTTCTGCAGGTGTTCTTCCAGGGTACACAGTGATTTGTGAATGAGTTAATCATTCATTTTAGGAGCACAATGGAAATTGGACAGCCATCTGTTTTTGTTAAGAACCAGGTGGCAGGTTCCTGTTCCAGCTGGCCTTTGATTTTAATGACTGTATTGGGCAGAATGGCTTGGATGAGAGGGCAAATAATGACATAATACATTCCACCTCCATTAGGAGGAGTTTTTGTTTCATTTAGACTGACGCAAATTCACTCACAGTTACGCAAAACAGGAAGGTGAATCTTGTTTTGGTCAGGTGACTGTGGAATGGGTGTGACAGTTCACTCTGCAGTCAATCGTGTTGAATTTACCATGCCATTTTTGGTTGTTAGTAGCAGGTTGACAACAACATTGGCTTGTATTTAGTTATTTGGAAGTTTCCACCAAAAAGTGTCACATGCTTTTTAGATAACCCACTTGTAGTAGCTGAGAATCTGATTACATACCGAAATTATGAGGTGTCATTTAGGCTATATAAGTTTGGGTTTAATTCTCCAACCTGTATGAGATTTTCCAGCTGTTGAACTTAAGATGTTTTGCAGAATGTTGGTAACAAACAGTAAATGACAGCATTTAATTTTTTTTGTTTTTAAATAAACCATTTAAAGTCAGTGTGATTTTGGAGACCTAGATTTGTGGTCCGTTTTCTGATGTATAGCGGAGGTATTAGCGGGTCATATTATTTCTGTGGAATATGATGAAATAAAAATCAAACTATGTATTAAACAAATCTATTTCTTTTTCAAAACTGCACATCATTATGAAATAAATTATCGAATAGTTTCCATACTAATAGCGGTAGTATTATGTGTTGTCAGGCAACTCTGATGACCTCTAAGTGATTGCATTTTGTATTCCGTTATTTAGTCCTAGCCGTTTTTGATAAGTTAAAAGCCAGGCAACAAGAAGGGCCAAAATGTATGTCTCAAAGGTCAAAACAATCCACTTTTGTGGTTGTGGTCTTCCCACTCACTGTCTGTGGCAGCAGAGTGGAAATGCAGAGGTGTTCATTTACTCCCACTCCTCTTTTGTTTGGTTGAGGTCTTTTTAAAGACCTTCCTTATTACAGCGAAGTTGAAAGTTTCTTCCCCTTCTTTATTGAAGACTACTGTATTTGCTTTTTGCTTCAGCTTGGTGGGATAGGATGATTCTGTTGAAGGAAAGCCCTGTTGATCTTCCAGGGCCACTGATGATGTCAGCACCCTCTCTGTCATCGAGCTGAATCTCTGTGCTCTCCGGTGACAGAACTGGCTCAGCCCCGCATTCGTCACTGCCACACGGCCTGGCTGTTTTTAGCTACAGAAGAGCATTGCATGCTTGTGAGAGGCAGGAAAGAGTGGGGGTCTATAAAGCATGTGATAAATAATGATTTATAGTGGTTTGGAGAGCCCATTAATGATCTGTGTTAGGGACACAGACATTCAAGCATTTAGTTTTTGTGCGTCAAGGTACCTTTGATCCATATGTTGGGGGAAATGAGTCATAGCTGACCTGGCTGTTTGTATAATTAATTTGACCTGAGAAGCTTCTACCCCACAAAGAAGCATCATTTTTGTAAACAACAGTGCCTTTTCTTGTGTACGTGTTAAGGAAATTGGCTTGTTTTTACCTAGAAATTTCCTGATTTCATATACTTGGAATTTTATCTTGATCGGTATCATCATTTGTTTGTTTTTTTTGCAGTGCATGAGGAAGAAAAAGTCAAAGAATAATTAGCATAATGAGGACTCACATTTTTTAGACTGTGCTGTTTAATGAACAAGAACATGCAGATTTAACTTGTCAAGGATGTTTTAAGTCTGTGATCAACATTATTTGCCCCTCTGAATTAAATGCAAAATTCTATCAAAAGTCTGTAATGAACACATTTGCAAGAAACCACACAAAATGAAGCCCCTTAAAAGCCTGTAATCCTGGACATGCTTTATTTTATTGTGACCCGTTTTATGTGTTTAACATTTTGGGAGCGAGTCGCAACACATTCTAGGTAGACTGACAGACAGGTTTTCTTTTTCTTCAAAGAGCAGAACACAGACTTCCAATGTTTTTCTCAGAAAATTATTCTTTGTTTGCAGATTTGTCCTTAAATCCATTTTAAGTGATTATACTATATTTACTTCCTCTTTGATCCGTAAGTCAGACATATGAGCCTACAGTTCATCCTCTGTTTTATTTTGCTGATTAAGGATTAAACGCCACATGGTGTCTGTTCTTAGATGCTTGTTTGTGGCTTTTATTTTTCCTGTCCATGGGATCTGTAATAGTTTAAGGTACATCTGAATATCTCTTACCTAACTCTCGCATATGGCAAAATATCAGATTATTATATTACATCACTGCATTACAATAGTAATTTTTATTCAGTAATTTTACTGTTATCTCAGAAAGTAACTTTCATTCAAATGTTAAAGGAAAAACAATCTAATTAATAATTGGAGTTTGATAGTGGTCTTTGAGGTTCATTAGATTTTAAGTGTGTGTCATGTAAACTAATGCTGTTCTTAATCACAGAAATGTTGCAAATATCACATCAACCTTTGTTTTAAGTAAATGAGAGCTGTACAGTACGTACACCAATACAATGAAGAAGACAACAGGTGCAGTGTGGCCTTAAGTTAAATCCTATTGAATTGATTGTATTTTTAGGACAGAGAAAAATGGCAAACATTCACATGAGCTAACCCTGAATCAGTCTGATTTGGGTTGTATGAGTACCTAGAAGCTGGACCTAGTCCTATTCTGTTGAATAGATTACAGGCTAGGACTAAACGTCAAATGTTATTCTTATATACTATGTATCATTTCATATGTTGCTTTGACTTGTGATAAGGCAGTTAATGTGTTTGTTGTTGCTTTGTTCTATCTTTTTTATTTTTTATGCAGTGCCTCCTGACCAAAAGAACAGTATTCTCTTTTGTAACATCATGCCCTGAGTCTTGCTTCCAAAATTGATCAAGGAGAGAACTGTTTATGTTCATAAAGAAAGGCTAGAGGCCTTAAAAAAATAGTTAACCCAAAAATGAAAATTGTCTCAAGTCTAATTGCTCCCAAGCTCCATAAATCAGCAAGTACTATGTCAGAAAACTAACCTATACACCTCAGAGGGGTTATCACATGTCCTCTAAAGCAGATCGATGGGTTTTTCTTAAAAAAAAAAAAATTGTATTTTTAAGTATCACTGACTTCCGGCCACTGCTATATGCGTGTTTATGAGAGAGTCAAGTACTGGCTTTGTAGCTTGCATCATACGTCAATTCAGAGGTCAGCCAAGAAGCTGGAACTCGACTCAAATGTGCATATGACCGTCATTGCCGGAAGTTAGTTATTTGAGTTAGAATTAAAAAAAAAGCTTCAAAATCATGGCCACTATCCAGCAGCATTACCAAGCTTGGAAGAGCTAGAATACATTTTTATAACACTGATTGTGTTTGTCTAAAAAAAGAAGAAATTCATATACACCTAGAAGGGCTTGGGGGTAAGTAAATTATGGCTAAATCTAATTTTTGGTGTACTGTTTCTTTAAGGTGGTCATAATGTGCAATTATGTGACATCCGGTTAAATTTAAGGCCCCTTTTTTTTGGTTTCCCACAGTGTTACTTTTAAAAATGTAGGACTTTCAGTGGTTTACAATTTCTAGTTTGTCACTTGTTTCCTGTTGTATAACCACAATCAGGTACATTTTTAGATGGCTTCAGCTGCAGTGGTAGCTGCTTGAGCCTGCCCTTCATCAACCTGTCAAAAAAAAGGGAATGTACACATCAAGAGACATGTAAACTTGTTTACACAAGCCTTTAAAAACACTTTGGAATGATCAGAAGATCATGGTTAAAGGCTGGAATGCACTACACAGTTTTTGCCTCGATTTACAGTTTGGTTAAGCAGACACCAGCTGCTGAATGTCAGAGCCAGTCTGCATATTTGACTTGACAGATTTAATAGAAAAGAGCATGGTCACAGATTCTATTTGATTCAGTCCAGTCAGAGGATCTCAAACATGTTTGATATTTGTCAGTTCTCTGAGGGGGAATAAAGCTTGTGATGCAAGGCTTAATGGGGTGTCCTTTTTTGATCTCTTAAACAAGGAAGTCAAGTGATTTACCCTCCCTGAATGCTGTTTAAAATTGGTTTCACTTTATATGATCTACAAACCACAAGTATTGTGCATTTATTTCCCAAAAAACTGTCCATTATTGTGGATTCTAATTGAGTTATTTAAAGGCTGAAAGATGAGTTTTTATTATAGCTCTTCTGTTAAGTTAACCTCTATGTGTGTGCCGTCATAGACTTTTCTGCTCATTCATAATTTGTGGTTAGCAACAGGGAGTCTTTCTGTCATCTTGGAAGGAAGGAAATAAACATGCTTTTGTTGCTTTAATAGATATGATTAAAAGTGTGAGCTGTCAGGCAGATGGATTTCTAAGTGCAGCTCAGATTGATAATGTGTTACTAGATGTATTAGCTGATCTTTAAAGCTAAAATAATTAAAGGAGTGGATTATCTAGTTATAATGGACATGAGGATGTGGGCTAAAAAGATGTAGGCCTACCTTTTTTTCCCCTCTCTCTTTCCTGCATGTAACTTTTTTTGTTGTGTGAATGTGCACATAATATTTGTATATTACAGCATGTTTTTATTGATGATTAATTTTTCATTTATTTTTTGTAAATTTGTGTTATAACACAAAGCAAAGTTTCAAGGTGGGTTCTTTTTGTCTTCTCCTTTTTGTTAATTGTTTTGTAGCCTATAGCAAGTGAAATGTTGCATCTGCCTGCCCAGTCAGTTTTCACACGTCTGTATTGTGACTGCGATATTTATATTTAGTAAGGGTTGCTATGGTGTTCTTTAGCATGAAGTAGTGAAAGAGCCACCTGGTATTTTTACATTTTGTCTGTGTATGAAAGTCGCTGACTTTGAAAGGTGTTTTAGCATTGCCCTCCTGCCATATGACTGTTCTTCTTTTCTGTGACATTGTTGACTGTTAAAAGTTATTTTTTTAGTAGTACACCAACCCCACAGCCACACCTGTGGCCAAATAGGCAAATTTTAAAATGTACTTATTTTAAGTTTACGTTGTATTGTTTATGTTTGGGTGTATTGTGCTTATTCAGTTTTTTATGATGTGCTTGCATTTTACATTTACATATTTATTTGGCTGATGCTTTTATCCAAAGGTGGGGAAAACATCAAGCAATTAGTCCTAAAGAGGCAAAACCACTTAGGAAGAGCTCATAATACCATATAACAGGCTAGAAAGGAAAAGTAAGAGTAGGGTTAAGGATTTATTAGTTTATTTTTATTTTTTTATGTCAAGTGGTGTTGAAAGTTGGGTTTTCAGTAGTCGTTAGAAAATTGTAAGGGAGTTGGCATTTCGGACAGCAATGGGAAGATCATTCCACCAGCCAGGAACGGTGTAAGAGAATGTTCTGGAAAGAGATTTTGTGCCTCTTTGTG
>JAUCNO010000045.1:374680-395946 GCA_032353835.1 Enteromius viviparus
AACAATTGGTTTGCATAACCAAACAATTTCTGCACAAACTGTCAGAAACCGTCTCAGGGAAGCTCAACTGCATGCTCATCATCCTCATCGGGGCCTTGACCTGACTCCAGCTCGTCGCCGACTTGAGTGGGCAAATGCTCACATTTGATGGCGTCTGGTACGTTGGAGAGGTGTTCTCTTCATGGATGAATCTCTGTTTACATTGGTCAGGTTGGGGGCGCAGATATTGGAGTCCTCCGAAGAACAAATTTCCTTATCTCTGGGCAGCCTGTCTCAGGGCTGCTTCGCGGTCTTCCGGAAAGACTTAGCGGCAGCCGAAGTTGAGACACCTCAAGTCAGAAATACCCTTGTGCAGTTTTTTTAGTGCCTTGGCCTGATGGAACCGCACGCTCCGCCTGGGGAATCTCTGCGTACCCCCTGGCCGCTGTGCCATCGAGGGTAGTGCGAAAGGAGGAGCTCAACTAAGTCGGACCACCATGGTGGACATCACCTGCCCCAAGGTGCCTTCCATAATTTGGTGAGCTCATCATGCACCTCCGAAAAGAAAGGTACTGGGGCCGGACTAGGCTGGGCGCCACACCCGGAGCCCAGAAAGCAATCATCCAGCCTTGAGCACACAGGGGTTGGTGAGTGAGTCACCTCCAGCCCAATACTCTTGGTGGAGAGGTGGCTCGGCCCGGAATCATAGCATCCGTGAGGCAAAACAGGCTTTTGGGAACAGCAAACGCAAACCTTCTCCCTTCCTGCTGTGGCAAATTGACACCATGAACCTCTTTCTGTGAGAGGCTGGGGGCGTAGATGTTGGAGTCCCCCGAAGAATGGTGGACATTACCTGCCCTACGGTGCCTTCAATGATTTGGTGAGCTCATCATGCACCTCCGAAAAGAAAGGTACTAGGCTGGGAGCCATGCCCGGAGCCCAGAAAACAATCATCCAGCCTCGAGCACACAGGGGTTGGTGAGCAAGTCACCTTCAGCCCAACACTCTTGGCGGCCTGGAAGAGCATATTTCCAACGTGCTGGAATATTACTTTATTTGTTTTCGGTTTTAGGTATGGTTTTGTATGTTCATAAGTTTACAATGTGATGATGTTTTCAATTTTGTGCGATGCCACAAAGTTTTAAAAAAAGACCAAAAACAGAGGTTTTGTGCTTTTGAGAAAAGCAGATGTGAAAAGCAAGAAGTTAGGGGAGATTGTGTTGTATTGTGAATAAATGACGGCTGAAGGGCATTGTTAGACACAACGGCATGCATTTGGATATTTTGAGATTGGTTTCAGGCCTTGTTCATATGTAGAAATAAATCAGATATAAATCAGATTTGTGCCAATGCGATTGTCGTGTAAACAGGCTGATCTGATTTTTTTGAATGTATGTCATGAAAGAGGTGACAATTTGGTACTTATCTGCATATTAAACCCCCCAATTAATACAGTTAAAGGCTATTTAAGTATTCACGCAAAATTATCTGTTCTGTCTTAAGTGAGCGCTTGAGGAGCTGATGGGGAAAACTCACTGACATGTAACATTGATACGTGCAAATAGCCTATCTGTTAATCTAGCAATAAAAGAAAAGAGGAAATCACTCGCACTCACATTAAACTGCTTTTGTTTTAATAGGCCTTATCAGTTTATTTGTAATGAACACACTGAAGTGATTATTACTTTTGATTATTTTTTTTTTGTTTGTTTTTTTTTGTTTTTGTACATGAATGCTTTTGTTTAGATGTAAAAAGATAAAATGTTTGTTTTTTGCATTGTTTGTTTCTTTCTGAGCTACTTAATTTTTTTTATTTTTTTTGCATCTGTTCTTATTTATAATAATAGTAGCCTACAGATAAAATAAAAAAAGAAATGTGATAGTGTGATTATTATTATAGCAGTTATAAAAGAACAGGAGGGAGACTTATTTTTATAATAATATTTGCTTAACCTCAAACTGCTGTAAATCAGACATTTTTTTCTCAGATTACAACAAATCATCAACGGTGAATATGAAATAAAAAAACAAATTACTATAATTTGCTAATTGTGACTCATTCGGCCAACACTGGTCACGTACACTATTATTCCCAAGAAGAAGCATGTATGGAGGAGTTAAATAACAATGTTTCAGATTGTATGGCAAGTGTAAACACATGAATCAGATATGGGTCACAATTAACAAAAAAACATGTAAACGGACAACCAAAACAATTGGATATAGGTAACAAATCAGACTTGGGCATTAAGAACTGCAGTGTAAACAAGGCCAACGTGATGCGGAGTGCTTGCAACCCCTTCAGCCGTGATTTACATATATATTATATATAACTGTGTAAAAAGTTAATGTTGCTACTTTGATTCACACATTTACACAATAAACTATTGATACATAATATGTTGCATGTTGTTAAAATGATAACAAATTGTTTATAGTAAAATGTATTATTATTATTATTATTATCATCATCATAATTATCGTTATTACATTAAATAATAATAGATTATTCTCAATAAAATGAAAAAAAAGCATGCAAAAAGTGACTCATTGCCTGCCACAATAAGATAAGTATTTTGGCTTTATCAAGTCAACATAAGTGACTGGAAACATTTTCTCAGAGGATTTATCATAAGCAGTTTTAATATTTACCCACCTGCTACAAGATCACCAAATCCAATAGTTGTCAGAGTGACAAAAGAAAAATACAAGCCCTCGATATAGGTCCAGCCCTCTTGAGACATGAATACAAATGGAGGAATCACTAAATGCACCAACACACCCCATAACAGAAAGACAGCTGTGCAGGTGAACTGTGTTTTCCGCTTTAAGAAGAAACAACACACACACACACACACATTTAATAGCTGTTATTACAGTTATTAGTTATGTAATAGTTGTAATAGTTGTAATAGTTATGTAATAGTTGTTTGTGATTATTCCTCACCAATGTTACCCCTTTCTTAGTAAGGTATTTCCCAAGGTGTTTAGCTCTTCCACCAAAAAACTTTCCAAGTTCACTGATCCATGTGAAACACAGTGGCACACCAAAAAGACCATAAAAGATACAGAAAACCCTCCCTGAAGGAGTTTTGGGAGCAATATTTCCATAACCTGTAGATATAAACCATTTTTGGTAAAACAGTTTATCTTGTTACAGTCTGAACACAGCATGTTCTATGTTAAGACATGGTATCCATGTATTTATAATTATTAAAAAGAATTTAAGAATACAGAGAAAAAATATGCTTAAAGGGGTCATATGATGCAATGAAAAATTTTCCTTTCGCTTAAGAGTGTCACAAGCTCTCTGTACATTAAGAAGATCTGCAAAGTTTCAAAGACTAAAGTCTCAAAACCAAAGAGATTACCGAACAAACTTCTGTTTTGCGACGCAAGGATATACTTTTTTTGCGCAAAGAAAACAAAAATAACAATTTTCTCAACCATTCTTCTCCCCTGAATTACATCTTCTGCCATTTTAGAGAGTATTGAGGTATTCAGCCAATCATAATGCAATGGATAGATGGCTAAGCAGAGCACACCTCGTTTTTTTAGAACAATGAACTTTGTACAAATCCACTGGTTTCAGAAGGCGGGGCTTAGATGAGAAACATGGAACAATGTGTTTTTTAAAACATGAACCACAAACACATTGCATTACACCAAATACACAAAATAATGTTCTTTTTAGCAACATCATATGACCCTTTTCTCCCAATTCTGTGGGGGAAAATTATACATCACTGTAGCATAAACATTCACCTAGGGCTACATGTTTAATCAAAATTAAATCGCAACTGTGTTTAGGCAAAAGCTGTGATTGCCATTTGTGTTACTTCTAAAATTTTCCACTGTCTCATGTATCTGTAGTGGTTAAACATAAGATACAATTCTTTGTAAATCTAATAGGTAATCGTTGTTCTTTAATCTATTAATCTATTAATTAAAAAAAGAAAATACTGTTTGATAAAATATTTTGTTTCATTGTCATGTATATACATTCACTGAACTAAAGTTCTGCAGCTACACTATATGTTTAAATTAAAACTTAAAGAGGCAGTGGTGTTCGATATCATATTTTGATTTACTGAAAATAAAGTGAGTAAATTTGAGTAAAAATTTCGCCTAATCTTCTCAGTACTTTAGACTGGAAAAAAAGTTCCTCTGACAAATTGTCATTTGGTGGAAAAACAACTCATGAGAAGTGCTATAAACAGAATCCCATCTGTTGCAAACAGTCTTACTACAGTTACTTCTACTAAAGCATTCTTTCAGCGTAAAATTCTTAAATCCAAAAGTGTTGTAAACATGTTGAAGATTAACGGATAGGCTGTTGATTCATTAAATGATAAGCTGCTTCACTGAAAGATATGCATGACAAATCACATTTGAATTATCATGCAGCCCTTTATTTACCATTTTCTGATTATTTTTCAGTTAAGTAAATCAATGTTTCCTTTGATTAGTGTTTTAAGTGAAACGGATTTGCTTGATTTTCATGCTGTGCTAATAAACTGATACCTATAGTTGTAATAATTGTAGCTGCAAAGATGACAGCATTGGGCCAGTTCCAGTTGTTGAAGGTTTTGTCTCCTGTGATGGTGATGCCTTGTCCTGCAGCTTCAGACACCACCTATTAAGAAAAATAAATAAATAAAATGCAAAATTGTCAGAGAAGTCACGCAAAAGAGTTTTCTTCAGAAGCATTCTGGATTTGTTGTGTGCCTGAAACCAGAAATTCTATCCTCTCATGCTATTGATATGATCAACTGCTCCCTGAGTATGCTTAGCCTGTCAATAAAGAAAATTTTTTAGCGCTTCAAATTTTTTACTGATATTGCTGATGGAAATGCGAATCATCGTTAAAATTCTGCAAATGTCAACAGTATTTTTCTGTTTAAATTTAGCGCATAAATTCTATAAAGATACTTCAAATGTCGCAAAAATATTTTTGGAAACACCTTTGTCAAAAAAATGGGCTTTAACGCAAATAAATGCAGTGTTACATGACAGAATTTGCCTATTGGCAGCATCCATGTTCGGTGTTGCTCGTATCAAAGCACCTTAGCCTTTCAAAAGTGCATTAAATAATAATATTATTGCATCTAAAATTTCTCAAACATCTCAAACATAAATATCTTAATTTTATGTTTCTTTTTAATTCTTTAAAAGTTACATTTATTAGGATTCATTTTGTTCAGGATATTATAGATGTAGAGAGAAACAGCTTATTATTACTGGACTTTCTGGGTCTACCGGGCTTGGGAAAAAAAAAAAAAAAAAAAAACAATCTTCATGCACAGAAGGATTAGAGACAATGTAGATCTTAAATGTGGATCATGCATGTAGTCATGTTTTGACCATTTTGAAAGTGATTGGGATTAAGTAGGCTAGTCAGTGAGGGAGATTCCTTTACATAAACAGAAACATCTCTAGTTATTTTGTGGATAGATCGAATATGAATATGCATTAATGTTTGTATGATCTACATATAAACAGAGTATGTGTGTGTATTTAGGCACATGCTGTTTGTATACGCCTGTAGCCTAAATGTGTGTTCTGTTTACTGAATGCAATTTCAATTATTCATATAATTATTTATATAACTATTTTTTATATGTTCATATATGCATAGCAGAAACTTTTCTGAAGGCCATCAGATTGAAAATTATCAAAAAGGCTGGCGGGGAAAGATTTAAGTTTTATTCAGCAAGAAAAGGGGCTTTTGAGATGGTACTAGGGGTGGCATGGTTCACAAAACCCACGGTCCGGTTTGTATTACGGTTTTAGGGTCACGGTTTTCGGTAGACCTGTCACAATGATTAAATAATCGTTTGATCACGATTAATTGGTCTAATCGCGGTCATTACAGATGATCGTTATTATTGCCCACTATTAGAAGACACAAGGGGGCGCTGTAGTACCTGCAGCACTCTACTTCTACCAATCTCCCTCTGAACTCATTACGCTGAGCAATTACGAGCATTACATTCAAATGATATTGCCCTGTTGGTTTCTCCATCATTTTGAGTTAGAGCAGCCCAGTTATTTAACAAAGATGGATTTAGTTTCGAAGCCGAAAATGACAGCGCCGATCTGGGCACATTTTGGCTTTACACCCGATGATAAAGCACAGCCAAAAGACGTTGACACGGCACTGTGTCGAATTTGTAAGAGAGAAATACCAGCGAAAGCTGCCAACACCACAAATCCTAGGAATCACCTGAAAGCACATCACTCAACAGAGTTCACCGAAGTTTTGAAGTCATCCACAGCCGCTCATTGTTCCAGTCAGGTGACAATAGGCCTTCGAACGGGTAACAAAATATAAACGTGACAGTATGAAATGGCGCACGCTGACCGACAGTGTCACGAAAAACATCGCTAAGGAAATGCAGCCTTTTAATGCTGTGGAGAACCCAGCATTTAAAGAAATGCTTTACAACTTTGACAAGCAATATGAATTGCCAGGGAAAACGTATATTTCCAAAACAGCAATTCTAAATTTATACAGGGAAGTGAAGGATGAAATCCTCAAGGATTTTTAAGAAATTGATTTTTATTCAGCCACAACAGACATGTGGTCCAGTGTAAATATGACCCCGTACATGAGCCTAACAGTACATTATGTTATGGTAACTTTATGGTGATTGTTTCTATTATTTATACTTTCATATACTATAATATTTCATTTAATAAATTACTTTAATACTTAAAGGCTTTAAGTGTATTAATGTGTTATTGCAAGTGACAATTTACAAGTAATTCAATTAAATTATCACAACAATTTGTATGACAATTAATCGTCAAAGCCCTAAAACAGACAATTAATAGTCATGATCGCAATTATTTATTGGACAATTAATCGTCAGCCAAATTTCATAATTGTAACAGGATTACTCAGAAAAGAGGGGTGGAGTCAGCGGAGATTTAAAGGGGAAGTACACAGAACAGAGTTATTTCTAAAAAGCAGTTTTTGACAAGGTAAAATTAGCATTTAGCATTAGAAATTTTAAAGCAATCTATATTACAAACGTTCCATTAAGATCCTAAAGAATCATATTAGCTTGTGAAAACTTGCTTTTGTATGACCCCTTTAAGTGTGCCTGATTTATTGCTGGTCAATTGGTGCATTCCTATCTAAAACCCTTGCAATAATCTTGTGAATAAGTAAGTTCAGACACAGTCCTTTTCTAGTAAGTTCAATTGGCATCCATTGCCTGTAAGTGCTGTTGTGGGTTTCCGGATGACATGTTGTTTTGGCAGCAAGGGAATGAGCTCTAGATGCATTCACTTTCCAAAGCCCTTCATGTGAGTACAAGCCCAAGTGTCTGGCCCTAAACATAGGAAGAAAAGGAAGGTGTCACAGGAAGAAAAGGAAGGTGTAACGCATTAAAGAGCTTTAGTGACAAAAAGTGTTACCAGCTGTTGGTCATGGTCTGGAATGAAATTTGGTAACAGGAAATCAGTTCTAAACAAATTAGTAGTAATTGTTCTCTTGTTAGGTAATTATGTCATAGACAACAGTCTTTTTGAGTTAAAGGACTTGTTCACCCAAAAATGAAATAATTTAGGGCTGCACGATATATACTGCATGAGATAGTCATGCACATCTCTTCAGTAAAACCAGTTCTTTGATTAGTAGTAAACCATCACCTCCAGCCCTGCTGTCATTATTTACTCAGCCTCAAGCAGTTCCCAATCTGTATGAATTTCTTTGTTCTGCTGAACATAGCCTGTTTACAAACTTTCTTCAAAATATCTTCCTTTGTGTTCGGCAGAACAAACAATTCATACAGATTTGGAGCTGTTCAAGGGTAAGTAAACAGAATTGATATTTCTGGATGAACTATTACTTTAAGTCATAGGAGTCAGAGACTGATGTCTTTAATCAGATCAAGACATTTTGACACAAACATGTTTACTTTGACATGTGGATGGCCAGTCATCACAATGAGTAAGAGTCTGTCATCGCACATATCCCAAACAAACTGGGACACAAAGAGCATTTTAAACCAGAGTAACATAGTAAGTAGCTTACAGGCTGTTGTCTCCTCATCCCCAGTAAACAGAAGCAGGTGGAAGATGCTAACCCTCCACCTCCAAACCCTCCCTTCCCACCCTCTAGAAACCCCCTCACCCTGCTCTTTTGTGTTTGTGCGGAGGGGATCTTTTGTACTGGGCCTCAGGAAGGTGAATGGGCCACATCTGCTATTCTCCCATTGAGCGGGTGAAGGCGAAACTGATGGACATGATTTTCCTGCAGATCCACTTGTATTTAAAAAAGGGGACCAAAGAGCAGAGTTAAAGGAGAAAAACAGGCTAACTCAACATTTTTGCTTTTTATAGTGTAAAGAGTACGGGCTGGACGCAGATGTGAAAACTTGACAGACATATTGCAACTGAAGGTTCCTATGACTTGATTTAGCATTAGCACTATACTTTTTCTTGACTGTAATGCTGTTTTAATGTTCCGGTGACAAACCCTTGGGTAAATGAATATAGAACTTTTATTGTTGCGTGAACTGTCCAGCTTTATAAGCTTGATGGCAGTTGGTCTAAAGCGAATGTAATCTATTTCAATAGCATTTATTTAAGCACTGTCTGTTAGTTCTTCAAAAACACTAGTATGACAAAATTCAGCTTTTCTCTATTATAACTGTGCCTGTTAATATTTATTAAGCATACAGTAAACCTGAATGGCTTTGTAAATTTAGATTTTTTTCCCAAACATTGTGCCCCTATGCCACCGTGGGTGTCATATTTGTTTGTGTTTGAATGTTTTGAGGTCTTAGCAGGTTGTTGTTTATTGTCAGGACTTCAGCAGGATATCAAGGGTGCTTTGGGGCTTGGCAGTGAAATCGGAGCACCCTCAGCCCCACCACATGTTTCATTGGAGAAAACCAACACCCTCCCCCTCTCACACGACACCACATGTGACGCCACCCCTTCTTTCCTATCCCCTTCACATGCAAAACAAAGCTCGTGCCACCTGCCATATCTCCCTTCCTCTCTGTCACTCACAGTTATCCATGCCAGATTTGTTAATGACATTAAATGTCTTAAAGTCACTACACTAATATAGGTGACCGTGTTGCATTCAGGCTGGACAGATGGCTGCCCTTCAAATCTCTGTTCCTGTGACGCAAGCTGCATGCACCTAGTTTACCTTCAGACCCTTTATGACGCAGTTTCATTTAGAGTTCCCTTATTTACACAGTCACAGTATGCACAACCTTACTAAGAATGACAGTGCAATCCAAAGATCTGGTGTAACAAATCATTTAACAATCAGGTGGCAGATAAGTCCTCAGTTTATTTTGATTTACATTTTTGATAGCAAAGAAGTGTATTTATTTATTTTTTCGTTTCTTTTCAGCTTTATGTCTGGTTTACAGATTGCCTCCTCCCACTCAGAGATCAGACCTTGTGTTTTGTTTCGGTAGGACGTGCTTCAAGCCTTTTCTTTTTGGTCTTCACAAAAAGTAGGCATTAGTTCAGTGACATCAATAATTTGTCTGTGTTGGCTTGGCAACACTTTCCGTTCATCAGCCTAGCATATAATTACATGTGCCGCTTGAACAATGAGATGTCTCACCTTACCAGACTGAGCTTTATTTTAGACCTAGATATAAAACCCAGTTGTTGTTTTTTTAACACACCTGCCAGAGCTTCTTGTCATCTTGTTCTTCTTGCATAATGTTGACATGGATTATTTCTGGGAAATGTTAGAAGGTCTATAGTTACTGAAAAACAGCCACATCATGTAGTGAGTTCTGGTTTGCGCAGGAAATGGAGCATACTGATCTCTGTCAGACAGGACAGCCATAGTGTCTGATCACCCCTCCTCCTTTCAAGTTTAAATTATATCAACAGTTATACAAAATTACATCAAGCACTACATTAGGAAAATGATTCATTGCTAATAACACATCTTTATTTACTTAACTATTTATTGATGTACATTTACTTAAATGTTTAGAATCAGTAAGACTTTCTATTTATTCCTATTATGGAAAAGCTGATATTTTCAGCATCACTATTCCGATATCCAGTGTCAAAAAATAATCCTTCACAAATCTACTCTAATGTTATTTTCTTCTAAATATGAATGCAACCTTGGAGACTTCTTTCAAAAATATTCAAATCTTAATGAAACTGAACTTTTGACTTTCACCCAATAATAAAACATTGTTTGCGGTCATTAGTGTTCATTTTCTCAAGGGTTAAATGTAGTACATCTCTGCAGCGGTTTGGAATAGATGAATACTAGTCATTAGAAAATAATTAGAAAGCTGAAACCTTCCTGTTTAGCTTGTGTTTCTGGGTTAAAGTGATTTTCTTTAAATGATGAAAGAGGCCATATAACTCAAAAATGCCCACAAAATATTATTTTACTAACTGAGTGAATTATATTTATTTATTTTTTGGTATAATGTCTGCATATTAAAAAATGTTCAGTGTTAAATAAGTATTTAAAAAAAAAATAATAATAATTTTAGTGTAAAATGTTTAAAAACTATATTTCATGTACAGTCCATTCATTTAACATTTAATATTGGAGTCATCCAAGTTATTTGACACATTTAAACTTTATTTACTTATTTTAAGTAATGCAACAGTTACTTTCCCTGATAATTACTTTTGTGAGAATCTTTATGAGCTACCTTATACCTTTACACTTAAGTGAATTAAGCAGTCTTTAATGACAGTGGCTCATTGGAAAAGGATGGAGCATGCCCTTCATTGTGTTTATCCTGCTGTCTGCCAGCATTAACCAATTAAACTGTTTCTTTTTTTTCTTCTTTTTTTAATATCATTGTTGCAAATAATTTTTTTAAATGTCATTATATCGTTTCAGGCTAAATTGCCAGGCTTGGTGTATATAGTATTTTTAAAACAAGAGACTATCCTATCTGTGATTTTAAAATGCCATTAAATGTCAAAACATTTAACAAACCTTTTTATGGTATTTGAAATGATAGTAAGTCAAGTAGAAGTGGGGTCATTCTGGTCCATCACATTCTAGTCTACTAAATATTCTACGAAGATGAACAAAAAAACGCTTGTTCTGCTGAGCATTAGTGAAATGCCACCTTAAAATGAAACATTACAGCTATCTGTCTGTGCTTGAGAACTAGAGGGCTTTGGTGAGAGAAGGCTTTGTGACTGCTACTGTCTGTTGTGCAGTTTGTGTGGGTGATGTGTCTGTATTTTCAAAGATGAGTTTTACACAGTACATATATTGAATTTATTTCAGTTTTTATTTCAATTTGTGATAATAACTGATCCTCTTCCATTCGGTAGGTCTGAATCACACCTGTATACATGATTGGCAAGCAAATGAAGGTTCCTGCCAAATAAGCCGTTTAGCCCCCTGTAGGCTGGTGTGAGGATATGAGGTTTCACAGGCTTGATGTGGGCGGTGTGCAAAGGCAGGAATCCTGAGACCTCTAAGCCGGCTATCTGGACCAGAGAGAACGTCTGCCGTCTGAAGCCCCCCCTACTGAAGGGATTCTTTCCACTACTTGTCATACATAACTCTGTACTGCAGTACAACATGCCTTAATAGTGGCCAACTGCTTGCGTGTTCTCATGAGGGAAGAAACTTAAGAGATTTTAAATCTGTCTTATGTTTTAACAGATTTAAGCTTCTTTTTGGTCAGTGTCCTTTATCCCATTGATCTTTTCCTTAAAGCTGCTTTTGTCTGAATGAACAAGCATGTCAGTCGGTAGTTTGCGTTATGATAAGCAGTTATCTTGTTTCTGTTTTTGTGGAATATAAATCTCTTCATGTTATACTAAAAGAAGACAAAAGAGGTTTTAAGTCTCTGTTATTTGCACTCCAAATGCCTCTTTCAGTGATTTAAACGCTGTACAAAGTGCTATACATTATCAGTGATGTTTCAGTCATTTCTAGAATTGGGAGTCTGTATTTGACATTTAGTCATAAAACACCACACAGGTTTCCAGGGCTCTGAAATGTGAGTTGGGAGTGGAACGTGGTGTTCGTTTTATTGTTACATGATTTACATTTGGGCACAACTATGGTCAAGCAGCCGATTGTGTGACTTCTTTTCTCTCTTTTTGTTGTTGTTGATTTAAATGGGATGTGTGAAGGGACAGTTCACCCAAAAATGACACTGCAATTTTAAATATTATGTTGTTACATAACTTGGACTAAACTAATATAATGCATTAAAAAAGAGAGAAATGCATGGTGTCAATAAAAACAATGCCTAATCTCAATGTAATAAGGGGTTATTAGCTGTAGGGGGAGGCAAAACTCCAGAAATCCGGTTGTTCTGCACTGTGACGTTAGTAGCAATGGATGTATTGCTTTCTTGTGTTTTTTCCTCATATTTATGCTTTTGGCATATAATATGGGTTTAAATATAAATGAAAAAGCACAAATAATAAAATTTAGAGGAAAAATGTTAAATTGTAACATGTATATTGTTTGGTGCTTTTTTATTAATAATAAACATTTGTCACAAACGTGAGTTATGAATGATGAGAAAATATTAATTGTCAGACTAATTAACTTAGTCTTCTTTTCATCCTCTCTTTAAGATGCTTCATGACTGTCCCAAAGCTAGACGAGAGGTGGAGCTGCACTGGCGGGCATCCTCATGTACCCATATCGTCAGGATTATTGACGTCTACGAGAATCTCTACCAAAACAGGAAGTGCCTTCTTATTGTAATGGAGTGGTGAGTCATCAGCGTCATCATCGTTTTCAGTCTTCGATCGAGAGATATAACTGCCCTATTTTTTTGGCCATTTCTGTATTTCACTTCCGTTTCAGTCAACTTTCCATTTATAAGCAATTTATAACTCTTTGAATATGAATGTTCCATTCATGAACAGTTCAACTAAAGCAAAACTAAGGTTTTTTAGCCCCATGGGAAATACTGATCAGCATCAACATTATTTTCTGGATCACTGCATTTCGGCTTAAAGGGTCATTATTTAAAGGAACAGAAAGTCAAATTGTAACGTTTGGCCTATTAGAGCTTGAGAAGACATTTCATGAGCAGTATAATGACTTGACAATTGCAGCGCACCCAGCATTGTGTCTGATTGTATCCTGAATTGCAATGTCATGAAAACCTTGATTCATTTCGTTACTCTTTCTACACAGCCCCTTAACTCATTTGTAATGTTTTGCTGAGGTTTCAGTGCCTCATCTGTGTAAATAGTTTACCAGCAGGTGTTTAGATGTTGCTTACGGTAAACTCTCATACACCTATGTGCCCCTTTCACAGTTGAGTAAATTCAGAAGTCCCCTGTCTGATGACGTACCTTCTACTGTGGTGACCCCTCCTTCATATAGACTAGATGCAGTTGCATAACCAGACACTGTTGTTTCCCACACTTGCAACATATATGCTAGCTGGTACCATCCATCTCTGCTTACCACCATTGTGTGCTCCTCTGCAAAGCAGTTGAACCCAGGCTGCTTCATTGGGACGGTCCCTGCTGTAATCAAAATGCAAGTTGCATGGATGGAAGTTCTCGTATAATGACACAAAATAATAATGTTTTGGTTAAGCCTGCAATAGACTACTTAAATTGCAAACTACTGGTATGATTATTTAAAAGAGTTCAGAGAAGAGAGAATGGCAATGCTGTAAAAGTGGAGAGAGTTTTAGTATGTTTTCTCACATGGTACGCCAACATTTATAGTTTTTTTTTATTATTATTTTTATAACTAGAAACACTATTAAATTATTAAATATTTTTTATCTTGAAGCCTTGTGCTGTAAAATATTAGGTTGTAGCTTAAATCTGTGCTATTTCCTGTTGACATTTTCACCAGATGATCTTGTATCAAAGTACAAAAATTAATAGGCCTATATTTTCTTATCGTTAAAATAAAATTGCTCATTTGACGGTATAAGGTTTTGGTCGTATTGCCCACCGCTAATTGTGAATTTTCAAGATGTAACACCCAGACTGTGCACTAAATACATAATATTTGCATAGACGATTATTTAGTATTGCTTCCTAAATCAAGTTGTGACACCGTCTTGTCTAGTTTCAACATGATTTGGCTATCTGAAATGCATGCTTTCACTGAAAACATCAAAGTGATGTTTTTGTGACATCTCCATTCAAGTGTTTGATCTGGAATTCACACACCTTCATTATATCAGCTATGCTGATGTGAGGATCAGAGATCACACCTCTCTTTTTCCATTTCTTTGATTTGATGGCTGTCTTGATCTCACGTATGTACTGACTCGCACATTTTCTTCACCGCCTGTTTTGTAGGAAGTCAAAAACTGTGTTTGTCACCACTACTGTTTACCAGCAGATATGAGCTTGTGAGTTTTTAGGGTGAGAATTCTTAGGGGCAGTTTCCCGAACAGGGTTTAAGACTAGTCCTAGATTAAAATAAATGTCAAGAGGTGTCTAAACTGGAAAAAGCTTGCACTGAGATATCTTAAAATACATCATTGCCATTTTTTGGTCTTAAAATGCTCACAGATAATGCATTTTTGTTAGACATTGTTTCTTAAAATGTCCTAAAGGTCTAGTCCTGGCTTAATCTAATTCCTGTCCGGCAAACCGTCCCTTAGAGTTTAGAATTGAATGTTTTTATTGATTTATTTCGGTTTTCATCAGAGGTTATGCACATGGGGATAAACCAGAATGATACACTAGATGTTTATTGAGATGTTAAAGACAACTTCTTTAAAGGTTTGTAGAATGTTGATGACATGCAGTGTTTTGGCATGCTAACTGTCAGCGTTTAAACCCCTTTCTGAGAAGTGTTATCTCTTAAAGTAAAAGTTCACTTAAAATTAATTACTCTCTGACGTCGTTCCAATCCCGTTCCAATCCCGTAAGACCTTCGTTTATATTCAGACCTTAAATAAAAATATTTTTGAGCTTTCTGACCCTGCAGTTTTTATTTTAGTTTTCTTTGCACATAAAAAGTATTCTTGTACATTGATAAAATTACGATTGAACCTTTGACGCCAGTTTATGTTGCTGGGATGTCTATCCCTCAGTTTTCATAAATTTTTTTTTTTTATGTTTTCCGAAGATGAACTAAAACCTTAACATCAATAATGCACTTTTGATTTTGACAAAGCTCCTCTGTCGATCAGACTATCTGTGGGCAGCAATACAAAAATGTAATTTTTAACAAAAGCCCAGAAGGGTCAAAGTCTGCCTAATGACATGTAAATTCACTGCCAATTCAACAAAAAATTTGACACTGACCATCAAACTGAGAGTTTTGTGCTATAAAAGGTTATCCCGATCTTTTTAGCGGAACTAATTTTGTGGAAGGTCAACTAAATGCGTCACACCCTAGTGTTCTCCTGAGATTGAGATGCAAAGTGTCTTAATATAAATATACTAAAAACAAAGAAAATAACCCCTCCTTACTGTGCATTTCCAGATTTCTGCACAATTAATTTTAGCCGTTATGACTCGTGGCCTGTCACAAATGCTCTGTTTGATAGATGCAAAAACATTTTGATATTTTTCATTACAGTCCATTTTTTCCTATTAGGCATAATATTGTTTGATGGGTGATGCAAGATTCATAGGGAAGTATAGTTTTTCGTTAGAAACCGTTGCTTCTGTTTATAGGACTGAAGTGAGTGTGTGAGGAGCTTCTAGACATGAGTGATCATGTGGTATCAGTGGCTTATCATTAACATCTTATAGATATGCTATATAAACTACTGATAGTCATAATGCAAATATTAAAATAAGCTGGCTGAAGGTCTATCATAGATTGCTGAAGCTCATGAATAGATTACAAGAAATCAGGCCAGATATATCCAGCAGCTCATCGTGCAGGAAACCGAATCTACAGGTCATCAGAACTGAGTGTGAAGCAGGCGATGGAAAATGCCAACACTGATGTTCAGCTTTTAAATATGGCTTTTCTAAGAAAAATGTGCATAGAAATGATGCTACAACCCAACCCTTCGGTGGGGCTATGGTGTTTTGTACTATAAATCACATGCTCTTGAAATTTCAGCGCCTAAGCTTAACACTTTTTTTGCCACATTCAGCTATATGTCGACTCGATGGGACATGAAGCGTCTGAGGTTTAGTGAGACTGAAAGCAGCAAAAACGTGATGTGGTTCTTCATAGCCCCTATCTCATAGGCTTTCTCAGTCAAAACTCATACCGTGTTTTCTTCTTCTGTCAGTCGTTTGATGAGTTCACCTGAAACTGGCTGCAGTTCTGTATGAGCCTTAAAAATGAAACTTGAGCTGCACGCTGTGGCCTATTGAGGAGATGTGAGAACAGCACGAATCTTCGCATGTACATAGACGTACACTGTTATCAGCAGTTTGAACCTCTTTCACAAATTATCATTACAATAGCGGATGTGCTAGTACCACACAAAGTAGGCCAAATAATTTTGCGTCCAATTATCAAAATCATAACCGTACAGTCTTACATAGATCCTTCTCTTTTACCCCATTATTGTCCCTCCCTCCCCCCTCAGATAGTCTTTTTAAGCCCACTGACCCAGTTTCTCGCAACTGGCAAGTTTTCAAGAAATGGAGCTCACATGACTTGCACACCTAGCAGTGGTTTGCTATAATCGGAAATGATAACCGCAGTGATGACATGGGGACAAAGGTGAAAAGATCCCCCCTTGATGTGTGTGGTTTTGTTAGATACATTTAAACAAAGCCATTTTTTGTGAGTTTCAGCACATATGTTTGAACTATTGATGCTTTTAGAGGAAACTAGCTATAGCTACCCGACACATTTCCGTTTCAAATCCACTGTTGTACATTCAGCCAAATTGTGGGGGTTAATAGTAGTAGTAGTAGTAAATGGCCTTGTATAGTAAATACATCTTGCACTTTTCATTGATCTATATAGCTTGATTTATATAAAATGTTTTTTTGTTTGATATTCTTGTTTTTTTTCTTTACTAATATAAAATTACTTCAGATGTTTTGTGATATGTCATCTGATTTTTGCTTTGTGTTTGTTTTGAAGCATGGATGGTGGTGAGCTGTTTAGTCGGATTCAGGACCGAGGGGACCAGGCATTTACTGAGAGAGGTAACGGCATTGTCTACTCTCTTATAAAGTGTGCATATAAATGTTTAAGATTGGCCAAATAATAAATAGGCCCATTTGCCACAAGACTTCATAGATTTCTTGTTCTGTTGCATTTTCAGAGGCTTCTGATATCATGAAGAGTATAGGAGAGGCCATTCAGTATTTACATGCAATAAACATTGCACACAGAGACGTCAAGGTAAGATTCTTACAACGACTGCTATTGTTGAAAGAATGAAAAAGATTTTTGCCTTCATGGTTTAACTGAATATGCCTGAAAATCCACTTTGCAGCCAGAGAACCTCTTATATACCTCTAAAAGGCCCAACGCCCTTCTCAAACTGACAGACTTTGGCTTCGCAAAAGAGACCACCTCACACAACTCTCTGGCTACCCCTTGCTATACTCCTTATTATGTTGGTAAGAGTATCAGAATGATTAGTATTTTTGATGTCCATTCAAACCCATTTTAAGTATTTTCATCTTTTTTTATGTTATAGCCCCAGAGGTTCTTGGTCCAGAAAAGTATGACAAGTCCTGTGACATGTGGTCTTTGGGTGTCATCATGTATATTCTGTAAGTGAATCTGTCTCGTATGTTGTGCATATGCCATTTTTCTCTGTCTAGGCCACCTTCTAAATAGGTTTAGCCACTAATAAAGCATGTCTGATGTAGCTCAACTCACTTCATTGAACTTCCAGGCTCTGTGGTTACCCACCATTCTATTCCAACCACGGATTGGCAATATCCCCTGGTATGAAAAAACGAATCCGTATGGGGCAATACGAGTTTCCAAATCCCGAATGGTCGGATGTTTCAGACGAAGGTATCTGTCAAGTTCCTGTTTTGTGAAATCAACTTGAGAAACCTTTCTTAGAATGCTGTTATCTTCAAGTCATTTGTTTTGAGTGTTTCTAAGAATGATTATTTGTTCGCGTGACTCACTCTTCCTATTTTTCAAGCGAGACAGCTCATTAGAACATTACTGAAAACTGAGCCGACGCAAAGGATGACCATCACAGAGTTTATGAACAACCCCTGGATCAATGTGAGCGATTGATAGCATTTTATTTTACAAGACTGTTTTGACCTTTGTACATTAGGTTTGGCTTACTATGTTTATATGGTTATTTATTTTGCTATAGCAATCAATGGAAGTGCCCCAGACGCCCCTACACACCAGCCGTGTTCTGAAAGAAGAGAAAGACGCATGGGAGGATGTCAAGGTACAGCAACCTACAAAAAGTCTTCTCAGAACAGATCCTGCAGTTTTTTTTTTTGCAGTCATTGCACCTCAGATCCATATCTTCATTTTGCTTAGTGCTATTATTTCTCTGTTCCACAGGAGGAAATGACTAGTGCCTTGGCAACAATGAGAGTTGACTATGAGCAAATCAAAATCAAGAGGATTGAAGACTCGTCCAATCCATTGCTGATGAAGAGAAGAAAGAAAGCCAACAACACGGCTGCTGAAAACGAGACGCCTGATTGCTAAGGACACATTCGCTCTGTCGCACATGCACACAGATTTTACCGTACATCAGTTGAAAAGTTTGATTTAAGGAAGCAATATCTCAACAAAAAAGTTTTTTTTTTTTTTTTTTTTTTTTTTTTAAGATGTTTCTTTTTAATCACTCAGTATGTGTAACTAATACACCACTTTGCTACCAAAACAAACGGTCTGTACAGTTAGTGTACACGACTATACATTTTTGCCTTTAGAAGCCATTGGTGTTCACTCATTTGCTCCTTAAAGTGTTCACAAGTACTGTTTTTTTCACAGGGTGTTTAGTGGGGTAATCAGAATGCTTAGTTACCTTTTTATTTTATTTTTTTAATTAAAAGCCGTGGGTACATGAGTTCATGAGTTATACACACCTAACACCGTTTCAATGATGTTCCATTCTGAGTTATGGGACAGCTCGTAAAATACATGGCCCTGTAATCGATTATTCAGTTTGCTTTTTTCTTCTCATGTTCTGAGAAGCCTATGCATAGTGCTAGCTTTCCTGTTCGTTCTTCATTATATTTGTCATTTATTTCGGCACTTGAATGCTGTTTTACAGTAAAAGACAGTGCTGGTGTCCAGATGAAAATGTATTTTTGAAATGACTCTTTGAATGTAGACGCACTCTGTTCTTTACTGTAAAAATGTCTGTCAGTATTGTTCAGGGTCCTGTCAAAAGTAAAGTACAAGATCTTTTTTGAGCTTTAGATCTAATTAGCCTTATGCTGGTCTTCAGATTGAGAGGAAAATCACATATTGCCCTGCTTTCACTTTGGTTTTGATCATGGAAAGCCAGTCCAGTGCATTGTTTCAGCCCTCTGATTGCTAACTGCTTATTTCACATCGTATTAGGTGCAGTGATTTGCCTTGAATTGATTCTATGCATATTTCCAACTAGCTTTCCCTCCAGAGATTTGTAAAGAGTTTTTACACATGCAATGGCATTTTATTTAACACACACCTGTTTAAAAAAAACCAGTAATTGTAGTTTGCTTCTGTTTAACTCACGCAAAACCCATCTGTATTTTTTCTCTCAAGTGTATAATGATTGAATGAATGATGAAATGGGATCTTTGTGAAGGTGATGGTTCTACATGTGTTTTACAAGCCATCAACTGTACTCTTTATTATGCCAGTGCTTTTTTGTTTTGTTTGTCTGTTTTGTCTTTTTTTTTTTTCCATGCCTACCATGCAGTAAGTGTTTGAATGCACCTGAGAGCAGCCTATAGGTACCAGGTGTTTGATAAAGGAGCAAAGAAATGTCCCATTTTGACTTATGGCCTTGTGTTCTGGAAATGTTTAAGGTATACAGGGAATCTTACTCATCCAGCAGACTGACTTTTAGCTGCACTGATTGACGAATGCTGAAAAGTTGTATCTTGTCTTTTTTTTTTTTTTTTTGTAACTGTATATTCATATTTGTTGTGATTGATCCTCTTTTAAGGATATGATTTAACAAAGTTGAACATGCATTGTCAGTATACGCCCAAGTAGCAAATGATTTCAATACAAATGACCCCATCTGAAGATTCTTTGAAATTACCACTTTGTAGTATCTCTTCCCTTCCTCGTGCATTCATTTTTCAAAGCAAAGATTACACTGTCAGCCAACAAGTTAGAAAGGCAGATACGTGTCCCGTTTTTAGTATTTAACTGCTGTACTTATTTCTTGGTCTGCTTCAACTTTGGATTAAAACACCTAAAACCCAACTGTCTGCGTTTCATTGTAGAATTATGTTAAGACCACTGTTTCTAGTATGAACACTTTCTGACCTGTATTTGCAGAAGTGTTTTTGTGGAAGGTGTTATGTTTTTATACTAACTTGTCAAATACCTCTTACTCACTGATCATGTATATGTCATTCAGTTCTCATCGTGTCAAGCCAAGTAATAAAATGCAGTCATGTCAAATCTAATAATCCTTTATTTTGAACTAATTTCACCTTTTCTCATCTTGTTAACTTTTCTTGCCCATTATGCCACTGAAACAAAATGAGACGAGTTAGATACTAATAAGCTCTGCGGGTGATGGAAAAAGATTACAAAGAAAAAACAAGACTTCTTGAGAAAATTAAGAGTCAAGTGAAATCGATAATAGTAATTGCAAAAGTTACACTCAGTTTTGTTTATGAAGAATTCGAAACAGATCTTTGCTCAGAAAGGATATGGGTAGTGGGCTAGGGTTTCCTAATAAATGTAGCTTTGGGGTTAATTTTCCTGTTTGGGGAAGCACCTAGCACGCGCGCTACTGAGCCATAGCTTCCAACTAGATTCTATTAATTAAGATACCTCATACCTTATATTTCTACACAGATAATAGTATTTCAGCAAAAAATATGTGTGCAATTGTTTTGTCTTCCTCGCTCAAACCTTTATTTTGTGGAGAACGCAGTGATCTCAGAGAGAATAGTAACAAAACAAATGTTGGTGGGTTACAGAAGTCAAAAAATTAAGCACTGTAGCCACAGGATATCACACTGCAGCATGCTCCTCAGCAAAGCCTAGCCTTTTTTTATTATTTTTGTAGATGAGGCTTTATCACAGCAGAATGTGTTTTCAGTCAGACTTCTCCTAAAACAGTTCTTAGCTCCACGCGCCCAGGAACTATCCCAGACTACATCCACACCTAACACTGCAATCTTCTTCTTCTGTCCTCTCTCAGAGGCAGAAGTATCTAAACTTCTCCTCACCAGCCATCCTACATCATGCCCACTAGATCCGA
>JAUCNO010000045.1:396046-412442 GCA_032353835.1 Enteromius viviparus
CAATTGCCTGAACTGAATAACCTGTCTCTGCCTTTTGTTTTTAATAAACTTCTGCAAATGGATCCGCACTCTGTGTCGATATCCTTGTTACAGTTGTTACAAATTATTTTATCCTTGTTACAAATTATTTTCTGTATATTACTTAGTTATTTTTAGGGCCGGGACTTTAATGCGTTAATTTAGATTAATTAATTACAGATAAATAACGCGTAAATTTTTTTTACTTGAAAGTAGGGATGCATCAATCCAGATCGGCCGATAGGTTTGCTCGTTTTGTCAGTAAAGCCGTCGTGTAATCAGCGGTAAATGCCATCAGGTGCGTGATTTCAAATTGAGGCGTATATACTACACACAGCTGTTCACTGACGAGCTGCGCAAATCCACGCTGATAAGGAACATGTTCTGCGCAGCTCGTCAGTGAACAATAGCTGTGTGCATAGACATAAATATATCTATGGCTGTGTGTAGTATATACGCCTCAATGTGAAATCATGCACGGCACAATATTGGTCTGTTGGACTTGGTTGAGCAAATATAAACAATATTTTGTTGCTTAAGCTTATGTATTCAGTCATTATTCTATGGTATACTAAAAACCCATATGAAAAAACTTACTTCTTACTGTTCTCAGGTCAAATATTTATATGCGATTAAAATGCGATTAATTTCGATTAATTAATAACGAAGCCTGTAATTAATTAATTTTTTTAATCGAGTCCCAGCCCTAGTTATTTTCTATAGCATAAATCATGTAGAGAGCTCCATATAATGTACAATCTTCCCACAAGGTGTCACTATAAACATACAAACAAAAAATGTGCCATGTGGGCATTTTTTAAAGCATGTTGAAATGGAATATTTTATTATATACATATTTATTTATATATAATACTGACACAAGGCAGGACTACACAGTGCCTTAAAAACACAGGCACATTAAGGACATTTTCAACTACATAGTAGTTACGTTATTCCACCACTTATCATTGTATTTTAGTCTACACCATATATAGACCATATTCCTCAGTTGTAACTACGCTGCTTGTCTGTCACATAATACGTCCGTTAATGTACCTTTATTTTTAGGGTTTAATTAATTCCACTTTTTTGTATAATCACATAGAAACGTTTAATGCAGAATACTCATGCTCAGTTGTATTCAAGGCAGAAAATTCAATAAATATGAAGCATTGAAGGCTTTTAGGTTACACTATAGTGCTTTTCGCACTTTATATTGTTAACCCAGGGTTATCGTAAACCCCGGATAAACGGAATCCTGGGTTATCTGTAATCATGTTTCACACTGCTTATATTAAACCTGGGGTAAGCGTCCAGCAGCAACAAGCAATCAGCGCTCCGTTTCACACTGAACAAACTTAGCACCGCATTGCGAGGTTAACACCGCATTTGCGGTGCTAACCTTGCTCCGGAGCAGGGTTTTATAACCCCACGGGTAAAATGCGGTGCTAACACAGCTTTCAAATTACAGGTGTGAAACGTGTCTTTACCCGTGGTTAAAAGCGGTGTTTAGAACGCAGATAACCCGGGGTTAAGCACAATGTGAAAAGCCCTAATGAAACATTCCTGAACATAAAGGGAAAAAAATTGCATTGTTTAAAAATGTATTCTTTACTTGTAATCTGCGGTACTGTTTGATTCAATCAGTACTGTCAAGTAGACAGGAAGGCCTGGTTGTGCACAGGCATTTATGAATCTGTTCGTCACTCAAGCTATCTTACAATACTATAGCATAAAGGTGTCTGAAGCACATGATGACATCTGAGGGGACGGTAGGACTCAAGTGATTGCCGTCTAGACGCAGGTATCTCAGTTTGGGTGCTCCGTTCTCATCATGCATGTTGAAAGAGTTAGAAGGACAGATCTCAGTGCCGTTTAAACCTGCAAAGAGAAGCAAATGTGTTACTGTGGAAGAGAACATTCTGTGGAACAGGAACAAATCGTAATGAAGTACATACTCTCAATGTTATTGTGGTTAAGGTGAAGTTGCTCAAGCTCGGAGTTGAAGGGGGGAATGGTGCTCAGCATGTTATGGGACAAATGCAAATCCAGCAGCGAGCTCACGTTGAATACCATCTTTGGAAGACCTTTGTCACTGAGCTGGTTGTAGTTAAGTCTCACAAAGGCCAGGTGTGTGAAATGCTTAAAGTAATCCTGTGGAATCTCCTCAATGTTATTTTTGTCCAGGAAGAGTTGAAAGAGGCTCTTTGGTATATTTGCAGGCATCTTTCTGAGGATGTTGTGGGCCAGGTTGAGCTGAATCAAGTTCTTCAGATCTTTGAAGATGTTCTTGCCCAAGCTGCTGTCGCTGATCCTGTTGTTATGCAAATCCAGAAGTGCCAGATGTTCCATCTTACTGAATGCTCCAGTAGGGATCTTCGATATTTGGTTGCGGCTGAGTCTAAGCTGCTCCAGACGGGCCGGCAAGTCATCAGGCACCTCCTTTAGCTCGTTCCTCTCCAAATAAAGGTAAAGGAGGTTTGGAAGCTTCTCAAACACTTGCTTCTCCACCAAACGGATGCGGTTATTACCAAGATTTATCCACTTAAGCTCTGTGCAGTTTTTAAAGGGTTCTGCAGTTACTTGGTCAATGTAGTTGTTCTGTAGATATAGGTAGTGGGTGCGGAACGGGATGACTGGGACCTTCCGGAGGTTGCGGTTTTCACAGTACAAGGCATTTGGGTAAGATGGTGGACAGAAGCACTCTCTAGGGCAGTCTGGGAATTCAGACGGAGGGCCTAGGATTGGAGGGGGGAAGTCTGTGGGTTCCTGGGGTTCGGGCTCAGGTTTTGGGAAAGGAGGAGGTTTTTTGGGAGCAGGAGGTTTCCTGGTGGTAGATGGACGGACAGGTTTTGGTCTCGGTCTTCGCTGGCCACAGACATCCGTGATCAGAAGTAGTACAAGAAGAGAGCAGTATGCAAGCCCAGCTTTCATGGTCCTGAACAGAGAAGCAACAAAAAACACGGTCATTTATCCTGTGCTTTCCTATCTTAAGTAAATCAAAACACTAAGACGAATAAGAACACACTTTATTTAATGGTTTAATTTTGGAAGATGGTAAATAAGAAGTCAGTTTAATTATATTATATTATATCATATGATTTTGGTTTCTTGGAAAATCAAGGGGGCTTTTTAAAAACATTGTTAAGGTCTACTGGTGACGTCATGTTTCTGTGATTCTAGTTTTGTTTTGGATGACAGAGCTGCAGACTTAAATTTTTTGCTATCTTTTTTTGTCCAAGCATGCAGTCATGTATTCTTCCAGTTTGGCTGGATTATTATGACTTCTACAGACCCTGAAAAAAAAACAGCTCTGGATTTACAGGTTTTTCTGCACAGGCCTCTGATAAAGACTCTATTGTGCAATGTAAGACTTAGGAAAGAGTGAGTCCTAATGAGGGAAACAGGCTAAACACCCAGGGGAGCTAAGAGGAAACCAATGGCTGGAACAGTTGCAGCGTTACTATGCTATCTGCACCCCTGTGTGTCAGTTTTGCTTAACAAAAAACACAGTTTAATTTCTGATTGCTGGAACAACAAATACATTGCATGATGCTCAGAGGATTAATAGCTACTTCTACTTCTTCTCTACTTCTATTAATAGCTAAATTTAGATCAAACAGAGTAGCCAATCCACTTGTCCAGAAATATTTTACGAAGTTTGTCATTAGTTTATAATTTAATTTGCTGAATGGAAAAAATCTAAAAATGAGTAATGTTACTTGATTTATTCATATAACTTATATTTCAAAATTCTTTATATTAAAAATGTCTCTCATCAGGTCAAACAGCCTCATTAATGATTCTTCTGCTTCTTTACTCCTATATGATAATAATGACTGCAAAGCTTCAATAATTCAAATATCAGTCCTGTTGGACTTGAATTCAGTTAAAAAAAAAAAAAAATTATATATATTTTTTTATAATTTTATATTTTTTATATATGATAAATTTTTATGCCACAACTCTTTTTGCTTTACTGTATGTATAAACTTTGATCATTATCTTGATTATCTAACTGTGCCTCAGCTTGTTCTCTTTTGGAATGTTCTGATAAAAGCAGGATTGTTTTTTTTTTTTAAGGGTCCTCATAATTTCATAAGTAATTTTAAACCACACTTAGAAATATTTTGGCAGGTTGACTTCTGGGAAGTGATCTCAAGTTGAATATTATTATTATTACTATGGTTCAGTGGAAAGAAATGGTTTTGTAAAATAAACAGGCCAATGAATTTCGAGGTCTTTTTTTCTGCCCTGAGCTCCCATCAGGAATTTTCCTTTGATCACTCTTTTATACTGCACTTGTGAAAAACATTGTGCTGGATAGCTGATGGTAAAAATAATTCAGATGCTATTAAGCAGGGTTGATTTATTTGGGTTAACAAACCAATGGGTTAAAAAAAACAGATTGCAATGCTTGTTTACACAGGGTAATGATTGTCTAATAATAGATTTGATTTGATTAAATGGGTCAAACCCTAAAATCATTCCTGCTCAACTCTATTGTTTAGCCTAGATTAATAATTTCACTGGCGGAATGGGATATTTTATCCTATGCAGAGACTTACACCCAAGCACAAACAAGAAGCAGTGCATCTGGTCTGATGCTTGATCACTGTCAGATGTTTGGCTGAAAGTGCCTGGCTGGGTGTCAGCTGCATGGTCAGGGCTCAGGCCTTGAGAGACAGGAAACCTGGGAAAGTGTTGATTTGTTTATTTCTTTTTTGCATGCCTGCTTTAGGTGGGGTGCAAATGAGAGTGTGATCCTATCCAGGCTTTAAGGATTTAAAGCTGATTTATTCAGAAATGCTGATTGACAAATCTAAATTCTATTTGTGACCAAATAAGGAAATTTAGGTCATTACTAGGCATAAGACAAATGCATAATAACAAAAACATGTTATGAGTCAGCCCTGGCACAACTCAAAATAGGAGGACTGAACTAGAACTGTTGAATTTTAGATTTGGTTGAAAGTTGTTGAAAAAGACAAAAGAGGTCTTTGGAATATATATATATATATATATATATATATATACTAGAAACACTACAGGTGGCTGGTTAGGAAGTTGATATGATTAATAAAAATGTAGCAAATCAATGAAAAACCTGATATGTCAGGTGCAAGTTTAGTGAATGTAACAGATGAGTAATAGAATATTTAGGATATAAACTAATAGAACCATTTTTTATTAAAATGTACACACTTTGATTGATCCGACAGGAGGATAGACCTGGACAGGTCAAACTATTTTTAATAATTAGTTGTTTAATTATTTAGTTTTTCTACCTGTTCTAGCTCTGCAGTCTGTGGTGTTCATGTAAAAAATCTGGACATTAATTGAGTCTTAGGTGCAAGAGTACTGTAGAGTACCGAGTGAGCAGCCAAAGTAATCATGCCATTATTTTTAAAAGCTTTAACTAAATTGAACAAATGAAACTTGGCTAGAGAAAGCAGACTTTAAGACTGAAGTAATGGCTTAATTCATGTTCCATTTCTTGCCAGCATTCACAGATTTACTAGTTATTATATATGCATTTATGCTACTTGTCTTTGAAATTGATTTATGGCTGTTTTGAAGAAACAAAGGGTTTCTTACCTGTTGCTGGTTCCTGCTCTCGTTTGATGAATCCTCTTGCTGTCACTTCACTCTCACACAGTTCTGCTCTCCCACCTTGCTTTCTCCTCCTCTCTCACTCTGTTTCTTTCCTCCTCTTTCCTCCGTACTTCCCCTGTTCTCCTCGGCTAAGCAGGCTGCCTATTGGGTCGTTCCTTCTTTTCTTCTGAAGGTCAACAGTTCTGTCTCCCTGCCCCGCCTTCAGGGAAAGTGCTTCAAATTAAATTGGAACGTCCATCTGGGATCACTGGGATCTGTTCTCCCCTGCTGTACACACTGATGCATGTAAATGAGTGTGTATCGAGGAAAACAGGGCTGGTGGGACAGGGTGGAGATCAGTGCAGAAAGCATGGGGTCAGAATTCATTCCAGCTCCATTCTCTGCCCGATCACGTGGATACTTGGGATACTTCATCAAAATCATGTGCTTTTTATTTAGTTTAGAACCACAGAGTACTGGATAGTTTCCTACTTTTTGCTTTTTGCATACTTGGGTGGCGTACGCCTGATTTTCTCTGAAGTAAAAAAAAAAATCTTGTCACATGGTCTCCCTTATTTGGGATTGTCTGATTGATTCTCAGTGCTCTAGGGTTTAGGTAACCTCTCTCGCTTTTTCTCTCTTTCTTGTGCTTTCAGGCCTTGTGCAGAGAGCTGCAGCTGCAGAGCAATGGTGACGAGATGTGAAAAACATGGTTTTTATTCCCATTGAAACCTATTTATCTCCCTCACTCACAATTGCACATTCACACTGTGAGGTCAGACTCATGCTTATATTTTAAACCCAAAAGGACTTCAACTTCTGGACGAGAAACATGTGCAATATATGCTGTTTTTTGTAAGTCGTAAGAGCTGCAGCACTCGGTCAGTTTCAGGTTTTAAAACGACTGTTTAGTGCTGTCTTTCTCTGACATCACCGACAGTGTCCCAGATTTGCACATCTGTACTAAATGAGAATCATACATATGTGGGCTGTAATTGTGGTGAGCTTCATTCAGGGGCTGATTGGAGCTTTTAAACAGCCCAGAGACCTATACCGGCCCATTTCAGCCCACCACAAATAACCCCTCTATATTAGCTATCACATGCACACAATCATAATTGTTGAAGAACTGTGATGTGTGAAGAAGTGTCTCTGTTGCTAGTTCAGATCTGTTTTTAGGAAGACCACTTTCTTATGCTGTGAGATATTAGGGATGTTAGGGAGTTGTCCCCTTTTTATGTCTTAAACTCATTCACTTAAAATGGGTCCTTGACATTATGAATAATGCTTAGACTGACCTCACTATTCAGACACAGGGAGGTTTCTATCAAACATTCTTATGTCAGTGTTACAATGAGTTTTGACATTTTGAGTACTGTACATGAGTCATTGTGATATTTACTCTGATAGCTTGTGAAATAATTTAGGTCAGATTTTTTGTATTGCACAGCAATATATCTCTGCCAAGATTATATCATTTAGCCAGTATTGTTGACATCTGGTGCAAACCCAAAGTTTGCTGTTAATTAAAATGTAAAATGCTGGAAAGAGTGTAACTGGAGTACCCTTTTGGCAAGGAAATGTCTTCCTTCCTCATACAACTTAAATTTATTTGCATATCAAACTTAATTGCATGCTTTAAGATTGATTGCCAATAACATAATAGTCTGGTGCAGTGTGAAAACAACCAAGATTAGTCAATAATTTGGTGCAGTGTTGAACCAACCATGAGCATCTGAAGCAAATTCACTCACATTTTTCTTCTAAGTTTGCTAAGCTGAGAAGTATTTCGTTTGGCATGTGCTTGACAGATGATTGTGTGTGTCTGATGTGTGCAGTCTTGCCATCTGGGTTGATTTTATTGTGTGTGCTTAAACACATTCACAGACAGACACAAATGATTGACAGATGTGCAGGCTCAGATACAGTATTTGTGAACCATCATTGGGGTGCAGACTTCTGCTTTCTGTATTGATTAAAAAATTGCATATATTTTTTTTTATTTAATTGTATTACATCATCTTTAACAGACCAAGTATTGCCACCCAGAACAAAACTTTGGATCAGAAGCAGATGGTTAGCAATGTGTCACAAACAGCTTCACCACCCAGCTTTTTTCTCTGAATTAATGATGTGCCACTGGTTATGCAGTTGTGGCAACTGCAAGCATTTTGATGATGGTGGAAGTCTGGTTGATGCAATCTGACTGAGATTCACTGGAATCTTTGCTTACCAAGCCTTTTCTCCCACCCGGAGGGCCTGACAACCACCACAATTTGCCAACCCCCCTAGGTAGAGTGTGTAAACTCAGCAAAATATTAGAGCAGTTTCCTACTGTAAGTAATCGCACCTGAAGAGTTTTTTCTGGGAAGTCAGCCAAGTAAATAAAGCTGGAGCTCATTACCTGGTCCATTCATGGCAGAATGTGTGAAAACACAGCCGGGTCAGTGCATGTAGATTTAGCATATGTTAGAAAGGGTAAACTGAATTTATAGATTATTATGCAGCAATTATTGTGAAATTAGTATTGGAGCCGACTGCATTAATATGCTCTGCAGACAAGGCTGAAAGCCTTTGTTGGATGCTTTAGGTCCTCAGACGACACTGTATCACTCATCAGCATCTGTTACTAACATTACTAAATGGGCCCAGGAATACTTCCAGAAGCCACTGTCCACCTAAAGCTTAACCATGCAGTGAGGAAGCAATATGTCAACATGATCCATTCAAATGGATTACTTCAAAGTGGAAAAGTGCACTGTGGTCAAATTTGAAAAATATGTCAAAGATTACCATAAACTCTCCAGCAACTGAAAACCAATATCACGAGATATGAGGCCCAGAGTTGCTCCTAGAGGTGGGGGTACTGTCAAGGCTCCAGTCAGATCTGTGTTTGTTTTTGTTGTGTCCTAGTCCGTCTGAAGCATATGGCTGTAAATTGATTATTGTTGTTGTCATGTGCTCTTTTGTCTATTGTTACCCCACCCTCCTTGTTACCTTGTTGTCTTGTTAGGGTTAACACCTGTTGTCAATCAATGCTACACTATCATAAAAACATGCCCCCATCCTAACTATTTTGAGACATGTAGTAAGCACCAAATTTGAAATGAGTTCATTTTGTGCATAAAATTGTAAATTTCTCAGTTTAAACATTTGTTAAGTTATCTATTAAGAATAAAATATTGGCTCATGTGATTTGAAATTATTTTTGAATCGCATAAATATGCTCTGTCCATTTAAGGAAACAAATTCTGGCACTGTTATTATAATAAAAATAACAACAACAATAATCTCTGTTTAGAGACTATTTCTGTGGGTTACAATTTTTCTCCAGTGGGTGGCGACAAAACACCGTGTCATGAATCATTTATGCAACCAATTTTTTCAAGCACACTGATTCATGCATGAGGGAAACATGATTGAGTTACTGAATCAGCCACTCAGCTGTTTTCTTCCTGAACATTTTCGTTTAACAGCTTAATGCTCTTAAACATGCACCATTTCAGTCTTCTGTAGCTTTGTTTGAAACTATTTTCATAGACAGAGTAAAAACTGCCTAAACAGTGTGGCTAAGTCTAAGTTTGCTTGGTTATCTGCCGGTCTGTGTCAGAGGGATAAAGGCAAAAGGCCTGTCTGATTTAACTGGAATCTTCAAGGCTGGGGAACAAGTAGGATCGTAGCTGAGTCGCTACATGGATATAACCAGAAGGGCAGGGAAACAGGTGGAGCAGGGCAGTGATGGATGGAAGGAGGGTGGCTGGCAGTAGGGAGTCCAGCAGTCAAAGCCGAAGGGGTAGCTAGGGGGCAAAAGGGGAAAAGGAAATCAAAACTAAATTAGAGAGCACAAAACTTCTTAGTCAAGGAAAAATAAAATGCAAAGATAACTGTTCTAGACAAGACTATATACATGCAGGAACCAGATACGGGCACAGGGCAGAAAAAAGAGGGGAATATAATGGGTGACTAATGATTGACAACAGGTGTTAACCCTAACAAGACAACAAGGTAACAAGGAGGGTGGGGTAACAATAGACCAAAGAGTAAGTGACAACAACAATAACCAATTGACAGCCATGTGCTTCAGACGGACTAGGACACAACAAAAACAAACACAGATCCGACTGGAGCCTTGACAGTACCCCCACCTCTAGGAGCAACTCCAGGCCTGTCGACAGTGGAAATCCTCAATCAAGGAGTGGTCCAAGATATCTCGAGATGGCACCCAGAACCTCTTCTCAGGACTGTACCCTTCCCAGTCGACAAGTTATTGGTTCTACCACGCCTTCTAGCTTCTAACAGCCTCCTAACAGAAAACACAGGGGAACCGCTAAGACGAGGGGAAGGGGGTTGAGGAACGGACACACCAGGATTCAAAGGGGAAGAAATGACAGGTTTGACATAAGACACGTGAAAGACAGGGTGGACAGGAGCAAAGACAGATTGGAGCCTGAGCCACATTGCACTTAGAATTAGAATTAGGACTTAGAATTTTAGCAATGGAATATGGCCCTTGGAACCTGCGTGCCAGCTTACTTGGTGGCACTTAAGATTCAGGTCCTTAGTGGAAAGCCATACACTCTGCCCACAAACATACTTTGGAGCAACAGTCCAACAACGGTCTGCTGCCACCTTGCCCTGCCCGAATAAGCGCCTTCCTGGCTCTTTCCCATTGTACGTTTGCACCTCTAGACAAAGGTCTGGGCAGAGGGGACTGTGGCATCAGGTTCCTGTAAAGCAAACAAAGGAGGCTGATAATCAATAGAACTTTAAGAAGGGGACATACCCGTGGCCACCACTCAAAGAGTATTATGGGCGTACTCTGCTGGCTCAAGGAGACAGGATTGTGTGATGCCAGACAGTGTAGCATCTGCTCCAAATCCTGGTTAGCTCAGTCAGACTGCCTATTGGTCTGCAGATGAAATCTTGACATCAGACTCGCAGAATCACCAATTAGACGACAATGGGAAACAAACTGGGGCCCCACTGTCAGAGACCACATTAAAGGATAGAGGAATGACAGTGACAGAGAGTGACAAAGTCCAGGGCTATATGGGACCAAGGGGCAAAGAGCAAGGTGAGATAGAGCATTCGGCTTGAATTTTCATAGACCCAGGCAACCATCAATGAAATTACCCTCAATCAAGGGTCCACCAGGGCTGAACATGGCCTTGAAAAGGGCCCCACTTTATTATGGCAGGCAGCTGTGAACTCCCCCATCTACTGGCGAGCTCTGGCTTTTAAAAGACACACTGTAGCAAAATGTCCAGATTTTCCACAGTAGAAACAAAGTCGTTGGTTGAGGCATCATTGATTCTCCTCTACTGCAAGACGGGTACACCCCACCTGCATGGGCTTTACTTCAGGAAGTGGCTCTGGGTAAACAGTAGCAGTTTCAGAACCGGAACGAGAATTGATAGGACAAGAAGTATGAGCCAAGACCCGTTGACTACGTAGATTGATACGTGTCTGAAAAAAGGAAGTGCCAGGTCCACCAGGCCATCAAACGAAGCTGGCAGGTCATGGATTGCAATCTCATCCTCATCTCCAGGATAGACAATAGAGCAAATGATGACAACAATAACCAATTGACAGCCATGTGCTTCAAAAACAAACACGATCCGACCAGAGCCTTGACAGTTTGGTCCTGTGACTTATTTCTTTTTGTATAATGCTACTGCATTGCCTACGAATGGCCTTGTCACAACTACCTAACAAACAAACACATCCAAACATTTTGAATAGCTTTATTTGAAACATGTGTTTGATTGTTTCTTGTGTCAATTGAATATTTACTATAGACTGATTTTGTTGATGCTCCTTTTTCAGTGATATTATTTGGTCCACATCTTGATGGATGAATTGATTTGATGGAAGTTTGTGGCACAAATATAAGAGCCTTTTAATGAATTGTGATTGATTTATACATCTGAACAGCATCATTTAGTATGTGGATTTATAGTTATTTGGATAACTAAAGAAATCATATTTTTAATGGATCTGAATGCAGTTCTAACAACCACTGCTACAATATGCTCTGACCCTATTTCTGAGGTCTGCAGTGGGACCACCTCTTCTTTCATAGGTATTATGAATCTGTCTTTTGGCTTACTAATGACTTTACCACACCACAGCTGTATATTATTTCATTTCCCATGATTCTGTCTGGCTTTTGTCTGACTATGTTTAGGATGTATGCAAATATTTTTTTTAACCTTTTAGCTATTTAAAAAATACGCACACACACATATATAATTAATATATATATAATCACATCCAAAATATTGTTTTGTTTACATAACATTTGTGGGTGTACTGTGTATTATGTATAAATGCAAACACATTCATGTGGACGATGTATAAATGTATACATGTATATAGTATGTGTATGTATTTTATATACACATAAACAAATAAACAGAGTACACATACATACTGTATATCACATAAACAAATACTTTTATTTTGGATGCGATTAATCATGATTAAACATTTGACAGCGTTAACATAAGAATGATAACTGTTCAAGAAATGAACCCAAAGTTTTCAAGTTCTTTGTGCTTTCATGGCTCTGCTAATGAGGAATGTGAAGTCTACACCAAGCTGATCCGTGACTGCTGTTCTGCAGTAGAAAGAAAAAAAAAATCTTAGTAGAAATCCCAGAGTGAGTTACGGCATCTTGAATACATGGCCCATTAACTCACAGTCTTTTAGATACGTCAAAGTCATTCTTTGGATCTATAGAACAAACAATAGGTTTTGGCTTATTTAGTTTTTTTTTTAGGTCCAGTGTAAGTAGGACTTAACAAAATGAGTTTACTAGTTTGATTTGTGTTACTTTTGTACTTATGTTCCACTGGACTGGTGAGAATGACCTTTTGTGCTGAAGATGTTGTGGTTGACTTCACTCTGTTCTACTGTTGTAAATACTTCGTCTGTCCTCACTGAAAGCAAAAATGCTGCCTTGAATGCACTCGCAAAAACACTTAACTATATTCTTCTCCAGACAGCATCGTTTTTGTGGTTATCTATGTGGAATTTTAGTGATTGTTTTTTATGTCACACAATAGAATGTTGCTGTCCAAAGTTCAGTAGCCTACAGGTCATCATCTTTCATTATTTCGGCAAATGTCTCCCACACTTTGTTCTTTCTATTTGTGTATTTGCGGACCTTCCACTCCCCAGTCTTCATCTTTTCTCTTGCCGCCTCTATCTCTACATGCAGACTAGTGGCTAGTGTGTCATCTTTGCACCAGTAATTTAATCAATAAAGTTTAGGCCTATGTATTTCATCGAAAAATGTGTCTAGTGCTATATAAATTACCAAGGTTTAATTGGCATCTTTATTTCAAACGACCCTCCCGACCGTGACCCGAATATCATGAAAAATTTTTCTGGATGACGTGTAACCGCGGGTAACCGCAGGCACCCGCTCATTTTGGGTCAACCAGCGCATCACTGATAGACATTGTCTTATGCTCTTTGATTAATTCACAAAGAGTATGTAATCATTTTGTAGTGTTTTCAGCCTTGGCAAAAGCAAGTGTTCTTGACAGCACTGATAGTATTACTGTAATGACGAGACGTCCGGATTCATTTGTGTTACTTTATTATCACAACAAACAGAAGGGTCAAACTCACAGGCGTCGAGGCTCACGAAGGTAATCCACAAGAATAGTAAAGTCTAGGCACAGTTTAGGGCAGGCGGCAAGGTTCGTTTTTGAGGTAACAAGGCAAGGTCATACACGATAAATCCAACAGGGTAAGTAAACGCAGCATGGGAACTAACAATACTTTGCAGAGAGTTCGTTCCCTTTGCCCGCCTAAGTAGGGGCCGGAATGAGCAACAGCGGGTGTTCCGTTAAAAGAGGTCCGGGTAGGAAATTGTATTCGGGAGAAGGTTCCCGCTGCTGCCATTCGAGGCACGCCACAGAGGCACGGCTCGTAACAGAGCCCTCCCCCTGCCAGTGGCTTCTGACACGAGGGCGATTCTGGTTGGGTCCAGGGTGGCGCCGAGGCCTTCCCCGGGTCCGGGGTCTGGGTCTTTCTTTGGACCCAGGTATCAAGTGCAGGAAGTTGTGTGGGTTCACCTGACCACGGGAACAGAGGTGTTTGGAACCCCAAGACAACTTGGAAGTGACTGAGCCCTGTGTCTGGCTTGCAAAGGGAGTTCTGTGCGGAGAGGGTCGGCCACCAGAAACGGTTGCGTATCAGTTCAATGGTTGCCGTGATGCCTGGGTGGCCAGAACTAGGGCTGTCGTGAACCTGTTGTCGGTGAGTCTCTGGTACGAACAGCTTTCCCTCAGGACAGTCTTGTGGAGGTGGGTGCTGAGCATGGGCGTGCTCAATTTCAGTGATGATGTGATCTGACGGGAGCAATCAGGATCGATTAGGGTAGGAAAGAACTTGCCGTTCTTTGACCCGGGACGATAGGTTATTCTAAATCGTAAGCGGGAGAAGAAGAGGGACCAACGGGCCTGTCGTGCGTTCAATCTCTTGGCCGACCGCAAGTAATTGAGGTTCCTGTGATCTGTTAATACCAGGAAAGTTTTGTTGGCTCCCTCCAACCAATGCCTCCACTCCTCTAGGGCAGCTTTGAGAGCCAGCAGTTCTCTATCCCTCACATCGTAGTTGCGTTCGGTGGGACTTCCACCAAAAACTCTTTACACGGCTTGGGATGCTTTAAAATGGGTGCCGTGGTGAATCAAGCTTTTAAGTCCTGGAAAGCTTGGAGGGCTGCAGGTGTCCATTGGAGGGTGCGAGTTTCTTTGTGAGTCATAGCTGTTAAAGGAGCTGCCACCTGACTAAAACCTCATATAAAGTGCCGGTAGAAGTTGGCGAATCCCAGAAATCTTTGGAGTTCCTTCAGAGTGTGGGGCTGTGGCCACGTACTGATTAACGATGGCTTGAACCTTGGCGTCATCCATTATGACTCGTTCGTGGCTGATGACATAACCCAAAAAGGCCACCTTGTCCTGGTGAAACTGACACTTGGGAAGCTTGGCATACAGTTGATGGCCTATGAGGCATTTTAATACAGTTCTTACGTGCTGGACATGTGAGGGGAAGTCATTGGAGTAAATCAGAATATCGTCTATGTAGACAATCAAATACTGGTTCAAGAGGTCCCGGAAGATGTTGTTTACAAATGCTTGAAAGATGGAGGGACTGTTTGAAAGACCAAAGGGCATAACCTGATGACCTCGTAGTGCCCAGAATTCATGGAGAAGGCGGTTTTCCATTTATCACCCTCGTGGATGCGAATCAGGTTATAAGCACACTGGAGGTCTAGTTTAGTAAAGTACTTGGCTTGTTGAAGGGCCTCAAGAGCTGGAGAGACCAGTGGCAAGGGGTAACAATATTTCACCGGTGTGGCGGGAGTTGGGTGGCATCTTCCTTACTGAATGCAGCGGGTAACTGGACCTCACCCTCCCTCAGGGTAGTGAGTGATGAGTGGGTGAGTAGGTGACAAACAGGCTAATGTCCTCTTGGTGAAGTGTGCTGATCTGTAAGTGTAATTCCTTGGTCATGGTGGTGATCTGGCCGGTGCCTAGGGGGCGTTCATCTACGGCTTCAACTGCAACCCATTGAAGACATGGAACGAGAGGGAAAAGGTGGGTGTCAGCAAAAGTTCGGTCCACAAAGTTCCCCGCAGCACCCGAGTCAACTAAAGCCTTGATCCCAATGTTGACATCATAGCATTTTATGTTCACCAAAACCTTGAGGGAGTTAATCGTTAAGGTTTCACTCACCCGTGGGAGAGACCCTCATCCCGACAGGCGAGCTCTGACGTCAGCAGTCGTCATGTTACCTTGCCTGAGCGTCATCAGTTCATCCTCCGGGGCTCTGCCGGCAGTAGTGTGTTCAAACACAGATCGGAACTGCTGGAGGAAGTCATGGAATGAGGGGTAGGTCATGCGTTTTCCATCCCAGATGGTCGTGGCCCAGTCAAGTGCTGTCCAGGTTAACAGTGAACAAATAAAGGCCACCTTACTATCATCCGTTGGGTAACATATGGGTTGTTGAGCGATGAAGTCCATGCACTGCATCAGAAAGCCCTTGCAGCGACCCGTGGTGCCATCGAACATTTCGGGTAACGAGAGACGGGGCATCATGGCGGAGGCAGAAACCAACATGGGGGCGGGTGGTTGCTGTGGTGGTGGTGAAGCTGCAATGGCGCCCGTGGCGCTTCCGGCTTGACTTGCGGCAAGAGCGCGCATTGAAGAAACCAGCTCCTCAGTGAAAGCAGAGAGTTTCTCCAGTTGTTGATGGTGGGCGAGAAGCCGCTGGCTTGGCTGGAGACTTCTCGGGCGAGCTGATCAATGGCCGCTAGATCCTGTTGTGGCGAAGTATTCTGTAATGATGAGGCTGAGTCGTCCGGATCCATTTGCATTACTTTATTATCACAACAAACAGAAGGCTTAAACTCACAGGCGGTCGAGGCTTACGAAGGTAATCCACAAGAATAGTAAAGTCGAAACACAGTTCAGGGCAGGCGGCAAGGTTCGTAGTCAAGGTAACAAGGCAAGGTCATGCACGATAAATCCAACAGGGTAAGTTAACGCTCATAAGTAGGGGCCGAAATGAGCAACACATGGAACTGATCACAGTTCCGGGTGGGGGGTGTTCAGTTAAAAGAGGTCCCGGTAGGAACTAGTATTCTAGTATTGTCAGTTACAGAACTAGAACTAGTTACAGAACAGAACTAGTATTGTCAGTTACAGAAGCCCTGCGGGCCGCAAAAACCAACTCCAGATCATCAGTACTCATTCTGCTAGATCTTTCT